>CP136894.1:82067500-82667500 GCA_034359265.1 Canna indica
AGAGGTGGAGTTTGTGGAGTTGTTTTGAGAAACATGTCGGAGGAAGCAGATATAGTAAAGCTGAGCTTTGTAGTGCAATGTAGTAAAGCTGAGGTTTTTGTGAAGTGGTTTGATGACTCAACTCAGTTGAGGTTTGTGGAGTAGGTTCCAATATGTACTTGAATCCACTCAAAGTGGTCTCGGGTTGGATTCCTGTCCAGAACTCCAGATTGGACTTGACTCAAAAGTTTTGGATTTGACATTTTTGTACCAGGATTCAAAATCTGAAATCCTAAAAACAAATTAATCAAAACAAATAAATTGAGAACAAAAACATCAAGAATTTACGTGATTCGAACTCGACGGAATATCGATCCTACGTGGCTGTGCCCACGAGGAAAAAAGGACACTAGTTTTTTTATTAATACGCAGAGAAAGAATTCGACTAGTACAAATGTACAGGTGAATCAGAATAATATTAAAGACTTAACAATAAAAGAAAAATTACTGTTTGGAATCAGAAGCTTTTCCTGCACATCGGAACTTAGATTTTCTGCTTATGTCTGAAACTACGAAGGGTAGCGGCCGGTGTCGCTTTTTGAACTTTGATCTTCTTGTTTCTGTCTAAAATGGTGTGAAGGAGATTGAATATTGTCGAAAAGGAAACACTACTTGAAATCGGTATCTGAAAAGCTTACTGAACTCTTATATTTGGCCTCTTTTATGGGTGAAAGGAGCCGACTATTCTAGCGAAGATAATGCCTCATGCGATTCTGCAATGTTAGAAAAACAGCTGATAAATCGCATTATTTCATGATTTCTCCATGAAGAAGACGCATCGTATTGGTTGAGGGTAGTGGGACACGCCTTGTTTGACCGAAGAAATAGTTTTCAACGCAATTCGAGGCGAAAACTTCAAATTGAAGAAGATTTGTACCGAATTGTGTGCGACCTGCGTGCGCCGCATGCAATTGTAGCAGCGATGGCGTTGCTCGTGCGCTACACACGAGCGCCAATGAATGAAGCTGGGCTCGGCCCACTTGCTTGGCTCGCTTGGGCTGAGCCGAGCCCAGTGGATGAGCAAATTCTTTTTTTTTTATTCAGCCTTGTGAATGGTCCATTGGGTTGGGTTCAAAATTGAGTCAACCCTCACATACCCAAAAATCGATCCTAAAGGCCAGGTAGAAGATTGAACTTTTTTCATAATTGGCATGAGACAAAACCTACATGACTTGAGCTTAGCAACAATACATGTGATCTTTTGTCCCTTTTCTCATGTCCATAAGGCCATGTCCTTGTGGTAATGCCAGTGTCTCACTATCTGGAGACACTCCAAACATTTGCCATCTCCATGATTGCCATCGAAGGTGCCAAGGACACAGATCAAACTACTGAAGTCATGGCTTCCCTCTTCTCCATGTTGATATAATCCAAGAACAAAACCACATGGCACAGAGAATTTGACTACAACAAAGGCATCAAACAAGACTGAACTTTGAAAGCCTTCTCATCTCATTTCCCAACTTCATAAAATCATTTCATTCATTTGGGAACAAGGAAATGCCAACAAACTATCAGGAGAAGATAAATTGAAATAAGAAGAAGAAGAAAAAAAGAACATCCATCATCCATGATTCATAGATTTTATAAGAGGCTGTTGTGAAATCTTCCCCCATTCTTCAGGTGGGCTCTTCACTTCCTTCAGCAATGCCACCACCTCCTTCATGGTGGGGCGCTCCGACGGGGATGAGTTCACACAAAACATGGCAATCCCCAGTGCCTGAAGCACCTCTTGCACCATTTGATCGGGCATTCCCCGTAGTTTCGGATCCAAGATGTTAACTGCGGGTTCGAAGCTACCCATCTTCTTCTTCACCCACTCTACTATGTGAAGACTGCCATCAACCACGGGCTCAATGGCACTTCGCCCACTTAAAATCTCTAGAAGGACTACTCCGAAGCTATACACATCGCTCTTCTCCGTTATGTTTGTCGTGTATCCGTACTCTGTAAGGATGGTTCACAAATCATCAACTTCTCGAGAATTAAGGATAAAAGAGGAACAACATTGCTTGAAACTATGCAACAAAAATAGCTTAGCATACACATTATAAGAAACTATGCTGGAATGAATTTTACCTGGTGCTATGTATCCATAAGAACCAGCTATTCTAGACATAGCATGGTGGAAATTTGGTGAACTCATCAGCTTTGCCAAACCAAAATCAGCCAAATAAGCTTCAAACTTGGAATCCAAGAGTATATTGTTACACTTAACATCCCTGTGTAGAATGGCTGGGATACAGTCATGATGAAGATAAGCTAATCCCTGCGCTGATCCAAGTGCAATCTTATACCTTGTCTCCCAATCCAAGTTCCTGTTGTCTTTTAGAAGTTGCTGCAGATTACCATTGGAGATGTAGTTGTACAACAAGAGCTTGACACACTTGTTTGAGCAATAACCTAGTAACTTTAAAATGTTCCTATGTCGGATATGCCCAAGAATCTGGATTTCAGACTCAAATGCATCAACTAGTTCCTCCTCTTTCTTTGTTTTGCGAAGCTTCTTCACAGCGATGAGTTCCCCATTGGGCATTTCAGCCTTATAGACAACCCCAGAGTTACCTTCTCCAATTACATTCTCTTCTTTGAGGCACTCAAGAATGTTATCAATTGTATAGTTTAGCTTTTGGAATGGGATGAGAGTCCATGGGTATGATAAATCATCACATCCAGAAGATGATATAGCCAGTGATTTCTCCGTCGCGAAGTTCCCATTTCTGTTGAGAAGAATCCATGCTGCTACAAATAAGAGAGTGACAGAGCCCAAAACAGCACAAACAAGTGCCACAGTTTTGATTGATCTGATTGCAGTTCTGCGAACGAGGTCGGAAGAACAAGTATACCCGTCGAAAGACTGACAGAGATCTGGGTTCTGAAGGTATGAGTTTTCCGATAAAGTTCGGAAGAACGGGGTGACCGGAATTGGTCCAGAGAAGTTGTTGAATGAGATATTAAGAGAAGTGAGACTTGTGAGGAGGCCCAAGACTTCAATCCCTCCACTAAGCACGTTGCTTGAGAGATCCAACGATTGCAACTGCGTCAAACCGGACATCTCCTGCGGGATTTCTCCAGCAAAGTGATTGAAGCTCAAGTTCAAACAAATTGTCAAGCTTGGCAAGGAGCCAATCTCAGCAGGAATGGAACCTGATAGGCCATTGCCACTTACATCAAGCAAAGTCAGCTTCTGCAGGTTCTTTATAGACCTCGGCAATGATCCAGTGAGCAGATTATTCTTCAAGATGAGCTTGTTTAAGTAGGTGTAGTTACCAAAGCTTGTGGGGATTTCTCCAGTGAAGTTATTCTGACTGAGGTCAAGCTGTTCTAAGTTCATCAGTTCCCCTAACTGAGGAGGGATTTCTCCGGTGATATGGTTGTTGTGGACATCCAAAAGCTCCAATACCGTGATGTTCGCAATCTCCGAAGGTAATTTCCCGGAGAAATGATTAGTGTAAAGATCCAAAAACACAAGATTTTGCAGCTTACCAATCTCCCTTGGGATTTCACCAGAGAGCAGGTTCTCTCCGAGCCTCAATCTTACCAATGACTGGCAATTTGCAACGCTCGCCGGCAGCACCCCTGTCAATGAATTCCCCAGCAACAGCAGCTTGCTGAGCTTGTCCAAGCCAAAAATCTCCTCTGGGATTGTCCCTGTGAGCTTATTCTTGGAGAGGTCAAGTGCATAAAGCTCTGTGCAGTTTCCGAAGGACCCAGGAATGGCGCCCGACAACGAGTTGCCCCACAAGAAGAGGCTCTGCAACGACGTTAAGTCCCCAATCTGCCATGGAATCGATCCAGACAACGCATTCTTATCGAGCTGAAGGGTAGTCAAGCTACTGCAGTTGCTCACCTCTGCTGGTATTCTACCAGTGAGCATGTTATCAGAGAGATGAAGCTGCTCCAAGAGCACCAACCTCCCGAGCTCACTTGGGATTTCCCCAGAGAGCCTGTTTGCAGACAAGTCGAGCACGACCAGCTCGGAGCAGTTTGCGAGCTCGCCAGGGATCGATCCGGTGAGTGAGTTCCCCCATAAAAGTAGACTAGTGAGCTTCTGCAGCTTACCCAACTCAGGGGGGATTGCTCCGGCGATCTTGTTCATGTGTAGGTAGAGGTTTGTCAGCTCCGAGCACGAACCCAATTCCGGCGGCACCGAGCCGGAGATGTCCGTGTCGTAGAGCGCCAGCGTCTGGAGATTCACCAAGTTGCCGAACTCCGCCGGGATCGCGCCGGAAAGGCTGGTGGCGGCGGCGCCGAAGGTGGTGAGATTGGTCAGCAGGCCGAGCTGCGCCGGAAGCTCGCCAGTGAGATAGGGGTTGCCGCCGATGCGGAATTGTTGGAGGGCGAGCAGAGAGCCGAGTTGGGAGGGGATGGAGCCATTGAGGAAGTTGTCTTGGAGGCAGAGGACTTGGAGGGAGGTGAGGTTGGCGAGGGTTGCAGGAATTGGGCCGGAGAGGTGGTTCGAGTTGAGGAGCAAGAACTGGAGCGAGGCCATTGCTCCGAGCTGCGGCGGAATGGGACCGGACAAGGAGTTGGAGGAAAGGTCGAGGATGCGGAGGGACGAGAGCGCGCCGAGCGACGACGGAATGCTGCCGGAGATGTTCGCCGAGGAGAGATTGAGGAGTTGGAGGGAGGTGAGGGAGGAGAGCTCGGGCGGGATGGAGGTGAGGTTAAGGAAGGTGTCGGGGATGGAGAGGGAGATGACTCTGCCTTGAGGGGAGCAGGTGATGCCTTGCCAGTTGCAGGGCGTGGCATGCGAAGGATCCCACGAGGACAGCAAACCATGGGCGGAGCTCGAAGCGAACAGTGACAACAGCGCCTTGCCATCAGGAGAAAGAGAAGTTGCAGGGCTGGTGAAGCTTACAATAGCCATGCAGCAGAACGAGAAGAAGAAGAAGAAGAAGAAGATAGCGTTGGTCCTCCTCATCTGCGCCCGTGTTCCTCTTCTATACTTGTATGCTCGTTTCAAGCTTTTCCCTCACTGCAGTATCTGAGTGGTCTAAGATTCACCATTCAACTCCATTTGCAACTCATCCGGAGCTCCACAAATGCTTTGCCATGCAACCAATGGTTGACGAGACGACCTCAGAACGAGTGATTTACCTGCAAGAAAGAGGAGCTAAACACATGACTCCCCTGCTTCACTTAAGGATGCAAAAGGTTCTCCACTTAATAGAAGAAGGAGAAGAAGATAGATGAATAAGAAGAAGAAAATGATGATGCTGAAGCTGCATTCCAATGATTGCAACACACAAGGAGGTCGAATCTCCCAAAAGATTTACTCACATAGATTAAGGATAAGGAAGAGAGCTCAACTCAAACTCCATGTGAGAGAAGCGTAGAAGAGAGCACTCTTTGAAGCTTGCTTAAAGTTCACCCAATGATCATATGGAGGCCGGAAGCGGAGGAGAAGGTGTCTGCCGCAGCTCTATTACTACTACTAGTTGACTGCTACTACTAGTAGAAAATGTTGGAGGGACCAAGTCACCACCTAATTAGTACATAGACCGGCTGCTTTATTTGTTGGATATGTGGAGTAAATGCTGGAAGATTGAGGAGGAAGAGATGATCTAGTAAACAGAAACTAGTGATGATTTCATGGGATGAGAATATCTGAGTTGCACCAAATGGGGTTGTCATGTTCTCCTTGTGAAGTCAAGCCGCTTGCCTTGTCCTTTCTCCATGATGGACCCAAGGGGATGCCCTAAACCTGGTGTCTCACTAATTGTTGTTGGAATATATGGAAACCAAGGATCTTTGAAGATTTTTACTGCAAGTGGATTCTTTTTTTTACTTGGGCAATTAGTATTTCTGTTTTGTAAGATTATGTAACATTGACTATAAACAAACACTGCAGCATCAGGGAAGTCCATCCCCTTATTGTAAAAGATTTAGAAAATAGATAATATCTTAGCTTCAATTTGCCAATCCAAATTATTTAGAAAAATTCTTATTATCTTCCTTTTTTTCTAAATAGATAAAAAATCAATTCTAGGGTTACCACAAGCCATCATGATGGACTCTGTCAAATGGGCTTAAACCAAGGCAAGCCCACTGGCTCCTCTAATTGGGATTGCTACATCCAAGTACACAAAGCCCTCTCATCTCATCCCTAAACCCTAATCCCCAAATCCCCAAACAACTCCAATCCAAATGACCAAACTACCACCTAAAAAGCATTCCCCACTGACACAGCCCAAACCCTGATCAAGGCCATTAGGTCATTTCCCCCTTCATTGCATGTGATGTCCTGTGCCCAAATGGGTCAGATTCTTGGCCAGCCAAGGCCACTCCCCTTGCCTTGGGAAGGGTAGATTTGATGATAATAAGGGCAAGGCAAAGCTTAGGGGAGTGTGATAAAGTAAAAGAGGAGGGGAGCAAGCTCCCACTCCAATGTTTTGGGATGCTGAAATGGGCTTAATCTTGATCACAAACCACTCCTCAAATGGTCAAATTTATGGGGTTTAAAGAAAGGTTTAGGAGAGGGGTAAAAACAACAAAATGTGGTAAAAGTGGGTAGAATTAGGGCAATATGTCTTGCCCTTTGGGGTTAAAATACGATGAGCTAGTGAGGGGGGGGGGTTGGTTACCGAGGTGGGAAGTGTGGGTGCGTTTTGGGACTCGGATTAAATAAATGGGACCCGAACCGAGAAATAAAAATAAACCGGACCAGGTTAAAAAATTAGGTGGCTCGGTTCACAAACTAAGGGTTCAATTGGGTGTGGGTTTCTTTAAGGGCTGCGGAATTGATATTTATTTATTTATTTTACCGTACTCCACATGAGACATCGTCTCGGGAATGCTTTCACCGGGTGCTTTTAAGGAGTCCGGTCGAGATCAATTCACGAACCGGACCACCGGTTTTCTTGAACCGGGCATTTTGGAAATTAATTAAAGGGCTGTTTTGGGGGGTGGGGAGAAAGAGCTGCCTGGTAAGGTAGGTTAAAATGGATTTTACCTTGATCCGAATTTATCTCACCCAATTCTACATCAACCCCTGATCAAGCCGGTCCCGCTAACATTAGGATTAGCGATGTATCATGGAGTTTGTAGAGGTGCATGGGTACCGAATAGAGCCGGTCCGGATAAAATCGAATTAAGTTCAAATAGGATTAGAGATAAAAATTAAGAAACTAATTAAAATCAATTCTGGTTCTAATTCTAATTTCAATTTTGGATCCAACATATTGGATACCCAGAACCGAAATATTGTATTCTAAAACCTATAAATGAACAAGTTCCAATAAGATATCATGAACCTAAAACGATTTCAACATAGTACCATGAACTTATACTTTAGAACATGTTCCAACATGATACCCGAAATTTGTACCGTAGAATCTGTTCATTTACTCCATTGGACTAAATATGGTTTCTGAACCTGTACTACACCACAGGTTTCTGAGTAAGGTTCAATTTTAGATCCTAACAAAGTAGGGTCCGAGTTTAAAATCTTAGAATCGGTCTTATACAAAATATGGTGAGAATATCATGAAAATTACGTAGTATTCAAATTTGTTCACCCCTAGGAGTTTGCCACGTGGACGGATGGAGTAAGGTTCACAAACTAACATGCATGTAGTTGAAATTATCATTTCGAGATATTGACTACTTCATCCTCGAGATGAGATGTGAATAATTAAGGCCAGTTGGAAAAAAATAAGATGAGAAATGGTTGATATTAATTAAATTGATGACATGGAGTGCAAGTCCAAGTTAAAGAGAAGGTCAAAGGAAATGATCAAGCCAAGTGCTGTGTGGTAATTTATAATTGTGCATGATTAACTTTTGCCATCACTTTAGGCTCTCAACATTAATTATAACTTTCAATTGGTGTCAAGCATGCATTGCTCATTCAAGTAACAGAATAGCTTGTGTTATTAATGATTAGAAATTGCCTCTTTGAACCATGGCAAGTGTTCATTTCTGAGCTCATTATTTTTTTAATTAAATTGGTTCAATAAATTATTTATACATTTTATATTCCAAAATTATTTGTAAATATTATATAAGAAATAAATATTTTTCTAAATAGGTGCCTTGGTGTGCACATATATAATGTTTCATGGTGAATTGGGCTAAAAGGTTTGGCCCAAAACTACACAACTTTTTTGTTTAAGCCCAAAGTGGACATAATTTAAATATGAAGGATTAAAATGTATCATAAAGCCTGATAAGAAAAAATAAATTCACACTTTTTTTTTCTAGAAATCGCTTTCCTTTTAAACTAGATATGAAAAGAACCCAAATTTAGTTATTATATAGAAGGTGCTAATAATAATAATAATAATAGTTATAAAGCACATACATCTGGAGGAATCTAATTAATCTATTATAGAAAATCCAAATCCAAAGTAACAAAAATAATAGTAGTTAGTACTCATTTAGCCTACCTAGGGTTCCCTTCTCCCAATTACCCTATATGTACTACTACAAAGCTTAAACCATTGGAAAGTGAAGGATTATTTTGTACAAGGTCTTGCTACAAAGTAATTAACTAAATTAATTTGTACTTTAACATCAAAACTAGGAGAACAAGAGTCCACCCCTATTGCCAAGGTGGGCTCCTCCTATTGCTATGCTAATCAATTAAATAATATATGTGTGTCATGTCACTTGGACACTAACTTTTGGAGCCCCAAACCCTAATGGATAGAAAATACAAAGTCACGTAGGTTGTAAGCTGTCTCTTAGTGTTGAATGATATTTTATGTGCTCCAATATAACACGTAGGTTGTAAGCTGTCTCTTAGTGTTGAATGATATTCTATGTGCTCCAATATAACTCATCATTTCTTTCCCTGTTTTTGTGCATCAACTTCACAAATGTACGAACACCCATGCAAATATGCAATTGATGGATAGAAACATAAATTCTAGCTAGTTTTGCAGGGTTTCAAATTAATAATGAATATTATATTGTCCTTCAACTCAAATTATGTTAAATTGTAAGTTGTAGACATGCTTGGGGCAATATATTATGCTCAACCATAATGAGGTAGTAGTTGAGATGAATTAAACTTGGAATTTGGATAGAAACATAAATTCTAGCTAGTTTTGCAGGGTTTCAAATTAATAATGAATATTATATTGTCCTTCAACTCAAATTATGTTAAATTGTAAGTTGTAGACATGCTTGGGGCAATATATTATGATCAACCATAATGAGGTAGTAGTTGAGATGAATTAAACTTGGAATTTGGATAGGAGACTAACTAATGGGGATTGGGTGCATGGTCTTATGTGATGGTAAACAATTAGCTGAGAGACTTTTAGATGACGAAGAAGAAACTAGTTGGAGTTGGGTTCAAACGGTCGAATCTAGTTGTATCAATCCGAAGTCAAATTTAACTAGCTCGGATCAAGATTATGGCCGAATTTAATCAAGTTTAATTAGTCATGTGAATTTGATTTGATCAGTTCTAACCAAGTTGGATCTATCCAATGTGGTGTTAGGTTGGATCAGGCCAAGTCTTATTAGGCTTGCCTTAGATTGGGTCAAATTAGGTTAATCTCCGTATGATTGAGTTCAAACGGTCGAATCTAGTTGTATCAATCCGAAGTCAAATTTAACTAGCTCGGATCAAGATTATGGCCGAATTTAATCAAGTTTAATTAGTCATGTGAATTTGATTTGATCAGTTCTAACCAAGTTGGATCTATCCAATGTGGTGTTAGGTTGGATCAGGCCAAGTCTTATTAGGCTTGCCTTAGATTGGGTCAAATTAGGTTAATCTCCGTATGATTGAGTTCAAACAGTCGAATCTAGTTGTATCAATCCGAAGTCAAATTTAACTAGCTCGGATCAAGATTATGGCCGAATTTAATCAAGTTTAATTAGTCATGTGAATTTGATTTGATCAGTTCTAACCAAGTTGGATCTATCCAATGTGGTGTTAGGTTGGATCAGGCCAAGTCTTATTAGGCTTGCCTTAGATTGGGTCAAATTAGGTTAATCTCCGTATGATTGAGTTTTAACCGACGATGTACCAAGTCAGATTAGTTTGATTATCGGTACATTAGATCGAATTCAATTAATTCGAGTTGGATTTGATTCAAGCAAATCCAATTTAGTTAATTCAGCTGCGCTTGATCATCGCATGTGGGGGTGTTATTAAGTTGGGTTGAGTCATCTTAGATCAACTTCAATGGATTGTCTAGGAAGCTTGAAATTAGAGTCAGTCTGATTGAATATTATTGGGTTGCTTAGGTTAATATGAGATTAGATCAAATGAGCCTGAGATCGGGTCAACTTATGGTTGGTCCAACTAAGTTGGATCAACTCAACTTATGAGTATGTCTAATTCGATTCAATTTGCTTGGGTTGAATCAAATTTAGAATTGGAATCAACTGAATGAGTTCTAATCAGTTGGGATGAGGTTTGGATCAAGGTGGAGTCAAGTTGGATTTAACGAATTCGGCTTCGATTAGCTCGAGGCGATCTACTTTTCTTAGTTTAAGCGCATATAATTTATTTTTTTAACTAGCATTGTTCTTATTAATATTATCCATGGAATGTTTCTAATTTAGTTCTATTTTTGAAAAAAAAAATATTATTAAAATGATACTTCTCAAAGTTATCATACTTCCTTTCAAGTATAATCAAACTTGAGTTGCAAAAGATGACCTCCAACACTGTTGCTATCGACTCCACTACCACCGACACTAACACTAGCAATAACCTCTTCGAAAGAAATAATAAAATGAGCGAGATTGGTAGTGGTGGTGAATGATGAGGAGAAAGCCCGACATAAATGCCAGTTAAAAAAATAATCCAAATTTCCACCTTAATGTGCACAGTGCTCTTTCTGTTCTTGGTGCCCTAAATTACGCAACAAAACATGTTAAACGCATATCCAACAAACACCTGCAATCATGTCAGACTTTTTACCTGGAAATCCATGGTGATGCACTCAAGTTCATTCAACTAATAAGCAACTTTTCCTTGAGAACTTTCAGTGCTTCTTGCAAACCATCCTAAAAACACCGATAGTTATGAGAAGAAAACTTCAAGAAACTAATTCATTGAAGCCTTGATTGTCTTTTGGATAGATTCATTCTAATAATTTGCCTACCTCTGAAGAGATCCGGTTGGCCACCTTCAATGCTTGTGATTTTATCTCAGGGGACAATGCCACCTTTATGGTCCTTACCAGAGAATCTGCAGCCTGGTTGATGCTTGTGGCGTCGTTATCTGGAAGTAGATGTCGACTTTGAAGTGGCTCCGGCGCAACTCCTATCCAGTGAAGCCTCTCTGCCCAGTAAAACTGATCCAGTATGAAGGGGCACACTATCTGCAGTGCAACATCAGACAAGTAGTAAATATAACAACATTTGAAATGTGCACTTAAAATTTTGTCATCTCTTCAATTCTATAAGCGGATAATTATCTTCTCATTGTTGAAGTCTGACAAGGCTTAGTATCCTCGTAGAGGTTGTATACATCATCTTATGATAGTGAGATTTATATATTTGATAAAAGTATATATTTTATCTACTCAGAAAGTAACCACTGCTCATTGTGCTCAACATGTTTTCTTGGAAATGGTTTCGCTCAAGTTTTCAAATTTAACAGCCATTTTTTGCTGACACATGATTGTCACAGTACTCGTTAATCAACAAGCATGTAGGGGCTGTTCATTGGGTCGACCCGACCCAATGAACCCAAGAACCCGACCCGACTTATTTGGGTTGGGTTGGGTCGGGTAGTCGGGTCGGGTACAATTTGACCAAACCAAACCATAATCGGGTAGGGTCTCGGATTTTAGAATTTGAAACCCGATGACCCGAGATCCAACCCAATGACCCGATTATTTATATTTTTTAATTATTTTTAAAATATTTATATCAAAAAAATATTTATTTTTAATTTATTTTTAATTTATTTTTAATTTATTTTTAATTTATTTTTAATTTATTTTTATTTTTTTAAAAAAAAAATATTGTTAAAAACTCATTTTTTTACCTAAACGGATAAACCCGACTACCCGACCCGAACTAGGTCGGGTCGGGTTTGAGAGGCGAAAAATTTTCAACCCAACCCAACTACGCTTGGTCGGGTCAGATCGATTTTTTCCCTAAACCCGACCCGACCCAACCCGTGAACACCCCTACAAGCATGGATCAAAACAAATACTTGTGTCAAGCCAACACAATCACAAATTAATGCCACTCAATCTTAGTTTCATTACAAATAGAATTTTTGTTAAAAAGAATAGTGGTTGAAATGAATGTTTATTAAATTCCTCCAAGAAGCTACTTATTATTTGATAAATTAAAGAAACAAATAGTTGGGTTTTTCTAAGGTGCTCTTTTATACACTAACCTGAGGGATTCCAGCATGGAGTGCTGCAGCAGTTGATCCACTGCCAAAATTATGGCAACCATCACAGTAGGTGAAGCATGTAGTTTCCACAACTGATTAGAGAGAGAGAGAGATTGTATTCAAAATTCCTTACCTTCCTCCATGATGAATTGCAACTGCACATCTGGGGAAGAGCCAGCTATAAGGTACAGATCTGGTCATATCACGCCAAAAGAGAAACTATGAATCTTAAGATTTGAGAATGCAGCGAGAAATCTGTTGGAGAATATGGATAGTTGGGAGAAAGAGAAACCCTAACCCAGAAAAGCAATAAATCCGGTTGTTGAAGAGGAGGGTGCCGCCTACACTCTGGGCCTCTGGATTTGATCTGCTTGGTGATGCACCAGCAAGTGATTGTATAGCAGCATCTAATGGTTCATATCCAGCTGAGAAAAGGACGAAACTGTACTCTGTGATCTCTAAAACAGCTTCAAGCACCCTTAAGAATGCATGGGGGTTTTTAAGAAAGCCCATGCTACAGAATAAACATAGAACCTTGAATATTAAGAGAAAACAATATAGGAATGCAAGATAGTAATACATGTGCAGCGGGTTGCCCACAGTATAAACACTAAAAAGAATGCAAGAATGTTGTGCAAAATGGGAAGCAAATATGTAAAATGTTCTTTGTTAAGATCTTACAAGAAGTTACAAAGGGTCCTATTAAATCTAAAGAACCACTGTACCAAAAGGATAGGGCATGTGTTAAATCTAAGCTAACGGTAGTACACCCATCAAACCTTATCAATATACTTAACAATGAACTCCCCATGCATGTCAAACTAACACACACACTCCGACGAACACATTTATCATTAGACTCATGATTATAAAAGAATAGTCAACCTGATTTTATTACTTGATTTTAGACTCAAAAAGTAAATAGAACCAAAACTACTTATCTTCCTGAGCTATAACAATAAATACTTTCTACTTTCCACTGACAGCAAAAGTACTTAGCTAAACAATTAGTAGTCCACAGATTTGATGATAAGAGCATCCAACACCATGACCTTGGTACAGGAAATAGCACTTCCACTTCTTTAGTTTCCTTTTAATTCCTTACAGAGTCGTAAAATACTTGGATTTGAGTTCATTGATCTTAAACTTAATTCCAACTTATACATCTTGGTGCAAGTGCAACTTTTGTATTAGGAGATGATCAAAGGTTTCATATCTAGAAGTCAAACAATGAAAGTACAGTTTTTGCATCTGGGATTCAGTATCTTTGTCAATTTAGAGTTTTGACTATAGATCATTAACTCATTAAACATAAATCCATGTACTAGGAACTCGAGTGATATCCACTTATTTAATAGAATCTTAAAGACCAATAGCTTAGAGATTGCCAACTGTGAGTAGCACAGTTGGTGGCAACATCTTGTATGTTGTCTAGAGGTCTACGGTTCAAACCCCAGTATGGTCACCTATTATGACTTTCTATCTTTGTTAAAAAGTAATAATAATAATAATAATAATAATAATAATAATAATAAATAGCTTAGAGATTATTACCAAGAAATATCTATAAAAAGGATTAAATAATAATGTGCAGTCAGTTCCAAGTTACCTTCCAATAGAACTTAGCCCTATGAAGAGTGGTAAACATGGATTAGAGCTTTTCATAAGGAACTGCTGCATATCAACATGAGCGGCACACATTGTTTTCCTTTCAGACACAGAGCTATCAGGACTTGGAGACATCATTTCCCTACATTTGTTACATGAAAATTGCCACTCCGATGGAAGAAACCAAAAACCACAAACATGAATATTTGATGGCCAATAACCTGTTATGATACTTACATCAGTCAAAATTAAAGATATCAAGTAACAATTTACACAAATGAAGAAGCACAAATAATCATAGATGGTCACAAAGGCAGGTGAAATAGTAAAGTATCATTTAAATGATTTGGGACCTTTTATCATGTGAACTGTATGAGTCATATAATATCTGATAAAAAATTGTCTCATGCCAAGAAGAGGTCTGAATGGACAAATTGTGACATCATAAAGTTATGATGAAAAATGAGGGAGAAGGTAAACCAAACATCAAGTTCCAAAGGATAGCAAACTTAGGTGCAGATTAGAAGACATGTAGGAGAAAAGACAAGCAACAAAAAATGCAATTGCATATACAACTTCCTCGATCACACCTTCATAGTTGAAGCAAGACATCTTCAAACAGGATAGGCTTGATCACAAGTCCAAGTCATTTGAATCAAGTTAGGACTACCCCTTTTGCTGTAATTTTCCTATTTACTACCATAATTATGTTAGAACTCTTTTAACAGTAAATTGGGGCTTATAAGTAATATGAGTGCTACAGAGTATCAAGTCTCAACTAAGGTACTGTATTTCCTTTTTTTCTGATGGAAAAGGTTGTGCTAAAACAGTTCCAAAGTCTATTATGATGAAACCTACTAGTTTTCTCAAAAAGAATAACGTAACTTTTTTTCCTTTAAATTTTTCCCTGTAATTTAGGGCAACTTGTGTTAGATGTTGAAAAATATAACCAACAGATTATAGAACTATAACTGGTCAAGGTTAAATCAATTTAATGAATGGAAGTTAAAATTTAGCTGAATGAGAGCCTCAATATATCACACTCCAAAGTCTCCAATATACTTCCATTAATCTATTCATTGTTTTTAACAATTAAATTTAGTTGTCTTTCTATTATATATGTAGAGGGCGGTTTTGGTGTAACCATAAAGTTACCCCAGTTGTGACTTTGAGGTTATAGGTTCGAACCACGAAAATCTCTCTGCAAAAAGCAAGGGGAATGTTGCATACATCAACCTCCCCAGAGCAAGGGGTGACAATTTTATCCGCATCTGCCAACTAAAAATCACAACACCACCGTATCTGATCGATATCGGCAAATAAAAACGAACATGTATGCGGATATGGATTTAAAAAATTTCTATCCACGCGGATGCAAGTGTGGATACAGATATGGATGCGGATCCGCATATAAAAAAATTACTATTTTACCCAGATATAATTTACTTTAATATATATTATATTGGTAGGTTTTGTGGTAAATTACATATGAAGCCCTAGTAAGTTACTAATTATTATAAATTTTAATAATGTAAATATTTTTTTTTATTAAATACATTATTTATTCATTATTTATTAAATGCGGTGCGGATGCGGTGCAGACCCAACACCGTAACACCGTATCTGATCCACTGTCATCCCTACCCAAAACCCACCCACAAAAGTGGGATTGCTTCATGCACGAGATCACCCTTTTTTCTATCATATATGTAACTGCCACCTTCATGTTCATAATAGAGCTTTCATAATCATCATGTACCAAAGATAGTGAAAGAATAAGGCAAGTACTACCCATGCAAATAGTAGATCAAGAACTTATACCTGGGAACTCCACAACTTCCTTGCTTACCCCATACCTGATTAACAAAAGACATGCTTTAAATTAGACCCTAGAGACACAATCTTAAGACATGATATTCAAGTTTAAAGCAAAGATTGCCATGCTATTGGATACAGTTTAGCATAGTATACACAGTTTGACTTGCACATCGATGTAACTTGATTACTACGTCGTACATGACTGACACATAACAGACGCACACAACATAGTCCAATAGTGAACCAGCACAAACTGAAATCCTTCCTTTGACGTTGTAACTTGTAAGTTAATATAGCGATGGTAAATTAAACCCTCTCACAACAAACAAGTTAAAAGCTAGTCTCACCCAGTAAATTTCTACTTTCTAGAATATGTGGAGAGATAGAATAGACATTTATCTTCACTACCATCCATAAATTGTATAGAACAGTTTCAAGAAAAAGCATGGATGACATCTATCTTTAACACGAAACAAGCTATTAAACCACATTGTACAACTAGTTGGATTACTAAAATGTTTTTATGATAATTTGCAGTTGGATTTTAAATCTTTCACAGGTAACTCTAGAAATTCCGTTTTAAGAAAACTCTGAACCCTCATAAACATGGTATTTCATTATAAAAAAGTGTGTATGTGTGTGTGTGTTAGATCTGCCTCAAAGCACATTTTTGCAGAATGCATGACCCATTAAACAAATCCTTCTTTCATTGTTAGTATGATTTAATGTTTGATCATTAAGTGACTTCATGGGAGTCAAATATTGGCACCTTTTATAAGGAATCTCATATCTATAGAACATGATTTTTCTCGAGGAGAGTATTTTGGGGGGAAATTCTAGTCTACCATGCTACAGAAATGAAATAGTAAATATGTTACAGTAAAGAGTCTTTACTGTGTCATATAAATCTCATAGAATTAGCAGTATGGTAATATTAGAAATTTAGTTGGCTGATTTTAAGAAAGAAAAGGCAACAACTAATAGGCATACATTTTTTAATCAGAATGCAGTATGTAGAGATAGAATCCAAAAGTTGATTAGCATTTAAAACTTACAGTAGCAATGGCGACTCTGCTTGCATATGCCACATTGGAAGATTTGTTACTGGATCCTGCAATTCTTGAGAAACAACTTAAAATTCTTGACCTACAACAAAAAAATGACCAAAGTAAGACATAATTAGTGGGCAGTATTGTAGATACAACTCACCACGAAAGGAATAGGACTCAGTTTCAGGTGCTCACTTCTCCATGTCCCCCAATCTTCTGTGAAGAGTGGCCACATCCAGTGGACTATATCCTTCCAACTAACCTATTCACTTAGGGAGAACCAACTATCAGTTACAAAAAACAGGTAACTTCAATAGGTTTGTACAATATAGGATTATTTTCTAAACAGTTACATATACAAACAATTTTTACAATTCACTCAAAGAGAACAAAGCCAGTTAAAGTTCAGTAGATTAACCTCACAGCCACAGATAGAAATCAATTAAGGAAGAAAAAAAATCAGTGAGCAGAAAGAGTTAATTAATTAAAGTCATAAACAAATATTCACTGAGTTCTTAATGAAACCAAAACTTGATAAACCAACTATTGTATGGCTGCTTTACACTAATTGCTAGTGATATAATAGGTATATGGAGTTAATTAAACTCATAAACAAGTATTCACTGAGTTCTTAATGAAACCAAAACTTGATAAACCAACTATTGTATGGCTGCTTTACACTAATTGCTAGTGATATAATGGTGGGGCCAATCTTATTCATGCATACAGAGAGATTATTTCCATTTCTAAAGCTCTGGTTACCCATTTTGCAAAGAACAAATTACTTAGGATGGCAAGGCTCCTTCTCTTGCTTGTTACGTATCACATTTAAAAATCTGTACATTAGGTTTGCAAACAAAAATTGCAAGATGGAACTTTTTCTATGAATAAAATTCCATGTAGAAAACAAGCATTAACAAGCTTTCGTTACAAAATATGAATTGTCTTGATATTTAATTTATCTAATACCCTGATATCTTCAATTGACAATTACAGATGCTTGTCAAGAGCTAAGTCTACTATTTATAGCGTGGAACATTGAATAAATTATTTTTCTTAGTAAGAAAAGGCATCCTTGATATAATCTTGTTGTTAATGCTTCTGTATAATGGATCCTATGGAAGATTGAATTGCATGATGCAACTCATGATATATAATGCCTTAATAACAAAATATTTGAAGCCCTATATTTCCTCCCTACAAAATTATCAAAGGCAGTAAATTAGGATGATGGAAAGATGAAAGACGTGAATAAATGCTATAAAATTCAACAATAAGATTGAAATAAGAAGCCACATGTGTCTATCTCCGTTTCAAAGTAATGGCAAATATACCATGGTTGGAGGAGCTGTTTGAAAATATTTGTAGAGATGTGGTAGTTCTTGCTTGAATTGGCGTTCAAAAGCTGAAGGGGCACTGTATATGATATACAAAGAATCAGTATTGACATATACTAAAGCATCAAAGCATCCATATTTGAAAAGAAAGGGATCTTCAGCCTTATATGCAATTTAAGTTCAATCTCATTCCCAAGCAGCTAGTTACAATGTGTGCAGCAGCAAAGAATTATTTTAAACGTAGGCTTCAGGCATAAGCACAAGAAACAGAAGGCATACTTTTCTTATAAGATAACTTCCAGTCTTCCACTGTATGATTTATTACCCTCTAATCGACCTTACCCACAATTTGGGAAAGAAAAAACAAATAGATAAAACAAAAATTCACATAGAGACAACCAAGAAAGCCTTGCAAGAAAAATTACCATGCACATGCAGTATGGCCTAAGCAGATAAAAAGATGACTAAATAAAAAAAATGAAGCAACTAGAAATAAGATTGGCAATACTCAATCTTATTATGAGCACTTAACCAATCTAGCTTATTACTTAAGAATCAAAAGAATGAGATAGTATAGTAACTTTAAAAGCGTACTGATAAGCCAAAACAATAGTAGGGTATATTATTTGCAATACTATGTCTTTAGTGCATTGCATGATGAGAAAATAACATGTTATAACCTATAAAGAAGAATGAAGGGAAAAATATTTGCATATATAATATACTTACCTATATGGAATAACATAGGGAGAAGCAATAACACATGGAACTTGGAACATTTCAGCAAGATGCCATCCTTCCTGCATCATGCAACAAAATCAGAGTCACTAATTATTTTGGGTTAACGTTTTAGAAAGAAATTAAAAGTAAAGCTGATTATTTCAAATGCAAAATAAATACCAAGGCAAAGAAATTTATCACAAGAAAATCGTCCTCCAGTGTCGGAGAATCTCCCAGAACTCCTTCAACTATAGAAAGACATTCTTGCCTGTGCTCTGCCTGAACTATCTTTTTATGTGTAGAAAAGGATATCTGCTGAGAATCTTGAGATGAAAAAAATAATCAAACTACCTGGAAGTTTAAGAAACATGAGAAAATATGGCTCCAAAGACCATCCTGGAAATCTAACCCAAGCTGTCAACAAATTGGTATGCTGAAATAACTGGAGGTGAGAACACTGGAATATAGCTCACGTTCTTAGCGGCCAAATGCACCCTTAAACTCTGCCCAAGTAGCAGATAAACTGATGGCACCACCAGAGCAATCAAAGATTCAAAAGTATCAAAATATTTTATGTAAAAACCTGATGCGCAAGATGGGTAATCAACACAACATGGTACTGTTGTTGGTCACAAGCAAAAGCAGCAGCAATTGCCTATATACAAAGCGATCATGTGATGTAAGTTCTCAATAGGGTAAAAACAAATATGCTAATTGTCAACTTGTAGCAAATATATTCATTACAGTATAAATTTTGGCTAAATTATTTAAAAGAAAAATGACTATTTATTAGGATTTATATATTACTATTTCGCAAAGTGGATCATGAACTGATAGTCAATCAGTAGTGATTACACCAATCCAAGAATAAAAAGGAAAAACAAGCTGCAAAAGCTCAGGAATTGATATTCCTAAATGAATAAGAATATTCTCTCACAGGAAAATTTTAGAAAAAACAAAGAGAACGAATGAGAGAACTAGAAAGATGTACCCGTATTCTACATCTACCGGGGTTCGGTGACCTTAAACACTCAATCGAAGACCAAACTCCAAAGAACCAAGTAACATAACAAATTGGCTACTTTGTGAAAGGAAAACATCCATTAGGTAGATAAAGTTGTAGGCGCACGGAACTTCCGGCTAGACCACTGAAAAGAAGTCCAAATAACTTAAGGGCGCAACTGAGGATTCCGATCAGAAATGAAATTTAAAACGTCAAACCCTTCGTGTTACTCGACCTAGCTTGGAACTACTAAGATCCTTTGATCAGTTGCTAGTTTTTCTTAAAGAGATGTGGTACATATACATAGCTAGGGCGACGGGGAAGACATCCCCTAGCTGCCGAAGGTGATAAATACAACGAGAAAGACGTCGCCTTTGCTGCTGATTCCGAATACCTTGAGGTTGCATCAAAGCTTCCAAAAGAAATGTAACTAAAACCCCAATCCTTTTAACTTATCCGAACCAACTTGCAAATTTTTCACTATTGATCCGTGTCTTTAGCTTTTTCTTGAAATAGCTAAGGAAGGGTTAAGGAGTTACAGCGATGGGGAAGACGTCGCCTTTTGTCCCGAACGCCATAAAAATGGCTCGAGGTCTTCGAGACTCCGCCATTTCCCCCTCCCGCACTGGCTCGCTCCTCTGCGGACAGCAGCGCTCGATGGCACGTTTGGGTTTAGTGCTACGGCATTTTTTTTTGGGTGATTATATCAAAATATATATTAAACTTTAACATTTCCTTATTTTTAAAACTTTTTTTATATTTAATAATATATAAAAATAAATTATTAAAACATAATAATCATATTTTATTAGTACCTTACGGTTAGGGACTTCCCGAATTGACCGATCAACGATGAATCATATTGTAATGCTCCCTAAGCATTTGTAAATATGTAACATTGTGTCCATGTAATTTTGGTTTTCTTTGTAGCTAGTTAGTAGGGGTCTTGAAATAATCCTTGTGCGCTCAGGGACCCTCAGAGTTGTTTTGGATGCATTTCAAAGTTATTCGATGTTTGGTGCAACGTAGTGGCATATTTTGTAAATAAATAAATTATAAAATGATCGTTGTGCGCATCCAGCATCATTTCAGCCCATGGTTGGGGAAATTGGGTAAAATTGCTTAGTTTTGCTAGCTGCAACTAATCGCATCTGCCGTCGAGCAAAGCAAAGCAGTGGACGTTTAGCAAAAGCGTTGGCGTAGCGGTGTGACAGCTTGACAGGGCAGGATTCTTGCATTCTACTGGGTCACGGCCATGCGCAGATCATGACTCGGCTGACCAATATTTTGTCACGTTGCTCAGCACTTTGGGAACCCCTTGGGTGGCACACGGGGGTTGGGGATGTCTCGTATATTGCGGGAGAGTGTTGATTGTCTAGTGGACTGCCTTGGTCGGAGACGTGTGAACTGCCCATATGGGTGTGTGACCACTCGATCTTTGACTATGACTGCCCGCGAAACTCGTCCCACGCCCGATTTTCCATTTTATCGTGTTCATAGCCTTGTAATGTACTTTTTACTTAATGCAATAAAAAATCATTAGGCCAACACGATTTTTGGGTTGTTATGACGGTGAATGCATGCCCCACGATCTACGATCGATGAGAGCAATCCTGGACAAAAGATTTATACCTAGCACAAGAAGCAAGAGAGCCGCACTGACGATTTGGTGCTTGAGTCAATAAGTATGTGACCTTACGATCAATTATTTCAATTGGCACTACTTATACATCATGGATGTCTGAAATGGAAAGTCTTGCACGAGTGCAACCTTAGATGTTTCAAGGACACACATAAGATAATTCTTGGGGCCCGTTTGGTTTGCTAAAAAACGGGGGACTGGACTGGACATCCGCTCATATCCCCCATTTGGTTTGCAAAAGAAGCTTCGGGACAAGGACTTCTCCTTATTCGGGACAGGATTTCCACCCGTTTTGGTGTACCAAGAAATTTCTCGATACACCGAAATCGGGCGGAGGACAAGGGCTGCAATTGTCAAAATTACCCCTTCCTTCGACGGAGTCGGGCCACCATCATCGGATTGGTCGCGGAGGTCGGGGAGAGGGCGGACGTGTCGCCGGGATGATCGCCGACGGCCGGGAGGACCGGCCGACGTGGGTCCGAGCGAAGCAGAGGAAGGCGGCGCTCGGACGGGAGGAGGCGGCGGGATCGGACGCATAAGGGGCTGGCGATGAGTCGGATCGTGTCCCCGGGAGTGATCGCCGGCGACCGGGAGGACTGGCCGGCGTGGGTCCAAGCGGACCAGAGGAAGGCGGGGCTCGGGCGGGCGTCGAGTGGAGAGGGAGACGAGTGAGGGAGAGGGTATTTATTTAATAAATTGGGTAATTAAAGAAGAGAGCCGTATCATATGAAATTGAATTAATTTATGAATTATTGGGGTATTTTTGTAGTTGATCGTAGAGTCGTCGGATCGAGTCGAGGTGAATACCAAAGTTGTAAATTTTCACGTGCTGAACGCGATGGTGGTGTCAGATTTCAGATTGGAGATCGTTTGGTATAATTTTTATATTTTTCGGTATTATCCTATTATTATACTTTTAGGTTAGTTAAAAACTTATTAGTTAAACTATATATTAAGATTTTTTACGTACTAATCAGTTTTAAGACTAATTTACAAGGGTATTTTAGTCATTTTATCATGTACAGTACTTTGTTATAGCGAAACAAACGCAGGACATGACGTAATATCGTGTCATGTTCTTGACGAAACAAACACGGTATAGCTACTGTTCCAGGACACCTGATGTTCTATCCTTGTCCCTGTCTGGTGTCCTGTGACGAGCAGTTTGCGAACCAAACGGGCCCTTGAACTCGTCATTGAAGGTGTCCTCCTTTGTAAGCTATTTTTAAATGACCGTACCTAAGTATTTGTACCCGTAGGGGTTTTTTCTTTTTCCTTCCTCCCTGCACTTGTATTTGATAAATACAAGTTTTTTTTGTCAAAAAAAAATATTTTGTCGGGTGCACATTGCATTACCGATATAGTTTGACATGTATTTGAAATCGAAAATTCAATTATGTGAAAACTTGATTAGGGCTATTTGTACTCAAGTTCAATGTATTTGAAAATTTGATTTGATATTTGAAAATAGTCAATTACTAAGTATATTTAAATTTTAGGAACAATTTCAAATATATCCCAACATTTTTAATTTTTAACCATAGAGTATTTAAATTTTCAGTTTGCATTGATTATATATCACCGTTAAGGAATTACTAATTTTGTGTCACACAATTGACTTGGATCAGTACCACCACACCAGCATTTCTAAATGAATATTTTTTAAAAAAAATATCACATCATCAAAGTTTAAACTAATTCGAAGAGTTATATATATAATATATTCTGGATTTTAAGAATTTTCTTAAATCCATCGCAAGTTTTTATTTTCAACCCATATATATCATGCATTTTCGATTTTGTTTCAATTATATTTTACCATTAAACTATTAAATACTAAGTACCATTGCCAATATGGGTGAGAAGTCAAATCGTCGATATATATTTAAAAAGGAAAAGGGCAAAAATCCCTCTCAACTTTAATCTAATTAGCAAAAGATCTCAAAATTTAAAAACATGCAAAAAAATCTCATGAACTATTAAAAAATTAACAAAAAGATCAATGTCTTTATCTCTCCATTAACTTTTCAACAGAATTTCACATCAGCGTCACACGTCGACATCTCATTCATCCATGTGTAAGTTTTTGCATAGTAATTAAAGTTTATGAGATTTTTTTGCATAGCACTGCAAGTTATATATATATATATATATAATTTATTTTTAAAAAATTATATTAAATATGACGTGAAAAATAAATTACACGTGGACGATTGAGGTATCGACACGCTCTGCTGATGTGGAATTCTATTAAAAAGTTAATGAATAGATAACAACATGAGTTTTTTCTTCTTCTAGTTTTTCAATAGTTCGTTGAGTTTTTTTTACATGTTTTTAAAGTTCGTGAGATTTTTTGCTAATTGGGCTAAGTTTTTTGCCCCTTACCCTATTTAAAATAATGAAACCATTTAATAAAATCATTTTTAAATTTTGATTTTCATATTTTTTAGAAAAAATTGATGTCTCCCTATATTCTCAATACTCACTCACCGCTTTGCATCGTTGTTGCTCGGAGCTAGAACTCATAACTCTCATGAACAACCGACTACATAATTCCTTAGATTTAGACAACATTATTCATGAACCTCAATGATTTAGTATCGTGATATTTTATTATTTTTAAATATACTTAGGGATGCTAAAAATTTGATTCTTATATCATCAATTTCACTCAGCGTTCTAATGATCAAATTTATAATAGCTTGACAGTGGAATTCAGTTGAAACAAATCGATAGCAAGATATTTCTATTAGTTGAAAATATGAGTTACAATAGATTTGAGAAAAATTTTAAAAATCAAAATATATTAGATATATACTTTGTGATATTTTTTTTTATTTTTTTATTTATTTAGAGATTTGATATGGATTAGCACATTCACGTTAGCATCGAGAAAGATGAAATTAATACTTCATTTATAGTGAGATATGATTGAGATAAATTGAAATTGAAATATCCTATTAGTTTAAATAATTTTGTTTTAATAAATTAAAAAGATTTTTAGAAATTAGAATTATATTTAGTAATTAACTCTCTCGAAAAATTACGTGGTGGAAAGTGCTAACAGTGGTAAAAAATCAGAATGCGATTATTATCCATCGTACACAAACATTTACTAAGATCCATTCCTGACCGTCCGATTAGGTCGATGAAACTTCGAGTCATTCTTGTGCCCCTTTTATTAGATAACGGGCCGCCGTCCCATTTCTTACTCCTGCTTTCCCCATCTGCGAATCTGCGATCGGTACGAAGAGCGAGAGAAGAAAGAGAAGCAAGGGCGTGAGGCGCCGCCGCTGCCGCTGAAGAGACTTACGACAAGAGGGGAGCAAGATCAAAGGCGAGGATGAGCGGCAACGGTGTCAAGAAGGTTGCGGAGGCGGCCGCCAAGGCCACCAAGTCGATCGATTGGGATGGCATGGCCAAGCTCCTCGTCTCCGACGAGGCCCGTAAGGAGTTCTCCAAACTCCGCGGCGCCTTCGACGAGGTCAACCACCAACTGCAAACCAAGTTCTCCCAGGTATTGGAACCCCTCCCCCGATCACCATTCCGCTCCAAGTGATGCCAGATCTAGTTTGTTTCTCTATTTTTTTTATCTCTGATCCGCTAGTTCGTTCTGGATTGGCTGTATCATCTTGATTCTGATGCTTTAGTAGATGCTTAACACCAAGTTCTTAGTACTTGATTGAACATGTCCTGGATTTAGACAATGCAATATCAGTTGATTAACGATTTGATATTTATGCTATGCGGATAATGGTTCAAAAACTTAGATATCGGGATCATTTTCTCTCAGTTATTCCTTTCCACATTCGTTATATTCTAAGGTTAACCTTGATTCATGCACCATTTTACCTTAAAAGATTTTTATCCTGGGGCAGTTGCCGTTGATGCAAAAAATAGTTATGATCCGGATAGGGTAGGTGCAGAGAAAGGATTGTATATCTCAAGTAGGGGAACAGGATTAGTAAGCTTATCAATCCATATATCTTAGGAATAGTAGGGAAG
The DNA here is from genome assembly GCA_034359265.1 of Canna indica. Taxonomy (NCBI): domain Eukaryota; kingdom Viridiplantae; phylum Streptophyta; class Magnoliopsida; order Zingiberales; family Cannaceae; genus Canna; species Canna indica. The sequence goes on from CP136894.1 coordinate 82,093,044, forward strand.
CTGTATGACAGGCTGAATAGTTCCTTTCTCTGTTCTATGTGAATTGATCTACCTTTGTCTCTAAAAAACACGACACTGGTCATAGGAATAGTGAGGAAATTGTATGTAACAGGTTGATCAGTCCTTTTTTTTAATCTTCATGAATTGGTCTACCTTTGTCTCTAAAAAAACACAACTTTTGTTTTCAACTCTGAAATTTACTACTCATTGTCTCCTAATTTGCTATATTTATTTTATTTTAATTGGTTATTATGTTTTCTATTTCAAATTCTAGGTCTGACAGTTAAATTTTGTTTTAAGTTCCGTTTTTATGTTATTCCAGATAATGTAATGATGTTTATGATGTCATAAACTCACATAGGTTCTTGAATTTTCTCCCCATGTAAACTTTTTCAATCTGCTTTGGTCATCTGGGCTTGTTGGAAACAGAATCTTATTTCTAAACTCAGATGCTTATTCCTTTTCTCCTCTCATGAATGAGCTGACCAATACTTTTTAATTCTTTTGTGAATCATAGGAACCTGAACCTGTTGACTGGGAGTACTACAGGAAAGGAATTGGGTCTGGCTTGGTGGATATGTATAAAGAGGCTTATGAAAGTAAGTTCAATACCGTGACTCACTTTCCTGGAAGATTGATTTTGATGTTTGATTGCGTGGAGACTTTCTTCTGGTCATCATATGTAATATGCTTTGATAAATTCCTTAGCCACAGTATCAAGTTGTGACCAACTTAAGAGAAAATGCTTCAGTCATGAACCACACTTTTCAGCGCTTTTTGGATGGCAAGCTAGATCACTCCTCTGTCTTAGTGAACAGAAATAGCCTTACATTCAGGGGAAGGCATCAGCAGAATATTGGCCCTCCCTAGTCCTTTTAGTGCAAGAACCTTTGAACTAGGACAACATTTGGTACTGTTATTAACGCTTTTTCCTTTTTGTGGAATCTGATAACAGGAATGACATAGAATGCACGCTGGATGGATTGAGATTTAAAATTAAAAGTGGTGGTCCATTGAAAGTTGATTGATTAGAAAGATTGATGTAGATTACCAGAGTGGTGGGACTGAACCTTTTGGGTTTGAGGGTTAGTGTAAAGATAATATTGTGGATCTGGTGGAATAAAATATTCAATTTTGATTTTTTTGACAGATATCCTTCTATATTAGTTCCATCATACAAAGATTTAAGGTCTACACTTATCATTATGATTTGAGGCTATTTCATCGCGCAACTATTTAAGGTCTATACTGTATAATAAAGATTGGAGTTTATTATATAAAGATGGTTTTTCTTTATATTTGGATGTTGGGATTGAAGGTTGTTTACTTTTTAAAAAAATCTCTTTTTTTTTAATATGGGAAAGAGAATTACAATTTTAATTTCAAGCTATAGATCTCATTTGCTGCTCATAACAATCATTCCCAAAAGTAATGCAACTTAATGTGAATGATCAGCATCCTTATTCTCATGTTTGAACTTACTGCAGTTTTGAATAAGTTTGATAAGATTACTTTCCAATTCTCCCGTTACCAAAAGAGGTCTAAGCAAGGGGTTTTTAGGTTTTTCTAACTTTTTTGTCATTTATTGGAAGTCAATCATGTGGTTGATATATGATTAATGTATGGGATTCATAGTATTATTTATTTAAGGTGCGAGATGAAACTAGGCACTAAGGAATCGTAGGTCCTAAGCATAAGAGGCAACTGCACACCTAGGAGAAGTAAGACACATTTCTGAAAAATATCAAGCTTAAAGATGAGGTTATAACATGAGAAGTGACAAAACATAACAATAAAAAGCATATATTAGTAAGAAATCAAATGAAGTTCTCAACATATAATTAGAACTTCTAACGCCATAGTCCATGTAGAAAAAAGACATTAAATAGACAATAAAACTCATAAGTAGCGCACAAATTATCCTAGAAAAACAATTTTAAGGAGTACAGTACACTCAATGGTCCTTACTAGCCAAAAAGGTGGTACCATCATCAACATTAACAGGCTTGTAAACCTAATCATGCTCCTCTACCACTTCTTCATACTAGAATTTAGTGCAACTCATGATGCCCTTTACACTGAGTCACTCACCCTTGATCTAATGGTAAACCTTTCCTCTTCAACTTGAGGATTTTTATCAAGAGCCTTTAGCTTTGGCATTGTAGAAAGACACTGGCCTTGTCTTTATGCCTTGTGCATAGGTAAATGTGTGTTGCCTAGATTTAAAGAATGTTCTTTACACCCCTATCACCATTTTAGATGTGCCTACTAATAAAAAATGTGGTTGGTAATTTGAAAAATTAGTAAGCTTTCTCAGTGAAAGCACATGCATTAGGATGTAGATGGTTATTATCTCATATGCTTGATCAGTTTATGGTTTCTTGGTCTTGCATCTTTTTCATGCATTTAACGAGGCTCTGATATGCATAGAGTGATTGATTTTCAGGCATAGAGATCCCCAAGTATGTTGACACTGTGACACCTGAGTATAAGCCCAAGTTTGATGCCCTGGTGAGAGTTCTCAATCATCCCGATGATTCTCTGTCTTTGTTCTGTATTTTTTATAATACCGGCTGCTGGATACCTCTTGGGTTGAATCACGAAGAAACTGTGGAAAGAAACAATTAGCGTTGATAGTTGTTTACTGCAAGACAACTAATCTGGTTTCTTTGTAATTTGCAGCTGGTTGAATTAAAAGAAGCAGAAAAGCAATCTTTGGCAGAATCAGCACGGTTGGAGAAAGAAATTGCTGAAGTCCAGGAGATGAAGGTGGGGAAGCAGTGCATTCCATCACAACGACTTATCACCATTTTGCTATTGTTTTGTAGTTAATGTTTTCACGATTGTTTCTAAAAACTGCTTTTCTTCATTTATTTTTTCAGAAAAAGATAGGCACGATGACAGCAGAAGAGTATTTTGAGAAGCATCCTGAGCTCAAGAAGAAGTTTGATGATGAAATCCGAAATGATTACTGGGGATATTAAATGCGAGGAATCTTTGTTTCAGTGGCTGGGCATGTCATGATGGTTTCTAATAAAGTTTCTCTTGGACTTTCCCTGTACAATTGGAATGATACCAATTTATGCAGGTGATCTGCCAAACTTGGTTGTCATGAGATTTGAAAAATTTGTCATTGATTTTGTACTTATTCCTACGAGTTGGGTCTTTTATTTAACATTGGCCTTTAATTTTCCTTTTTAAAATGAGCAACTTGTCTATCAGCAGTTCTTTACAAGTAACTGTTCTATGTTCTTTAAATTCACTTTTTTAGCTAATTGATTTGCTTGAGTCAAATTTGAGTTTGAATTCGAGTATTTAACTTTTAAGTTTCATTACTTGAAAGCATTCTGAGTCGGATTTGTATACAAGTTTGTTATCAAATATAAGGTCGTGCTAAAATGTGTATATGATAGTTTTTGACAATGTTTAATTGTGTCAAATCCTTGTGTTATTAAGATCTTATAATGAACCTTTTCTTAGTCCTCATTGTGCTGCTTCCCAAGTTTTCTCTACTACTTGAACGATCCAACCACTGTTCTGACAGCTCAATATCTTAGATATAGTATACTTAGGTGTCAATTATGTGAACAGTAAACTTTATGAGAAACTAATATTCTGATCTTTTAGTTGACAGCAAATATGAAACCCTAAAAGCAAAATCATTTCCCATTGTGTGGAAGGTAGTTTATCCATTCCTCCTAAATAAGAAAACTTCATATAATTCATACTTTTTAGGAGAAAAACGACAGAATCCTTTTCTCTTTCTCATTATTATTGGTTTTATAGTACATTTTTTTGCGTGATAATTCAATTTTATATTGAAGATTGCTTTAAGGGAATAAATTTTTCGTAATAAAATATATTGTTTATTTAAAAATAATAACTGATGAAAAAAATTTATTAACTAAATAAAAGTTAAATTATACTAGTATTGAAACTTGGGCACAGGTCTCCCGGGTAAATGGTATATTAATCATTAATAAGTGTATTTCTAGTGAAGTTGATAATTAAATTAAATTAAATATAAAAAAATAATTTTTGAAAATTTATGGTTCCTTTATTACCAATTTGAACATGTCATATTTTTATTTTTGAAAATTTATATTGAAAAACCCAATTCATAGAAAGTTTAGTTTTCTATAAGATTTTGTGTGGACCAAATGATATTATGTACACATTTTAATTACCTTTTTATTGTATTCTAATCAAGATTAGGTATATATATATATATGAAATTAATTACACGAATATTTTTATGTACTCAATCACAATTCATTATAATTTGACAGGTAACCAACTAATTGATCATTATAATATGATTGATGTGATTTTAAAAAATATAATAATATTATTTTATTTCATAAAAAATGTCAAATATGCTGCAACAAATATGCCACGCGAAACTCGCAAGGGAGTCTGATTAAATGTTTTAATCACAGAATATGACCAATGATCATTATGGAGAAAGTACAGCAATTATGCTATGAATTTAGCCAAACACACGTTATCCAAGTCGATTATAAACCTGATTCAAATATCAAGACATAACTTTTTTAATGAATATATTCAAATCCCTCATAAAATTTCAAATGAATAATAACCCCATGCATGCCTTTCTCATTCCTACTTAATTCAAGTACTCAAGCAAGAGGATCTTGAAGGGAATCTGTAGAACGTCTAATTCTCGTTCCAGACACACTCTCGATCTTCTCCCACTGCAAGAAATGAGCAAGCGTAGGTGTCATGGAAAGTGAAAAGGAACAGAGGGGGGGGTATGAAAGTGAAGGTGGTGAGTGAGTGGATGTTGGGGCCTGCAAATGTAATGATTCCAAGGGACAAGAAATGATTGAGGCCTACTCCTACTCATTTGTCTTTCCATGTCCCGTTCCCTGTTCCCTCCCTCCTTTTCTGTAGTCCCACAGTCCAACGTTAGGTAGTGAACTAGTGATCAGCTCCTGGATATCTTCACACCATTGCTTGCTCCTAGGAGGAGTATAGTACTGCTTCTTGATTTGGAGTTGTTGGGGGGGGGGTGGGGGGGGGGGGGGTGCTTACATTATGTGCCCATGTGTTGCCCACAGTGGATTGGATTTAGAGTTAGGGTTTGGTGAAGAAGTGATGCCCACAGTGGATTGGATTTAGAGTTAGGGTTTGGTGAAGAAGTGATACTTTTGGCATCATGAATTTGAATTTTAGGATGTGCGTTAGAAAATGGGAAGATAAGTTCAGAATTTGATATTATTTTGCCCTCCCTATCTTGGAAGTGTACTTGTCAGCTATATATTAATAGGCTTTAGGACCTGACAAATGATAAACTATATAGGTATAATCATGTGCTAGGTAAGAAAAACCTCCAGTTTAAACCCTAATCTGTGTGATAATATCTCTCCACAACAAGGAAGGGAATCCAAGAACTACAAATTTTAAGTTGGCAATCATGGAGCTGCAACTATTAATCATTCTGGAACTCAAAAACCAAGGCAAGCAAATATACTGAAGTGAGAGGAGATTGAAAGGTGGGGGGTGGCTTTTCCCGGGGCAGTAAGTCAAAATAAATCCTCCTCCTCCTCCTTGTCAATCATCATATAATACTTTGACTGCGAGGGAAGATTTGCACGCAAGATTCAACATCATTGCCTTTGATGTGTAGGCCGTGCAAAAGGCAAATCCTAGCTCAGTGGATTTCTAGGCATCACATGTGCATTGTGCAACTCAACTTCCTCTCTCTTTTCCATTTTCATGTGTTTTCCTCTAATTAAACGAGTAAAAGCCTTGCACCACGCACTTTGTTATTATTTATTTCACCTTCAACTCAACCCTGTGATGTGTGTCATAGATCGATGATGCATGATTTCTTTTAAGGAAAGATGAGCCTTATCATTGTGGTAATATTGTTCTTTGCGTGTTAGTAGTGAGTAGATTTTGAATCATAAGAATATTCTTTCTCCATTTTGATGAGTTTTTTTCTTTGGAATTAGGATAAGAATGAAGCCAATGATGGTGCATATTAATTATCTCCGAAAATATTGCACATTATCTCTAAAAATATTGCATGTTGTCTCTAAAAAGTTTGAATATTTATATATACACTTTTTTTAAACCAAAAAAATATATATATACACTTGACTAATTGTATATCCACCTACCTAAATTCAAATGGTGTTGGGTTTTTATACAAAATAACACAAGATTTAAATTTGTATCAATTTAAATCAATCATTAGATTTTTATTATATATCCTCCGTGCATTAAGACAATAATATAACATTTTAGATTATTAAGAGTTAAAAATGTCATGTATTTTATGTATCACAAAGTGTTGGGTTCACCTTTATTTTTAAGATTGTTTCAAAACTACGTTGATGTGTTTAGGGATGAGAATAGTTCGGTTCATCGTATTTTTTTTTGTGTTAATCGAAATCGAATTTAAGAAACTCATTAACCAAAACTGATTAAGTTTGGTTCAAATAGTTAATCAATTACTCGTTTACTAACCAAATGGATAATCGATTAGTAACTAAAGTATATTTGAATTATTTAAAAATTATCAAAATAATTAATTATAGCGGGTTCGGATCCGATTATCCGTGGATAGTCGATAATCGAAATCAAAATATATAACCCATTTCGGTTATCGATTACCCACGAACCAATAACCGAAATCGAATCGAATTTAATTGATTTTCATATTCTCTAATCAAAACCGAACTGCAAATTTACTATTTAAAATTAAATTTTATGATTTGATTAGTCGGTTAACCGCAATTTCAATTCCCCCCCTCCCGATGTATTAGAACCTAAGGTGCATTTTAGTTCTACAAATTTTAACATGGACTTGTCACATATGTCATCATCTTAATAGATGATATATGTAATATAAATATTACAATATACCTAAATCGATACAAATCTAAAATCTAAAATCTAAATTGATAGAAAAAATAAGTTGTGTACGAATTAATAATTCTAACAAACATTAACCATATATATATATATAACCCCATTTATATTGAGCTTCGATTTATATATAAATATTCCACTAAATTTAGTCTTTATTCAATTTAAATAATGATTAACCAAAACTTATATATTTTTTATCAAACATAAATTTATTAAATTAAGACATCAAGTCAAATTAACACTCACCAACTTTGTCCAACTCAGGCATGATTAAGAGAACCAACCGCATATATATATATATATATATATATATATATCAAATTTCTTAAAAATATATACTTTGGGCTATAATTTTCATGAATCATCCTCATAATTCCAAGAAAAACAGGTTATATTATTTAAATTGCCAAAAAAAGGGTACCCCCCGAATCTAAGAAGATTGTGTTAGATTGAAGTCGGCGGCTCGTACGTGTCTACAGACAACTTTTAGATTCTATACATATTATATATATTAAACTACAATCAAAGAGAACATGATCTTATTTTCTCTTAATTGATCATTTATTATTATCATTATATATAATTAATTTACGCATGGAAAAAAGAGAGTTATAAAACACTATTTATATATTCCTCATATATATATCACCCACTACATGCTCTTGGTATAATGGTATTTGCCATCTTCCATTCTCCAAAAGTCTTTCTTCTCCTCATGACTTGTCATACCACAACATCCCTTTGTCCTTCTTGACGAGGAGGAAGAAGAAGATGTTTCATCCTCCAGCTGCTAGGGTTCTTGAGATGCTCGACCATCATCAGCTGGGCTTCACTCTTCAATCCTCATCGCCTCTTCCTCCCCTCACGTTCCCTTGCTTCGGCCTCCAATTAGACCGCACTTGTTGCTCTACACCGGGAGGACCAGGAGGAGGAGATCAAGTCCGATTCCCAGCTTCTTCTTCTTCGTCGTCAGCTCAGATATCAAGCAGTATTGCATGGTAATATTAGTTAATTAATTAACTCGATTAATCGAGCGTTTCATATGCTGCATGATCTCTTAATTTCTTTCTCTCATGGATAGAGTTAATTTAAATGAAGTAATTAATTAGGGCATGGACTGGAGATCATGGAGAGGATGCAATATTGAGAAAGAAGAAGGAAGTAGGGAAGCCTGATGATGATGATAAGAAGGAGAAGAAGAGTAGTGATGAGAATAGGGTTTCATCAGCAGCAAGGATGGTGATGATGAAGAGGAAGAAGAAGGTGATGAGGAAGAAGGTGAGGGAACCGAGGTTTTGCTTCAAGACAATGAGTGAGGTGGATGTGTTGGATGATGGTTATAAATGGAGGAAGTATGGCCAGAAGGTTGTCAAGAACACCCAACACCCAAGGTATTTGTTTTCATTTTTTTTCTCTAAATTTATTTATACATTTTAACTAATCAAAGCACAATATTTATGCATGCATTAGAATTGTTGAATTATATTTATGTGATCCTAGGAAAAAAACTCATTAATGTTGACGTTATTTTTCTCAATTTAATTAACAAGAATATCATTATATATGTTACTTGTTTTTCTTGATTTATTGTTATTTTATGAAATTTTATAATTACTATTCTAATCAAGAAGAATATATAAATTTTTGTTCTGCAAATATATAAGACAAGTAATAGTAGATTGTTTCTCTTTTTCCCTTGACTTGTTACTCTTTTCTCAACATATATATAGTAGTTGGGATCTACATTTCTCATAAGACAAACCTGAATATATAGTTACGTATAATATCTATATAAATGATAATAATTTCAGCCAGAATGTTAATTAATTAACAATGCTTTTTAATTAATAGTTTAATTAACTAAATAAAAATCACTACAACAGATGGTTTAAATTTTGACGGCAAATTATATATAAATTTCGACGTCGGAGGAAGTAAAAATTTGCATATTGACGGCAGTAAATCCGTCAAAAATGCGTGTCGAATAATCACCGCTTAATTTTAAATATTGACGTCTATACAGACGTCAATATTTAAAATTCGACGCCTCCAACTGTCGAAAAAAAGGCGTCAGTATTTACATTTCGACGACGTGTACGGTCGAAACGAGACGTCAATATTTAAAATTTCGACGCCAACATATTGACGCCTTTGACGTCAATACGTCGGCGTCAATATGCTAAACATATTGACGCCTTCACTGGCGTCAATATGTTTAGCATATTAAGCATATTGACGCCGGTTAATTATATGTTAATTCGAGGGTTAATTATATGTTAATTTGAGGGTTAATTATATGTTAATTCGAGCCTCTACGCCGCTTAATTAATTAAGCATATTAATTATAGTTTTTAATAAAACCTTCAATTAAAATCTTTGTAAATTTACGGAAACACCCTCTACGAGAAGGGTGCACCAGTCCAGCTTGGCTCCTCCCTCTACACACGTGAGATAGGTTCTGCCGATGGAGGCGGCGGCCGGAGTGGGAGAAGAGGAATGAATAGGTTCTCGTCTTGGCTCCTCCCTCTACACGTGAACCAGTCCAGCTTCACGAGCAGCAACTACAGCAAAGGGGGATTGAGAAATCGGTTCGCATCGCACAAGATCAGGAGCATCGTCGGAGGCGTCTTCGCCTCCGGCACCATTGGCGTCGGCAGATCTTCACTTTAGTCGAGATAAGGGAGGCGACGAAAAACTTCGACGAGAAGGCCGTGATTGGGGTCGGCGGATTCGGGAAGGTATACCTCGGAATGCAAGACGACGGAACCAAGTTGGCGATCAAGCGAGGGAAACCATCGTCGGAGGCGGGATTGGCGATCAAGAGCTCTCGTCGTCGGAGAAGAAGGAGAAAAGGTGTACGTAGAAGAATATATAAAAAAAACTATGTTAAAAAAAATTAAAAATTAAAAATTTATTAAAAAAATATACAGGAGGCGGGAAATCTCCCGCCTCCTGCGCTCGTCCGCCCATTACCCGCCGCGTGGCGGAAATCGCGCGACAGCCAATCTGCTGCCGCTCGATTTACGCAGCGTGGCGGACATCGCGCGGCAGCCAATCCGCTGCCGCGCGATTTCCGCCACGCGTCAGAAATCGAGCGGCAGCCAATCTGCTGCCGCTCGATTTACGCAGCGTGGCGGACATCGAGCGGGCGTGAATCCCGCTCGATTTCCGCCGCACGTTTTTTTTTATATAAAAAATTAAAAAAAAATATACCGACGCCTCTCAGAGGCGTCGATATGTTAAAAATATTTTTTTTAAAATATTTTTTTTTACGGCTGAACTGTCGGTACGATAAATATTTTGACGTCTGAGAAGACGTCGAAACATTTCGACCCTTGTCAGGCGTCAAAATGTTTCGACGCCTGTTCTCAGGCGTCGAAATATTTGTCAGACGTCGAAAAAATTTCGACGTCTTTGGTAGACGTCAAAATTATGACGTCGATATATAACAAATTTGTTGTAGTGAATGTACTAATTGATTATATATATATAGTACATTTGCTAAACCATTTCACTTGTAATTAATTATTTAATATTTGGTATAATTAATTACCAAGAAGTTTTTGTTTTCTACATGAAATTAATTATATATATTCCCAATTAAGAGCCTCATTTTAAAAAAATATATATGTAGTATTGTTTTTTTCATTAATTTGTGACAGATATTTTAATTTTCATGGTTAACATAATTGTAAGAATTCAAGAGAACAGTATTGATTCATGCATGATAACTAATTATGATTAAATTATATGTTTGAATATGTAATTAATTTGTAGCTCAAAGATATTAAGTTCTCGTTTGTCTGTTTAATTAGTTATATAATTTGACTTTCAACTCTAAATTAATTTTCAACTTGAACTGGTGTTACTTAACTTGAGTATTAGTCTTACAATGATAGAATTATCAAATTAATTAATTTAGTTGTCGAATTATTAAACATAACATTCATTTACCTTTGTTTTTGTTTGTCTGTTAATCTTTGTTCTCAAACTATAGCTGGTCATATTACTCCTAAATCATATCGGCTAATTAATATTTTGCAACCTTCCAAATATTAACTTTCAGCGTGTTATTGAAATCATTAGAGTGTGATTAGTTGGATGAAATGAATTCATAAGGAATATGAATAGACTAATATTGTCTTGTTTGAGATTATTTGGTTGACGTTCTAAAATGGGCCAAGAACAGTACTACCTTGTTTAGAGAAAAGAAATTAACCAGAAATTGCATCAGAAAAAAAATGCACGCTTAATTAATTATAACAATAAAAACATATAAAAGAAAGTGCACGCGTGCATGCATATATAATTGTCTCTACAATTAGCTTTTACACTCATTTATGAAACTGACACAAATATCACTGCGGCTAAAATCTTAATTATGTCAGTTACTTATAACGATATTTAGCTGCTGATATATATCCGTCTGTGTATATAACCGATATACATCGTAGGAGCTACTACCGGTGCACGCAAGACAACTGCAAGGTGAAGAAGAGGATCGAGCGGTTGGCGGAGGATCCACGGATGGTGATCACCACGTACGAGGGAAGACACGTGCATTCTCCATCGCACGATGAGGATGACTCCTATTCTTCATCTAAGGTTAACTTGTTCTGGTAGATCCATCCATCATATTTATGTACCATATATGTACGACGTACGAGTTTAATTTACGGTCAACAAACGGTGTGAATTAATCGTTGACTAATCACTTAGAAACATGGAGGTCGATCGACCTTCAATTTTATTGCGTTAATTTTGGTTAAGTTTTCATAATTGATGTGCTAGAAATGTATATATTTGTAATCATTTTAGGGTCGTTCGCATAGGAAAATAGGAACACTAGAACGACCGGACAAAATAACTGATCCGACTCGGTTCGAATGGTTTAGTTGTTTCAGCTCGGTTCGATCTCGTTAAGTTAGACCGGTCCGGTGATTAGATTGGGTTTGGATGAAAGAATTAGTTAAACCTTGCTATAACCCAGCCCAACTGAACCCATTTAATCCTGGTTTATGGAGGTGGAGAAGCCCGGTTTAGCCAACAGCTGCAAATTAAATTCCTATGTGGGTTTTTTTATAAATTCGTTCATCTATTAAAAGGTCTAGTCACGGGGAATAGAAACTTCTGGAAGTAGCATTAGAATAAATGGTTGGTAATTGATTGCTTGACGGGATATTTTGATGAAATTAATTAATGGGGAGAATAAAGTGATGAGACGACGTGGCAATTTGGACGCATGCCATGCATCATAATGCATCATGTATGGGATATATACGCACATTATTCGCACTACTTGACTTTGCATGAGTTAGCAAATAAATTATTGATAATGGCAATTTAATCAAACGATTAGCCAAGAGTTGGTGCCGACCTTCTCTATATTTAATTCATTTCCACTCTGATAGTGCGTTGACTCTTGTCGTAATCTTGATGCTTTGACTTTTTAGTGCAAGTCCAACGATCGAATTAGATCAATTAAAAAAATTGCTACTTAATTCTTCCTCGCATATTTGAAATATAATCATAGTAATTATCTTGCTATCGTGGCAACATAATCTCTGTAATATATGTACAACCAATTTTTGATTGATTTGAGAATCTTAAAATACACAAAAAGTTAAATAAAGTATAAGAAAATTATGAGAAATTCTTATAAATATGATAAAATTCAAATCAAACGAGAGAAATAAAAAATTAAATTCAAAATTTAAATTATGAAAAATAAGACACACGCTGAGTTAACATGACTCGAGCTCCACACGATGTTAGTCCATCGTCCATGGGGAGAATAATAAAAAGAGATTATACAAATTTTAAAAAATAAAACATTTAGATCACAATATTCAAGCTATGTTGAATCACACTTTGCCTCAATTCCTTGGTGAATTGACGGCTTGCGTGCCATTTTTTTCTTTCATTTTTTTGATAAATCTAAAATAATAAATATAAATTGAATTGGATTCAGATTCAATTTGAATCAATACCTAACACAAAGAGGAGTTAAAGAAAAATATCCAACCATAGCAAGTGAAAAGAAGGGACCAAATGGAAAGTAATTAAGCACTAGTTCAAAAGCAGGCGATTAGGAAAAGTAAATCACTTTTCTTATGCGCTGACTTTGGAAATACTTTTCCAAATATGGACAACATTTCTTGTTTTTACACGAGTTGCCCTCGTGTGGTGTCAAAACATCGGAGATAACTCTTTATTCCCAAATGATTGCTGATATTACAACACATCAAAAAATATCAAGCTTTTTTTAAAAAAATATATTTATTTTTTGAATAAAAAAAATAAACCTCTTAAATAAATGATTGGTGATGTTTATTTGTTGGTATCGTTCCCCGGTTCGATGCATTGTATCGTATAATAATCAAAGGTTACAACTTGCAAATCCACTCTCCACTCTCCACTCTCCACTTGAGCGTTACGTCCACTAAACACAGACGACGTTGACGCCGTCAACTATGCCATGTACCATGTCATACATGCATGTGGCCACACCATCCATCATCACCATCATCAATCATCATAACTTCGGGCTGTGGGACCCGGTGATGGAGTCATTACGTCATCAGGACCGCCGACCGCGCAGGACCGGGATATAATACTCGCACCACTTCGTGCCACGTCACCCATCATATTTCTTCTCCATTATTTGCACCGCCACGTGTTATCTTTCAGATACAGTCATGAATTGATCAAACGTGAAAGCCATTAGGTTTTGACCGATAGACGACGATTTCATTGTTTTTCCGTTAAAAGTATTTTCCAGTTGTAGCATCTTTATTTAGATGCAACTATTTGTTAACAAGAAAGGGGGACAGGGGTCCACCGCGATGGAAAATTACCGAGCTTCCACCAGGACCACCACCGTCCAATTGCGTAAAGGACCCGCCGTCTGTCACCTCTCCGTCCTCCACCTGTCCACTTGCCGCACTACGTTTTCCATCGCGACCCCGTTCTGTAGTTCTCGCGGGCCCCACGAGGCCTTCATCCATCTCACCCGTCCGTTTCCGTATCCGGTCTCATGGGGGCCGCGCGATCGAATCGGGGTAGATCTCGGGTCGCGTCGTCGCTGGCGTTGGTAGGGCGAGCTCATGTGGAAAGCATGCACGGGCACGGCGGAAGCGACATGCCATAGGCTATGCGGCATGGCCATGGTAGGGACCCACGGAGGGGTTGCGCGAAAAATATCAACGCCACGTCGGACGGCCGAGAGCGAAGCGCAGCCTCCAAACCCGGTATTTGCGTATCGCCCGGGAATCTTTTACTGCCTTCTCTCTCGCCCTCCGCCTAAAATATTATTTTATTTGTTAATAAGAGTACAATAATTACAACAAAAACCATCCTAAAAAAATCTTTTCCCCCGTCTCCTCTCCCTTCTCCTTAACCTCATCCCGTCTTCCCAAAACACGAACTAACCTCGAGGATAATACAGCGAGCTATAGCAAGAGCGCTCGAAAAACCTAGCTTCAGATCGAAGGAGCAGCGAGGTGCGGGTTATTTCTTTTCAGTTTTTTTTTTTGTATTGTTTTTGGTAGTGTTTCTTAAAATTATACGGTATTTATTTATTTGCTACCGTTATTTGGGGATTCGTTTTTGGTTGAATAAAGCAGGACTCTAGGAGGGATGCGTTAGCTTCGTCTGCGTTTCTCGCATTTGTCGCGCCATTTTTGCATGCGGATTCGTTTGTTTTATAGCCCCCAGTGCTTCTTGTTGTTTATATCTAGTGTTCTTGTTGTTTTTGCAGAATTTCGGAGGTTGATGCCCTTTAAGGTCGGCTAAGATGTTTAGTGGGGTTTTTTGGGGATTAGAGCCCCTCTCCGGGGGTTGAAGATGGATGATTTTGTTGATGAATCGAGGTTTTGTTGTGAAGCTGTGTTTGGAGTCAGATCTTAGCTTGGGAATCGGGGTTTGTGACTGTATATTAGGCCGATGCAGATATTAGGTTTGGTTGGCGCTGATGGAGAAGTGTGTTGGTATTGGACGCTGTGTTGGCAACGAGTGATTTGCTTCTTGATAGGGGAATAGGAAGCTATAAAGAATTTGTTCATTTTGTTGTTTCTTGGGTTTGTTTGATCGCTGTGAGCAGGCAAAAGGAACAGAGGATTTTAGCTAAGAATGTCTGTCTCGAATGAGAGGTGGATTGATGGGCTCCAATTCTCGTCTCTCTTCTGGCCACCACCACAAGATGAGCAGCAAAAGCAGGTACAAAATTCTGTGATTACCCCCTGGCTTGTTCTTTTTATTATCTAATTGTTATTTTTATGCTTCTGTCTAATTCCCAGCAACGATGAGGAGCTTGGATTTTTCATATATAATTACTGCATTTATCATATGTTCAATATGAATTGATAAATAAACATATTGCTCTGGTTTAATATTATGACAAATTGACAAGTATGTTCAACTCTTTTATACTCGATCATTTGATCTGGTTTAATGACAAATACACGTGCCCTCCTGGTTGATTTTTTGTGTTTTAGCTTGTACACTACACTATGAAAGTTATCTTGATATTATCTTGGTAATTTCTAACAAAGTGAAAAATGTAGCTCTCACATTTGTTCTGCAATAAATCAAGTGTTAGCTAAGAGTAATGTGGCATTGGTACAGATGATTACATATGTAAGTAGGTTTGTCACTTGCTGTTTTCCTTGACAATGTAAAAGCATTATTTAACTTCATTCACTGGGTATCATCTTACTGAATAAATGAAATTCGGTAACACTATAATTTAAAAATAGAGAGATCTTTTGAGGAGATTTGCTATGTAAAACGATACAATTTGTCACTGCAAGGGATTTGTCAAGTGTATGTAATGGAAATAGGGAAGTAGAAAAAAAGTTGGAGGAAACCGATGAAGGTGAATTGAATTCTGGATCACATACCCCTTGGTACATTTTAGTGTAAAAACGATAAGTTTTATTGAAAGGTAAACTATTTTACTATTTTTTTTTGTGTGGTTGTTTAGATAATTGATGGTTTCGATTTTTTTTTCTTCTTTCCTTTTAACTTTTGAGGAAACAGATAACAATAAAAAATTCGTTTGAGCCATTTCATTAGATATGCAAACTACAGGAACAACCAATGTTCAGAAATTCAAAGCGGAAAAAAGAAAAACACGAGATGGTTTGAATTATTTGGAACAAAAATTTGTTAGAACAGGACCATTCACCTGAAGTAGCACAAAGGTACCAGTGTGATCTTCTATAATTTAAATGCTATTTACAGGGAAGGAAGAGAGCATCTAATTTATAACTACTAAAATGAATGATGGTTGGTACAAAATGCTCTAACCAACTAAGTTGAGGAAGATTTTAATTGGCTTAATTATATTTTTGGTCCCCAAAATATCATATTTTTTTCGTTTGGTCCCTCATTTTTAAAAAGTTCCCGTTTAGTCCCTCAAAAACTATTTTCATTTCTGTTTGGTCCCTCCGTTAACTTTCCGTTAACTTTTGCTATTAAGTACAACATGGCAATGCTATGGATTAAAGAGGGACCAAACGAAAAAATGAGATATTTTAAGAGATTAGATGAGAAAATATATATTTTAATAACCTAAAGTATAACAATTTATATTTTAATAACCTAAGCATAACAATATATAATTATGCTTTAGGTTATTAAAATATATATATTTTTCATCTAGTCCCTTAAAATATCTCATTTTTTTCGTTTGGTCCCTGTTTAATCCATGTCAGCATTGCCATGTTGGCACTTAACAATAAAAGTTAACAGAAAGTTAACGGAGAGACCAAGCAGAAACAAAAATAGTTTTTGAGGGACTAAACGGAATGAAAGGTTAACGGAGAGACCAAACAGAAACAAAAATAATTTTTGAGGGACTAAATGGAAATTTTTTAAAAATGAGGGACCAAACGGAAAAAACTTGATATTTTGGGGGATCAAAAACATAATTAAGCCATTTTCATTTATATGCAGCTTGAGTAGCACATTCATATAACCTTTTACACTTGGTAAAGAAGAGAGGCTAATTACTAGAAACAATGATATTCGAGAATGAACTTCAGGGTAGATGTATTTCACGTAGTGCATGTTTGTGTCGTCGGATTTGAAGGGCAGTTCGAATTTGAGAAATTCTATGTGATGTTTGTATCAAACATCAGATTTCAAAAAAGATAGATATAATCAAATTTAATTCTAGGTAGAGTGGATATCCTAAGGAGGGAGGTGGGAATTGAAATCCTTGGAACTGTTGCAAATTGAAGAAAATCATGTATTTTCAGGAAAAAAATCAAAATTTAATTGTTATTTCAAAATAAACGATAACTTATATTGAAAAAAAATTAAAATTATTTTTCTCATTATGAAAAGAAACCATTATTCTATTGAGAAAGTAGTATTTGTGTATTTTTTCATAAATTTTTATATGTGAGAAATTTTTTATTCAATTTATACGAAATATTTTGTCAAAATTTTCATGTTATTATGTTAAAAATAATTATTTAAATTTAATTTCACAGTTTTAAAATGAAAAGTTGGTAAAATCAAATTCAAATATGAAATTATTAATCTATAACTTCTTTATCTGAAGTCAAACAGATATAGGATTTAGAAATATGATTTTATCTAATCCTTTTATTTGAGATCTAAACAAACAATGTAAAGGATATAGGCTTATCTCATGGGATTTTTATCCCTAATTTATTCCAACTGAATTCCTATCCGATTGAAATCGTATCCAACGAAACAAACAAGCTACTAAAGATTGTTTTTTTTGCTTGAACTCATCACATTTGTTAAATATGTTTTTGTAGGATATCATCAAAGGAGTTCTTAATTTGTGTTTCCTAAGTTTATATATGATGATTATGGTAAATTGGTAATACATTTTATCCACGGAGAGTGTACCAATATACTTATGAATTTAGCTTTTAGAATTCTATTTGTTGAATATGCTATCTAGTTGTTTATTTTATTCACTTCCTCTTACCACTGGTTCTCTCATTTCTCCATAACTTATTATTATATCCAAACTATCCACGCGATAAAAATCTCCATTCATATCTAGGTTCTTTAGGTTGTCAATAGTGGATGAGGTAAGGTTGGTCTATTAAATTCTAGGAGACTAGGGTTCGAGTTGCACAAAGAAGAAACATCTTTTCTATGCAAGAGTAGGGCTATGTGCATTGACCTTCCTCAACTCCACAAAGTCCTTTGCATTGAGATCATCCTTTTCCCGGTGGTGGATCATGGATGAGATTTTCAATTTATTAACTAAGGCAGTGGAAGAGGACAAATGTTGATGGGTTTATTCAAGTTCTAAACATAGATGTGGCTGTTCTAGACTTCCATTTAAGTAATCAGAGGAGTTCAACGAGAGATAGGCAGCTTCAAGTTTCATGTGATGATGGATCTGCAAACATAGATGGAAACCAGCCAAGTAAAGGGCCATATGGAACTTCATGCACAAGGTTAAATGCCCAGTTTGAAAGCGCTGTCTTGTATCTTACGCTTATGAGCCGGTACCCAATTCTGGCATAAGGGTACATGTGATGTTCTTTTGTTTTTTGTTTTTGTGTAAAACAATATTGAACATCAGATATAACATATCTTGCATTGGTTCTCCTATTTAAACAATTAAACATTTTTTGTATCAAAGATACAATTTTATTTTTCTTTTAATAATTATTCTCAACATGAGCAAAACGGTAAGGTACTCGTATCAGTCAGCTCAGAGTCCAAGGCTGGTCCTGTGCTCGGAACTTCCAACTTTGGTTGAATATGTAAAAGATATAGCTGCCTCCTTGAAAGAAGCATCAATGGAAATGGGTGGCTTTTGGATAGTATTAGGGTGGAGATTGCCTAATGGTTTGTTCCAGGGTGTTGCACATCATCTTTGGAACAAGTACTTGTACCATACCTAGTTGGCATATTAGTTGGTACAGTTTGAGAATTTAAAAAAGAAAAAAGTGTAAACCTCAGAAGGGACAGAATGGGAGGCAGAGGTGGATTCTTTTTCCCCATTTTCTTTCTTCTTCACTGTTCTCTATCACGTATCTGGTGCTTGATGCCCATGTATGTATAGAAAATGAGCCATTAGAACCTTCAAAAACAAAAACTGGAGAGGTGCTTATATTATGAACTGGCAGACTGGTTTGAAAATTAAACCTGGCCCTGTTTATCATTTGGTGACGAAAAAGAGTCTACAAATGTTCTTAAGAATTTCCATCATTGTGTAGTTAGAGTCTTATCAAGCTAAAATATTTTCAAGTTTGTTTTGGAATTCACTATTGTCTTAAGTTCTATTGCCAAACATAGCTAAGTAGGTTATGATTGACCTCATTTCAACTGCGATGCTTCCTGAAAGTTCTTTTCATATTATATAGGCTTGTAACCGTACCATAAGCAAATAATTTCTGGTCTTTAACTATCAAACTAAGAAACTTGGAGCCTTGGAGGCTCTTATTTTTTGGGAGCAAAGGTCACTTGAAAGTTAATCAATAATGATCAACTATATGCTTCAACTAATCTCTCTACATGCTCATTTAGTTTTGCATTTGTTACTTATTTTTTTTGAACAACTAATGGTCTAATGCTCTTCTGATATTTCCTCAAGGCACAAGTTATGGCCTATGTTGAATATTTCAGCCAATTCACCTCTGAAGACTTTCCAGAAGATATAGCTCAGGTATTGAATTATCTAATTGGATAATACTAGAGATATTCATTTATTATAGTCATTATGACTCAGCCTCAATTTTGTCTAAATTCTGCACTGAGAAAGTAGTGGTTCCAGAACCTCACTCTTATTTCATACTTGTGCAGCTAATCCAAAGTCATTATCCCTCTAAAGATAGACGCCTTTTGGATGAAGTTTTGGGTACTGCAACGAAACCTTACTCATTAAGTTACAAAGTACCAAATGATTCAGCAGATAACCAAATTCGGAACTTAGTGTAGTAAATACAGCAAATCCGTAACCACTTTTCAAAAGCACCAAAACATGAACCAAAATGTCAAAACACTCTAGTGACTTTGATATGCTGTTTTAGTAAAATGGAGTAATGAACACACTAAATGTTTATTACTTAAATTTTTTATTTTACTAAAATAAAATAACGAACAATATTTTTTGTCAAATACAAAAATTACATAAACTACAAAGATAAGATCCATGAAAAATCAAGTTTAAGTGTATAAAACTGTTGAAGACTATAAATAATTTAACACATTTTCACTTAATATTTTGTTTTAATAAAATAAAATAATTAACATAGATATGTGATAAATATTTGGACTACTTGAATATAAGACATGGAAATGAGTCAGTTGCTATTATAAAATTTTATAAAAGGAATATTGGAAATTTTATAAAATATATCACTTGTCACATAGTTAGGTAGATGGCTTCACTAAAACAGTTATTGTTCATTATTCGTTATTCTATTTTAATGAAACTACATAACAAGGGCATTTAGGGTACTTTACCCTTTTTGGTTCTGATTTTAGTGCATTTGAAAAGTTGTTCAAATTATGGTTTGAAATCTCGGTCGGTACGGTACGGTAAGTCCGGTATTTACCGGTTTTTTAGGTTTCCGGTATACGATATACCCGGTATTTGAAAAAACCGGGTATATTGTGTATACCGGGCGGTATATGGCGGTATGTCACGAAAAAAAAAAAACCCGGCCGGTATGCATTTTCATACCGGTCCGTACCGTGTGTCGGTACGGTAGGTACCGGCCGGTGACCGAAACCGGTACCGGTACCGAGATTTTAAACCATGGTTCAAATAGGTGTATTTGATAGACCAAGTTCTGATTTTTGACATTTGCTGATAATTATTCATACCATTCTCATTATATGCGGTGATCCCTGTTTTTGCTTAATCTACAGCTATGTTTATTCTGCATCATCCGGAGCATGGTCATGCAATTGTCCATCCTATTCTTTCACTTATAATTGATGGGACGCTGGTATATGATAGAAATGACCCTCCATTTATCTCCTTCATATGCTTAGTGAGTCAAAATTCAGAGGTATGGAACTTTGAGAAACATTATGTGTTAGCCTACCTTACTGCCAGAAGTTCTTTCTACCTTATGATACTGATACCCCCATATAATGAGCTATAAACTCGGGTATTAAAATTACAAATATAAGTAATTGATTTGTCCAACTAATTGGTGAGTGCAGAAGGAGTATTCTGAGCAATGGGCTTTGGCATGCGGTGAAATTTTACGTGTATTGACTCACTACAACCGACCAATTTACAAGGTTGATAATCATAACATTGAAACTGAGAGGAGCAATAGTGGTAACCATGCAACAACTAGCAAGTCTGAGAAGCGAGAAGTCCATAATTCAGTTCTACAGGAACATGATAGAAAGCCACTACGACCTTTATCTCCTTGGATTACAGACATATTACTGGCTGCACCATTGGGGATTAGAAGTGATTATTTCAGATGGTATGTACTGAAAATTTTCTTTCTGAACTATTCCTTTTGTCGATAGGATTCCTTCAGTCTGAAATCAGGCGTTTGGGCTGTAGGCATATTGATTATTTGGCACTTGAGGTCATTCTTCAGTTGATATGCATATCATATGTATGCTTCACATTTCCTACAAAAGTCAAGTGTTATTTAGTTTTTCTCTTTCTACTTCTGTATGAAATATGGGTTTGATTTTTTGTCATGTTATTCATGCACATAACTGTTTTTCATATTGTTAACTTCACTATATAAGTTTCTGTCTGGTACTTCGACCAACTCCACCAATTGCCAAGAAAAGGAAAGAAAGATAGACAATGAAACTATGAAAGGAAAAGGAGAGTGACAGAGGAGATGAAAATAAATGGTAATAGGCGCGGTGCTTATCTCCCATGGCATTCGCCACAGTGTCACCTCTTCATGGTTTAAAATACCGGTACCGGTACCGATCTCTGTCACTGGCCGGTACCGGTACCGATCTCTGTCACTGGCCGGTACCGGTACCGTACCGACACATGGTACGGGCCGGTACAAAAAAAGCATACCGACTGATTTTTTCTTCTTCTTTCTTTTGACAGCACTGTGCTGTCTTTCAGCACAGCTGTGTTAGTGTGCTGTCATACCGGGCTGTTACAGTCCGGTATTTTATAAGTATTTGATAAATACCGCCCATACCGGGCGGTATTAACCGAGATACCCGGTACCGCTCTATAGTCTATACTGGATATCTTGTATACCGGTTTTTCGAAAAACCGGTAAATACTGGCCGTACCGTCCGGTACGGTACGGTATTTTAAACCATGCACCTCCTGTTTCATTTCTTTTTTGTGGTGCCATCATAGCCACCTCTTCCTTCTCATCTGTTTCCTTCTTTGTTTAGTATTGCACTTTGAATTGTTGATTCTGTCCAATTCCATTACAACTTAAGTGCTTTGATTCAGTATTTATTAGCAATATTCAATTATTCATCTAAACTTAAGGACCTAAAACTAATGCTCTTTATCTATATCTAATGAATTAGATTAAGTAATGAAACTAATAGTTGAAATTGCATATGCTTGTATCAGTCAAAGTAGATCTAAGATAAAGCTACCTTGTTGTGGTACTTGAACAAATTTGGTTCTACCTGAGATCATTAACAGCTTTGCTGGTTTATCTACCATATGTTTTTTTTAATCTTTACTAAGTAACAATTTCCTTATGCTTATTGATTCGCCATGTTTGTCACTGCAGAATATCTTAATCTGGTTTCCAATATGCAGTTCTTTGAAAATTGCCTCCTTCCCCTCATACTCATTTAGTTGCTCCGGATATAAAACATAGCTAATTTTATGCAATATAAGCTGCGTTCTCATCTATTTAGTGTTTAGTTTTCTTGCAACAGTCATGTCAATGCCAAATTGGTGGCTTTGCTACTATTTTATATTCATTCAAGCCTAAGCACTAATGAGCTCTCCTTTTTGTTTGTCACCTAACATATATACATTGCTTTTTTTAATGCAAATCAATTAGTTGGGTATGGGATCTTAAAGTTCAGGAGAGTCTGAAATTTTAGTCTTTAGAATTTTATATCTTATGATTCAAGCAAACCATTCTGCTTGTTAGGTTACAATATTGAGAATGGGGATTTAATTAGTTTATGCTTGCAAATCATTTTGTTTTCTGTACTATGATGGAAAGTGTGCATTATCCTAACTATTTGGATTACATCATCAGTAATTTTATCTTTAAGTCCTAATACGAGTATCTCACTGTATTCATTATACTTTCATGTGCTGTTTGATTGAATATGGAAGTCTTTCAGATCATTGAACATTTTTTTTGGAAATTAGGTGTGGTGGGGTCATGGGAAAATATGCAGCTGGTGGAGAACTAAAGCCTCCAACAACTGGTTAGTAGCAGTGATTTGCGCATAATTATTGACAATTTAACTTTTGAACTGCAATTTTGATTACATTATCATACCGTCTTTTATGGCATACTGTTATGTGTTATCTTCAATTCAATATTTGTCACTGCAAGCACTTGTCTAGAGGCAGTGGACTGTTGCTTTAGTGAAAGAAAGGCTAGCAATATCTTGATTTTTCTACAACCAATGCCCAAAAGCACATTAATGTTGCCTTGGGGGAGTACTCAATGTTTCTTACTTTGTTCTGAGGCTCCTGAAGACCAATGTACTATTTGCTTAATGAAGCCTAAGCCAAAGAACATAAAAAGTGTAAACATCTGTGCCAGCATACTCGGGCATATCTCTATCAGATAGTCAGTGCATCTACTTATTAGTCTCTTATTTTTGGTATAGAGAATTTGATGGTTTTTGAATATTGATTGGGATATTTGATCTTCATATGATGGCTCATTTCATATCTATTTGAGATTAACTTGTCTCTATTCAGGCCTGAAACAATGTTGTACTAGCCTAACTAGAGCAATGGGCAGTATTGATGCCTACTGATCCCTGCTTGAACAATGGAAATGAATAGTGAATATTGGATTTCTTTGCAGCTTGAAAGTTCTTGTTATTTTGGAACATTTTCATAAGATTTTCAATCCCAAAAAGGAACTGTACATTTGGAGAAATAGACAGTCACTTGAGAAGGAATGACTTTCTTGCTCTAATGGTCTGTTTACCATTGAAGAAGAGCAAATAAGAGAAAGAAATCAATGAAGGAAAAGAAGAATGAAGGGAAAGGAGATCAAAATGATCTGCTTCATTGTGTTTATCAGGAGGGACTTTCCACGGTTTACTACAAAGGAATATAGAAGGATTGACAACTTATATAACTTAAATGACGCCCTTTTGTTATTATACCTTTTTTAAGACAAAACACAAGTATATATAAATTAATATTTTAATTAAAAATTTTGAATTCAGCTTATATAATAAAGCCAATTAGATTTGAATCATGATTTATTGTTATAAGTTATTTTCATTTTCATTTTTTACTCAGACTTAAATAATGACAGTCAATATAATATAGTATACTTATTATATTTTATTAGACTCAAAGCCATCCTATTTGTTTATTTCATTTTTTTGTATAGCAAGTATTACGATAGCATCACATGCAATTGTTTATTTTTAATAGATCGCATAAGATAAATTGAAACAAGGGGATGTTTTTATTTGGAGGTGGGGGTGTTTTTTAGAATGATAATTTATGCTTTCTTTTCTTTCATTTTCTACTCGATTTGGGGAGTAAGCATTTGAAGGAAAGTTGAACTATCTTTCTCTTTCTGTTATTCTTTCCTTTCTCCTTTTCCTTTCAAGTAAATAAAAGAAACCAAATAATTTTAGCTTCCTTTCGCTCCTATTTGATGTTTTTCCTTTCTTTCCTTCTTTGCCTTTTAGTAAACACCCTCTAAGAGTGAAAGGAGAGGGTGGCGGTGGTGGCACTAAAGAGAAAGGAGGCAACAATGACAACTAGGGTTTTCTTGCTCTGATACCAAGTTGGAAGAGAAAAACCAAAATACGTCGTATTCTTAATCATGATCAGCTCTCTATATAGAGAGAGGCAAAGAGGTACAACACATCGCAGACACAAAATAAGAGGACATGTTCTAACACTATTTTCTAGTAATTCTAGGTTGATTTTTGTTATTAGTTCTATAGCAATTTTATGAATACATATTACTACTTTTAGTACAGTTTTTCCTACATTCAGTGGAATGTACATGCAAAGAGGAGCACTAGGGGGTCAAAATCACGCAGAGAGATGTCTCTTGAGAGATAAGGTCTTGCAGAGAGGTGCATGTGAGGATGAATATATTTCGAAATTTAAACAGTTTTGAGTTGAAGATGTAAGTAAATTTAAACAGTTTTGAGTTAAAGATGTAAGTTAGAGATGTGTGCTTGTTGAGAGAGAGCACCAAGGATGTGCAAAATGCACAATGAAGAAGCTTGCTGATAATGTGGTGCTCAGGTTGTACACATTGAACAAAAATTTGTTTTGAGGCAGACATTGACGGATTGACCACAATTTAAGAGCATCAAAATGTTCTATTATCCATTTCAAGCTGTATTTGTTTCCTTTTTCTGTTTTGATATGCTCTCATCTTTTTCATTCTCTTTTGTATATGCTGGAGGCAGTTTCCTTAATCTATGTTTGATTTTCTTTCAGATAACAATATTATGCATTAAGCCATTAAGGTACTTAGTAATTTAAAGCTTCTAAAGTAATTTCTAGATTCTACTATGTGTAATAGAAACCATTACCATTGCCTTTTCTGTAAACATCCTATAAGTTCAAATTGTCTTTTCTTAACTCTACTATACATAGACTTTATAAATTTGATAATGACCAGTAAACACTTTCATGTGTAGCTTGTAGTCGTGGATCTGGAAAACACCCTCAACTTATGCCATCAACTCCTAGATGGGCTGTTGCCAATGGAGCTGGAGTTATATTGAGTGTTTGTGATGAGGAGGTATCTCGTTATGAAACTGCAAATTTGACAGCAGCAGCAGTCCCTGCGCTCCTGCTCCCTCCGCCTACAACTCCTTTGGATGAGCATCTTGTTGCTGGGCTGCCTCCTCTGGAGCCTTATGCTCGTTTGTTTCATAGGTTGTATCTTTAACCAACACTGATACTTCAATACTTGGATATACTACTTATACATCTATTCCAACTTGTCAGGTACTATTCAATTGCCACACCAAGCGCAACGCAGCGGCTTCTTCTTGGACTGCTTGAAGCACCTCCATCATGGGCACCAGATGCACTTGATGCTGCTGTACAATTAGTTGAGCTCCTTAGAGCAGCTGAGGATTATGCATCTGGCATGAGGGTATGCAAGCAATAAATTTCAAACTTTTTGAACAAGATATTCTATAGTCCTTTTCCTCTCTTAAGAAAAAGATATTCTAACTAGTCAAGCACATATAGAAGAAAACCATAAAAAGCAACCAAAACTTCCAGCTTCTTTCTTTTGTTTGATTCCCATTCTAAGCTTCGAACTTTGGTTCAAAGCTTACACATCTTGTTTTGGATAGAATAGAAGAAATCGATCCTAGGTCAACTTGGCTTGAGAAACTAAAACTTTGCAGCTTCATTTTGGTTGTATTGTGAAACAATGATTTAGGTCCAAACTTATCTTAAGCCTAAGATTGGGAGGATGTCTTGGGCCAAGGCGGAACAATCTATTTTTTATCAAGCCGATTAAATAAAGGATCATACCCAGTGAAAGAGGGCTAGAGAACAATTCCCAACAATGGCTAATATATATACTTAGGCTTTGCTTGACAATGCTTTAGCTTTTGCAAACTTTTTTGAAAAAGTAGCTTTGGGGAAAAACTACCTCACATCACCTGCTTTGAGAAAAAGGGCTTTGGGACTAATTTTCAGGGTAAAAGCACTTTTAGCAAGCATTTACCGAACATGATTTTTTTTGCAAAGTGCTTTTAGCTTGGCAATGCACTCCCAAATGGGCAGTCTGTCTATTTTACTGAGCCATGATGTAAATAAAGACAGCAAAGTTGAGGATGTCGCAGTTGGCATAGTGAAAATTATATGGGTTGAATTCCTTACTTTCCTTTCTCCTTTGAACTCAACAAACACTACGAAGTATTCAACCCAACTTTGTTCAGCATAATGAAGTGCCAGATATGGGAGAATTGAACAAGTACCACTGCCTGAGATGATGCTGAACTGTCTCTTCTCTTGCATAGATGATTATAACCCAGCATTAGCTCTAAGCAGTGTTCCATGATATTGATCATAAAGCAGCAATATTAATGTCTTGGTCATGCTGGTTAGTACTGGAATGTTAAACATCCTTTTGTTTTTTATTTTCATGATTCTTGGATGTCTATAAGAAAATTCTGGTACCCGTGCTTGGTATTGGTGTTTAAAAACTTAAGCTGCAAGGTCTCTTTGATGAGGGTTTTCCTTGATCAGTAGATTCATGAATATCATGATTTTAGTAGAAATGTGAGCCTCTGAAATTATAACTTAGAAGGCATTTTACTACCTAGAAGTTGAACTGTAGAACAAAAGTAGAATGAAGGAACCAGTAACCTTGATCTTTAATGGTATGTATTTATTAAGGATGACATGAAATTTGTCAGCCTGATAGATTCTCTCCTATTGTGGCCTGCCCACTTTTGATTTGAGTGCTGGCTAGTCTTGTATGCATAGCCTGGTTATCCAACAAGTTAGTCCTGAAAATCTGCCATCACTGGTAACTCCTGATTATGTATGTCAAGTGACATTCAAAAAGAATATTGAAGATAGCCATTTCAATGAGAACAAATAGAAGAAAGCACAACAACAAGAAGCAACAGATTAGAAGTGCTCAATATGAAGCTTCTTGTCTTATTCTTGAATCCTAGAGCACTTGAAGGCCTTTTAAAGCTTTAGAACCAAGAAGGATTGAAGGCTACGAGGCAATCTAGGGAAGTTGGATTCTCAAGGAGGCTCGGGATGAAGAATGAAAACTTCACAGCTGAAAGGCTTTCAGGACCACTCAGGGAAGCATCAAAGCATCTAATTCTGAGGACTGTAATAGAGCTTAAATAGGCAGTAAAAGATTATCATTGAACTAGCAGTTACTAGCTGGTTGGTTGGCCATCAGTCGATCCTAGGTCGACCTAGGTTCAATCGTCAGATTGATCGAAGCTCAATAACTAACAGTTCAGCACACCTTCCATCTGGAGTAGGCTTGGATTGGATTTTCCCTAAACGCTCGTGGTAGTCAGAGAAAGAGTTAAACATATTTTCGAAGTCCTTTAGTTCCCCACTTAAAGACTCTTTTGCTTCTAGCAATCCAGATGTTTCAAATCTACTCTAGGATCAGACCACACTTTTTGTAAGCTGCTTCCTTCTTCATGGTAGGTGGTAACCAAATACCAAAGCTTGTAGATAGTTGATGTTTCTTTTAACTGAGAGGTTTAGGACAAGGAATAGGTGAACATGGTCTTCTTCTGCAATATTACAGAAGATGCAATTGGAGTCTAGGATGATGCCAATCTTCTTCAAGAAGGCTCACGCCTGAAGCTTCCTTTTCCAAAGGATCCACCTAATATCCTTCCACGTAAGTTTCCAGTTTGGGTGAGTGATACCCCTATAATTAGCAATTTTGTAGAGGGATGCTACAGAGAAGGAACCAGATAAAGAGAGAGAGAGAGAGAGAGAGAGAGAGAGAGAGAGAGAGAGAGAGAGAGAGAGAGAGAGAGAGACCAGGTAACCTCATCATGATCCAAAGTGAGTTGGAAATCTCTGATTTGAAGGAGCAACCTGATTAGTAACTGAGTAGGAACATGAAAACACAGTTTTAGTTGCCATCCTTGAGGGCAGAACATGTCACATATTCATGCTCGACGGTTGTTGCACATATGATTTTAAATGCTTATAATCATCTAGAACAATTATTAAACTCCTTTAATATTAAAGCTCTGATGCATAAGAGAGATACTCTTGGGGATTGGGATACTCTTACCTTCTTCAATCCTTCAATTTTTTTGTGTCATTCAAACCACAAATACATCCTTTTTATTTTTTAAACATGTGATGAACACAATTACTAAATACCATATTTTTTATCATCAAAGCCAAAACTTAGGTCAACATGAAAGTCTCAACCAGATTTTTTAATATAGTTAACACATTTACTTTCATTTTATGATTTAAATTGTAATCAGATGCTTTTTTGCTCAGCATGGTGTTGTTTGTCCTCCTGCAGCTTCCAAGAAATTGGTTGCATTTGCATTTCTTGCGTGCTATAGGCATTGCAATGTCCATGAGAGCTGGTGTTGCTGCGGACGCTGCAGCTGCTTTACTCTTCCGCATACTCTCACAACCTACACTGCTTTTCCCTCCTCTAAGGCAAGCTGAAGGAGTTGAAGTCCAGCATGAACCCCTGGGTGGATATATATCGTCATATAAGAAACAGGTAGTTCAATTTTGTTATTCTATGATAATATCATATATTCATATGACTGTTCAATTTTTTTCTATTAGTTTGACTGGATTAAGATGTATGTTTGTCATTAATCTGTGGTTGCTGATGATAACTTCAACTAGCTTGAAGCTCCTGCTTCAGAAGCTTCTATTGAAGCCACTGCCCAAGGAATTGCAACGATGTTGTGTGCCCATGGTCCTGATGTTGAATGGAGAATGTGCACCATTTGGGAAGCTGCATATGGCTTGCTTCCTTTGAGTTCGTCAGCTGTTGACTTGCCAGAGATAGTAGTTGCAACTCCATTGCAGCCTCCTCCTTTATCATGGAACCTGTATCTGCCACTATTAAAAGTTTTGGAATATCTTCCTCAAGGAAGCCCATCTGAAGCATGCCTCATGAGAATATTTGTTGCTACTGTTGAAGCTATACTCAGAAGAACCTTTCCTTCGGAAAACTCTGCTGAACAATCAAGAAAATCAAGAAATCTTGGAAGTGTTTGGTCTACCACTAAGAACATTGCTATCGCAGAGCTTCATACAATGATTCATTCACTATTTCTGGAATCTTGTGCATCAATGGACCTTGCATCCCGCTTGTTGTTTGTTGTGCTAACTGTATCTGTCAGTCATGAAGCTTTGCCAAATGGGAGTAAAATGCCAACAAATTCTAGTAGCTATTCTGCTGATGAAATTGTTGAGGAGACACAAATTATTAATGGAAAAGCTGCTTATAGAAAAAAAAATCGGAAAAAGCAAGGACCTGTGGCAACATTTGATTCTTATGTTCTGGCAGCTATCTGTGCATTGGCTTGTGAGCTTCAGTTGTTCCCTATAATTTCCAAGAATAGTGTACATTCAGATTCTAAGGATTCTGCTAAAAGTATTAAGACTACGAAACCTAATAGAGTTGTTCATGAGTTACATAATAGTATTAGGTCTGCTGTCTCTCACACTCGTCGAATTCTTGGAATTCTGGAAGCTTTATTTTCATTGAAACCATCTTCTGTTGGTACTTCATGGAGTTACAGTTCAAATGAGATTGTAGCTGCTGCAATGGTAGCTGCACATGTTTCTGAGTTATTTGGAAGATCAAAGGCCTGCATGAATGCTCTCTCTGTTATGATGCGTTGCAAGTGGGATGTAGAAACCTCCAGTAGGGCTTCCTCACTTTATAACCTTATTGACATACATGGAAAAATTGTTGCCTCCATAGTTCACAAGGCTGAACCTCTGGAAGCACACTTGGTACATGCAAAAGTGCGAGGGGATGATCCAGTACGTTCCAATGGTAGAATATCAGACTTTGCAAGCAGTAGCATCATTGAACCAGAGGATATCCCATGCTCAGAATCTAATTGTAGTTCTTCAGGAATATTTGTAAAAAGGGATAAAAGAATTATGCCTGCAGAGACATCAGGAAAAAGTATTTCAAGTTTGCCAGAGGAGGCTTCAGATTTAGCAAATTTTTTAATGACAGACCGGTACACTGGTTACAGTTATGGTGCACAAACTCTTCTTAAATCTGTATTTGCAGAGAAACAAGAGTTGTGTTTCTCTGTTGTTTCATTGTTGTGGCATAAACTAATTGCAGCACCAGAGACAAAAATGAGTGCAGAAAGTACATCTGCTCACCAGGGTTGGAGGCAGGTATACATTGGACCATTAATTTTCAGTTGTTCCTATTTTAATTACATATGTTTGACTTCTCATAGAATTTTCATCTATTACGATTTAGATGTGCTTGAGTAACTATTCCACAAGTTTGTCGTATTTCTAATCGATACATGCTCATGTAGTCATGTGCGTATTCTTCATTTTGGTTTATGTTAAGCTAGAAATTTGGCCCACATGCATGTGTATCTAATCAATGCTCATGGATTAGAGAATAGAGAGTAGAAAAAAACTGAATTAAAATAAATGATTAGATAATTTAACCCATTACTGCATTTCCTAAGGGACTTTTACGTAACAAATTGATTAAGGTTACAAATGACTCCAGTCAGGCTTAACATAGAAACTATCATTTAGAGGGGTGGTGGACAAATATCACAGGCTAATCTGGCAAAAAGGAATCTCGCCTAAGGGTCTCCATCTTCACCCGGTTATGTATCAGAGGCAGGAGATAGGCTGCGCAAAAGAGGAATGCAGGTGGATGACTGCTGTCCTCCTTGCAGTATGGGGACGGAGTCTCATGGACACACTTCGCCACGTGCTCCTTTAGTGTTCGTGGATGGCACAGATTCCTTGCCATCCTTCGTCGGGCCTACTTCCCCCTCAGTTGGTTCCCGGGACTCCTGGCTATCATGACACTATGACAGATGATGAGACGGGGTTCGTTTCCGACTATGTCTCATTTGGAGCAGGTTCATCTGGTTTGAGAGGAATCGACGTTGCTTTCAGGAGACGGCCACATGGACCCACAGGGACTCAGAACATTGCAATAAGGGCAACCTCATTTTTCTTCTCTCTGTAGCCTAGGCCGCCTGAGGGTTGGGCTGCTTGTGGCCTCTCTCTTCCCTTTTAACTTTCTTCCTTTTTTACTTTTGGTGCTCTTTTGTTTCCTCTCCTCCTCCCTTACTTGTGACCTATTCACAACCCATGAATGGAATACAAGTTGCTCGCTTTCAAGAAAAAGGCTTAACATAGAAACTACTCATGTAAACATTAACTAGATTAAGCCTTCAATAAATTATGTTAAAGATCTCCACTTTCATCTATGAAAACCAAGAAAATGACTGACTACATGATTTTTTTTTAAAATGCTATATTGATTATAATAGTACTATCTCTTAAACTTAATTTAAGATTGTAAGATAAGGCCCACCTTTTCTTTTCAAAAATTTATGGCATATGTTAAATTTGATTGGGTTACCAACTTTCCAAAAAGCTTAAGTTGATAGGAGAGAGCCTAATTTATATACTTAGGGCATGTTTGTTTCATGGGATAAAAGATAGGATAAGCGGGGAATTCTAGTCCCCTGTTTGTTTAGTGCTTGGATTACAAGGAGATAGGATTAGAAGAAGATAAAATTGATATTATATATGTTGTACACTACAAAAAAAGTTATCCAACCTCTACTCATTTTTTATCCTATCCTATATATTATCATATCCTATTTATTATTGTATCTGGTGAAACAAAGGGACCATTATCTTATTAACACTCCTTATGAGTGGCCCAAGCCCAACATATAGGGAGATTAATTTAATTGTTCTTTTAAATGATTAATGCTAGGAGGATTCGAACTTATGGAGGTAAGGACCTGGTGCTATGATACCATGTTAAATTTGATTTAGTGACTAACATTCCCAAAAACTTAAGTAGATAGAAAGGGCTGAATCTATACATTTATTTCTTAACAGTTAACAGTATGTTTTAGAAGAAAATGAATGGAATAAGAAGCTTAATACAACAAGCAATATAAATAAAAGTAAAGATGGAAAATGTGAAAAAAAAACATAAGGGTATTTGGGGAAAAAATCTGAACTGCTCACCTCGTACCTGCATGCCATTATCTGTGTCTATTTAAGGTAGTAAGATAGGCCTGCCTTTTCTAATAAAAAAGAACACTGAATTCCTTATAGAAGAAGCTTAATGCAACAAAACACTATAAATAAAAGTAACAAATAGGGAGGCTGAGAAAAAGATATTAAACCAAGGTATTTGTATAAACTGAAATATACCTCATAATTAAATGTGATCCATTTATTTTTCCATGTAGTTCTGATCTCTACCAGGTTCACAGATACTTTGATGTCAGAAACTTTTGTTAATTTGTTTTTTTCTGAAACACATTAATCATCAATTCAAAATATATTCATTTCCATTCTCATATATTTTTCTGTTGCATAATGTTTGCTCATGATGAATTTATAGAATTTCCTGTTACTGTCGCACTACATATTGTTGTGATGTTGTATGCCCTACTACGATCAGACCTAGTGCAATGTGCATATTTCCAGGCTGTTGCCCCATCACTGGAATTTTTTTGTAACATAGCTGTTTGGCCATAGATTTTTAAAGTAAAGCCACAGTTGAAATGCATCAACTGGCGTGCATATCTATTATGTTTATCATGGATGTGCTGATCGACCCTTCTCAGTCAATCTAATTGTTCAGTTGTTGAGACTATTAGGGAAACTAACCAAATTTTCTCTTATGGTAGGTTGTAGATGCAATTTGCAATGTTGTTTCAGCATCACCAACAAAGGCATCAACTGCCATTGTTCTACAGGTCCAGAACTCATTTATTTTTAACCTTTGTTCCTGAATTAAGTTGCATAGTTCAGTATTTCCAGTTCTCCCATTTTTCAGTCACTTTTATCGAACCATGTCTTTTTTGTTCAGGCGGAGAAGGATTTGCGGTCATGGATTGCAAGGGATGACGAGCAAGGACAGAAAATGTGGAGAATCAACCATAGAATAGTCAAATTGATAGTTGAACTTATGAGAAACCATGACTCCCCAGAAGCATTAATAATCCTGGCTAGTGCTTCAGACCTCTTACTCCGTGCCACAGATGGAATGCTTGTTGATGGCGAAGCATGCACCTTGCCACAG
Organism: Canna indica; assembly: GCA_034359265.1. Classification (NCBI taxonomy): domain Eukaryota; kingdom Viridiplantae; phylum Streptophyta; class Magnoliopsida; order Zingiberales; family Cannaceae; genus Canna; species Canna indica. Next base: position 82,126,874 of record CP136894.1, read on the forward strand.
TTGGAGGTAATTTCCGAAATAACCTATAGATAAGTATAATCATAATAGTGCTTGGTTTAACTTATTTTTTTTGAAAAAAAAAGAGAGAGTTAACTTATGGAATTTGATATTTGTTCTTGCTTAAAAGAGTTAGCTTAAACCTATGAACAATTCCATTTCCCACCCTCATTTCATTTGTTCTCTTTAATCTTTATCTTGTATTATTGGTAATTCATTTGTGTTAAGAATATAAAATGCATAAATTGATCTTTTTTCTAAAAACTTTTAGGAAAGTTGGTCATCCAATCAAATTTAACAATATGTGAATATGCCCAAGTACTTGTTTTGGTATTAGCAAAGTATTCAAAAACATCTTAATTAAACTGGTTTATACTTTGTACAATATATTGACGCATTCTTATTATTTCTTCCTTCTGAGAAAATGTTTCTCATCCATTCAACAATGAGCAGCTCCTCGAAGTGACAGCTAAAGCAGTTCAACTTGTCATAAACTGGGGACAACCAGCTTTTGCAGTTGCAGACGGCCTCTCAAATCTGCTAAAGGTACATACATCATCTCATTCACCCCGCTTTGGTTAACAATAAACAAAGTTCTTATTTATAAGAGAGCCTCTTAAAACTATAGACCTCAAGTTGGGACCTGTCAAACTGAATTAAACACCATTTGCAGTGTCGGCTCTCAGCAACAATCCGCTGCCTCTCTCATCCAAGTGCACATGTCCGTGCTCTCAGCACATCGCTTCTTCGCGACATATTGCATGGCAGCCCAACCATGCCAAATAGTTGTTTGAGCGTGGATAAGAATGGCATTCGTGATTCTTCCTACCAATGCTTGAATGCAGGCATCACTAACTGGCGAACAGACATAGAGAAATGCATACAATGGGAAACTCAAAGCAGGCTTACGAGTGGTCTAACACTTGCTTACCTCACTGCTGCTGCTAAGGAGTTAGGCTGCCCCGTCAACTGTTGACGTTGCTCATCTCTCCTTGTTCTTGAGCACTGGATAGCTTTGTTCAGATACCTTCAATATGTTTAATAATTTTATACGATCGAACTTGCCAGCGCTTTGAACTTTCAATATTATGGTTTGGAAAATGTTTGTCAACTAAGCAGGTTATTGTTTTCTAGCTTCTTGTAGATATGAAGCTCCTAACTTATTACTTTTATCATTTGCATAGAATTCCAATTCTCCAATCGCAGTTTCCATTCTTTTAGCTGTCTTCCCATGCCATATCGCAGTTTCCATTCTTGTAGATGTCTTCTCATGCCATATCTCTAATTTACTCATCTTACTTTAGTTCCTCAATCTGGGCAGTTCTTGCTTTAACGCTCATTTTTCTTGTAGGTCTGAAGACCAGAATGCACTATACTTGTGTGATTCGTAATCCGCTATGACATGGTCTCATAACAATAAATCAATCGGAGTTGGATTCAGCCTCATCTAGAACAGTAATCATTCAACTCGACAACATTTCAAATTGACAGGCTTGGACTGAAGGCAAAATAGAAGGCGCCAGTTTGGTCTGCAAGGTCCTGAACATTCTTTTATATTTGTTCTAAATTAAATTGGATTCGACTCTCCGATTCCAACTATTACAAGAGTAGTCAGTACTCAGTACCAAATCGTCACTCATATTGGTGTCAAATTAAGTAGAAGAGACCACCTAAAAGGCCAATTCCTAGTGGATCTGGTGGTCCGACGGTCAATCTCTAATCTCAACCGCTTGTACCCACTCCGCCTAAGTTAGTCCATCCGCCTCAAAATCGTTCGTCCATTGTCATCCATCACGAGAAAGTACGATCGTCAAAGCAAGGGCGTGCGATGTTTGAAAAAAACGGTGCCGCGTATCGGCTTATAGTTTTATTATATCGGCCTCTTGTCTCCACCATTTCCCACTCATCGGTTTCAAAATGTGCTCTGTGCCTCTGTCCTCCCAGAGATTAAAAAAGGAAGCATCTTTCAAAATACATTCTTCGCTAGAATCCTCTCCTGCAGCCGCAATGCTATCAACTGTTGAAGGACGACGACGACTCTTCTCCCCCCCTTCGTCTCCAGCCCACAAAAGATTTCTCGTCCTTCAACTCCTCGGCTGGAGGAATCAAGAAAGGCCCATGAAAGTTTCTCCCCTGAATCAATACCAATTGGTGGACAAAGAAGCAAGCGGCGACCTTCAACGGGATTCCCCGAAACCCCAAAATGTCCGGGGATTAATTTTCACTCTCATCAGCTTTCTCTGCATCTCCGTAAGAAGGAACGGTTCATCTTTGCGCAATTCTGAAACTTCGGCTAACAATGAGGGTGGTGAGGGTGAAGGGAAGCTCTGCCTGAAGAGTAGCCTTAAGAAATCATCATCCGTGAGTTGTGCTGTTTTGGATCCTCAAGCTGAAAGGAAGCAAGTGCAGTGGACAGATACTTACGGAAAAGAGCTCGTTGAGATCAGGGAATTTGAACTCAGGTACGTTGGATTCAAAGAGTTACAATCATTCAGTAGATGATGCTGTGCTACTTAATATCTCCATTATATGTATAAGCTTCTGATCGATAGAATTGAGGTGAACTGATAATACTGCTGAATTTGATGTTGCAGTGATGAAGAAGAAGAATCAGAAGATGAATTTTTGTTGGGTGATGAGAGAAGATGTGAATGTATTATTCAGTAGATCTTTCCTCTTCAATTGTGGAAGGAACTAAATAATTGTTGACCAGATAGAATTAAAGTTGAGCAATATATATATTTGCTCAACCATGAATGTGTATCATATTTGCAATTTGCTATTACCACTCCAAGAATGCTTTCCTTCCTTGATGTTATTGCATATTGGATTAGAGAAAACCAAAGAAGAGACTGCAAAAGAATATATTTGAATCCAACTTTCAAAAATTAGGCAGACATTATTTGGAACTGTGTGCATGGCTAGAATTTTATAATGTCATGATTTAGATATTTTCCTTAAAAAATGTAATTATTTAAATATAATATTTTTTGTAAAAAAAGAAAATAAATTTAGTTAATTATAACTATTTGGATGGGCTCAAGCATGTCCCTGACCAATTTATTGCAAATTAATTTTTAGTACCTCCAACCAGGAATAATTAAATTACCTTATCTTGTTATATTATCATGTTTTTTTAATAATATTACATATATAGCAAACATGCATGTTAAAGTGTAGGTATTTAATAGAATTGAACTGATTTATATTTAATATTTTTAATTAGGGTTAATTACAAAATACATTCTGACTTTTGATGTATTTCCCTAATCTATCCCTACTTTTTAATTTTTTCAATTCATTACCCCACTTTTCAATTTATTACAAATCTATCACACCGTTAACTTTGCCGTTTGAATGCTGACGTGGCTAATAATCTCAGTCAGCATACAGACACGATCTTTTTTAACTTTTTTTTTTCCGACCCCACCAAACCTAGTCAACAACATGGTTAATTACAAAATATATCCCGACTTTTGACGTATTTTCTTAATCTATTTTCACTTTTCGATTTTCCCAATTTGGTACATCATTTTTCGATTTGTTACAAATTTATCACACCATCTACCCAGCGTCAACTTCGCCGTCTGAATGTTGATGTGGCTAATAATTCCAATCAACATTCAGACGCGAACTTTAACTTCTTTTTTTCGGCCCCACCAAACCCAGTCAACAGATCACGACAATTTAATTATTAAAAAAATTCATCTTTAAAATCGCATGCTCGCCTCTTCCCCGACCTTATCGACTGCTCACCGCTCGCCTTTCTCTCAATCCCCGACACCGCATGCATCTCTTCGTGCTCCCAGTCTTCATCCCCGTCAACTTTGGTATATCTTTATTAATTTTCACCTGCTCGCTCGCCTTCCCCATCTTCCGTCTGCTATGGTTAGTATAAATCCTAGAAATTTCTCATTAGTGATGATATTGTTAAATGTAAGATTTCATATGATACTGTAAAATTTTTCAACAGTGATGATACTGTTAAATATGATTTGTCATTATAGACTTTGTTTTGACAAGAAGATTTTCAACATAAGAGAGGGATTTCCTCTCTTTGTTGAAAATTGCAAAGTTGATGTTGGGTAGACGTTGGGATAGATTTGTAATAAATCGAAAAGTGGTGTAGTAAATTGAAAAGTGAGGATAGATTAGGAAAACACATCAAAAGTCGGAATATATTTTATAATTAACCCTTAAAGTTACTGACGGGGTTTGGTGGGGTCGAATTTTTTTTTTAAAAAAAATTGTGTCTGAATACTAATTGTGATTATTAGCCATGTCAACAACACCATGTCAGCATTTAGATGACAAAGTTGAGGGTAGATGATGTGATAGATTTGTAATAAATCAAAAAATTATCTACTAAATTGAAAAAATTAGAAAGTGAGAATAGATTAAAAAAATACGTCAAAAGTTAAAATATATTTTATAATTAATCATTTTAACTAAAATATATGCACACGTCGCTAGATTGTCTATCTGCTATATCATATATAATGCATGTTAATATTTTTTAATTAAAAATTAAATATAAATATAACAAAATTTTATTTAATCATTATCGACATTATATAATAAATTATATGATAAATTATACAACACTACTAAAAAAATGGTCATCAGCAACGGCCGCGCCGTTGCAATAGAGCCGTGACAGAAAGTCGCGTTGCTGATGACTTAGCAACGGATCAGCAACGGCCGCTCGGGCCGTCGCTCAAAACATTATCAGCAACGGTTTTGCCATAGACCCGGAGCCATTGCTGATAACATTAATAGCAACGGCTGCTGAGTCCGTAGCAACGCCGTTAGTAAAACCCCGTCGCTAAGCCGTTGCTGTAGGTCATCAGCAACGGCTTTCGATACACTTTTAGCAACGGCTTTCCCATGGACGGCCGTGGGAAAGCTGTTGCTGATGACGCATACCTGGGAACAGAAAAATTGAAAATTTCAAATTTCCATTGATACATTGATACATAATCTGATACATAACTCACACACCCATACCCTCATACACACATTCATTCACACATCACAAACACACCAAGATATACATCAAAACAATTATATTTATATTGATAATTATCCACGATAGTATAAAAACAATTCAAATGCAAAATTGAAGTATCAATATCCAAACAAAATAAGTTAAACAAGTTCAATATCTCAGTAACAAGTTCAATATCCAAACAAAAAATCTCACGATCACGATGGAGGATGGTCTGGATCATATGGCGGGCTCTGGAGTGCTTGAGTGTACACCGGCGTGGACTGACTCGAGGACGATGGATTAGATGATGCCGAAGAGATGTCTGCTTCAGGATGACCTGACATGTTGCGTAGCATAGCATGCATCTCCTCCATCATCTGAGTCTGACGCGCGATCGTCTCCTCTAGAGTCCTTATTCTGCTACTATGATCATAACTGGATCTAGAGGTGGACGGCCGCTCACCAGCGACCGGAGGGGTCGGTGCCCCAAGTGGCCATAGCACGGCTCGCGCATGACCACTATCTGCGAAGCCATATACGCGGCCATGGTCCCAGCCACCTGCGGCCTCGACCCACGATGCTGCGTCAAAGTCCTCGGGGGTACCCCCGCGCTGCACCACCGTCTGGCTGTACGTCTCCTACTCGAGTTTGATTTTTTGTTAAATATTTATCATAAAACTTAAATTATAAATATATAATGAATAATTTAAACAAATATATAATTACCACAATGTGTGCAGCGCGGTTGTCGATGTACTCCCTCGTCCCATGTGCTCGACGGTGAGTCCGCTCAAACACCGCCATCGGGGAGGGTCGCTGGACACTCCCGTCATCCGACACCGTCGTCTACATTTACAAAACAAATACATTGATTAGTACACATAGTAACAAATAAAATATATAATTAAAAGATATACTTACCATACGGTTCGCGTGCACTGCAAATGCAACAGAGCCGCCGGTGTGACGTGCTGCTCCCCCCGACATGCGATTTCTAGCCGCATTCCGAGAAACCTCCTGCCATCGATCCGTCGACCATATCCCCACGAGCTGGTCCCATATATCCGGAGTAATCCAACCGGGGCCGTATCCCCGAGTCTCCGCGATGTTAGTGGTCCCAGCTCGGGCCATCGCTTGGGACCGAGCCTGCCCCAGCTGCCCGTTGTACCTTGCCCGGGAAATAGCCTCCCAGGCAGCGTAAATGAAGGGCCTCTGGTCCTCGGCCCATGTATAGCGAGCCTGCAAAATAATAATATCAGTACCAATATTAATATATCATCATGCATGTAAAAAAAAAAATAATACGTGCCTCAAACTCGCGCCATAACATGTCGACGTGCTCGCTAGGCACGTGAGACCACGTAGGCCATGCCCCGTGCATGTATCGTCGAATAGTAGAAAAAATGCTCCTCGGCACTTCTTCTTGCTCGAACCTGCACAACAAAAATATTTTTTAATATTATATTATGATATAATGAATTTGTAATGACTCATAATTCATGATATATTACCGCAGTCCCTACTTCTGTGATATCAACCGCTGTAGTATCTGGTGGGACTGATGTCTGAAGAACTGGCCGATCAACATTATCATTCAGGTGGAATTGACCCCCAAGACTATCAAGTATCATAGTTCTATAGGGATTACATTGACTGGATGAAGAAGCACCAGCAGAGGAAGATTCACCATATGTCTGAACAACAGGATTGCTCGACGTCCCGACTTCGCGTGACTCCCCGTGACAAGTCCATAGAAAATATCTTGGTGCAAATCCTTTGCTATATAGATGCAGAGTGACAGTCTCCCGATCCAAAAATCGTCCATTTGAACAAATGCGGCACGGACATCGGATTTGATCACCCATGCTAACGAAATTCCGATTCGAATAGGCGAAATTTAGGAAGTACGTTACGCCTAATCGAAACTCATTTGTTAAAGCTCCACGATCAAGACGTCGGTACATCCAACTTCGATCAGCCAACATGATTCTGTCAATCAATGACAATTTCTTTGGTTAATGTCTTTAGGTGAGATTGTCCTATTCCATTCGGGATTTATGTTATTTGAACTGCACTTACGTTTTTATTTTAATTGTTAACTAATTATTCTAAATTTCGGCAGCATCTCCCTATAGTTCTCCGAATACGCATATCATCTGGGCGCGTATCAGAGAACAAGAGAAATGTTGCCGAAATTTAGAATAATTAGATAACAGTTAAAATAAAAACGCAAGTGCAGTACAAATAACTATATTCCCAAATTGTCCAATCAGGGACAATTCAAGAATTGTACATCGTATAAAAGATCATCTAGTTCTTTTACACGAACATACAATCCCCGAACGGATCTAAGGTTTTGCTAAATCATATCCGACTCGTCGATGCGTACGTGAAACATATGAACTCGTCGGATGCATGATTATTTTCTAAATATTTCGAGACCGTTCGAGTCCATATTGGACGATTCCGGCGCGCGTCCGAAGTGGACGATTTCGGCGCGAGTCCGAATTGGACGATTCCGCGCGCGTCCGAAGTGGATAATTCCAAAATTAATCTAAACCCTAAAAGTTATTCTAACAAACTAAATAACTAATCTAAATAATTAATTAACAATTAATTAACAATTAAAAAACAATAATAAAATATTATTAAACTACAAATTCCGGCGCCGGAGTCAGGTGGACTCCGGCGCCGGCGTACACTGGCCGGACACACTGTCCGGCCAATGTACAAGGTCCGGCGGCGGCCATCCACTACTAGAAAAATGGTCATCAGCAACGGCTGATGCCGTTGCTGAGCCGTTGCTGAAGGGAATCAGCAACGGCTGAGCCGTTGCAATAAAGCCGTGACAGAAAGTCGCGTTGCTGATGACTTAGCAACGGATCAGCAACGGCCGCTCGGGCCGTCGCTCTAAACATTATCAGCAACGGCCGCTGGGCCGTCGCTAAAAATATTTTCAGCAACGGTTTTACCACGGAACCGGAGCCGTTGCTGATAACATTAATAGCAACGGCCTCGAGTCCATAGCAAAGCCGTTAGTAAAAACCCGTCGCTAAGCCGTTGCTGTAGGTCATCAGCAACGGTTGTCGATACACTTTTAGCAACGGCTTTCCCACGGACGCCCGTGGGAAAGCCGTTGCTGATGACCCATACCTGCAAACAGAAATATTTCAAATTTCTAATTTCCGTTGATACATTGATACATTTATCTGATACATAACTCACACACCCATACCCTCATACACACATCACAAACATCTCATACACATTCATTCACACATCACAAACACACCAAGATATACATCAAAACAATTATATTTATATTCATAATTATCCACGATAGTATAAACACAATTCAAATGTAAAATTGAAGTATCAACATCTGAGTAACATAGTCAATATAAATTAAACAAGTTCAATATCTGAGTAACAAAGTCAATATAAACAAAATCTCACGATGACGATGGAGGATGGCCTGGATCATATGGCGGGGTCTCGAGTGCTTGAGTGTACACCGGCGTGGACTGACTCGAGGACGACGGATTAGATGATGCCGAAGAGATGCCTGCTTCGGGATGACCTGACATGTTGCGTAGCATAGATTGTATATCTGTCATCATCTGACTCTGGCGCTCCATCATCTCAGTCTGACGCGCGACCGTCTCCTCTAGAGTCCTTATTCTGTTACTATGATCATAACTGGATCTAGAGGTGGACGGCCGCTCACCAGCGACCGTCCGGGGTCGGTGCCCCAAGTGGCCCTAGTACGGCTCGCGCATGACCACTATCTGCGAAGCCATATACGCGGCCATGGTCCCAGCCACCTGCGGCCTCGACCCACGATGCTGCGTCAAAGTCCTCGAGGGTACCCCCGCGCTGCACCACCGTCTGGCTGTAGGTCTCCTACTCGAGTTTGATTTTTTGTTTAATATTTATCATAAAACTTAAATTATAAATATATAATGAATAATTTAAACAAATATATAATTACCATAATGTATGCAGCGCGGTTGTGGATGTACTCCCCATTCCCATGTGCTCGACGGTGAGTCCGCTCAAACACTGCCATCGGGGAGGGTCGCTGGACAGTCCCGTCATCCGACACCGTCGTCTACATTTACAAAACAAATACATTAATTAGTACACATAATAACAAATAAAATATATAATTAAAAGATATACTTACCATACGGTTTGCGTGCACTGCAAATGCAACAGAGCCGCCGGTGTGACGCGCTGCTCCTCCCGACATGCGATTTCTAGCCGCATTCCGAGAAACCTCCTGCCATCGATCCGTCGACCATATCCCCACGAGCTGGTCCCATATATCCGGAGTAATCCAACCGGGGCCGTATCCCCGAGTCTCCGCGATGTTAGTGGTTCCAGCTCGGGCCATCGCTTGGGACCGAGCCTGCCCCAGCTGCCCGTTGTACCTTGCCCGGGAAATAGCCTCCCAGGCAGCGTAAATGAAGGGCCTCTGGTCCTCGGCCCATGTATAGCGAGCCTGCAAAATAATAATATCAGTACCAATATTAATATATCATCATGCATGTAAAAAAAAAAAATAATACGTGCCTCAAACTCGCGCCATAACATGTCGACGTGCTCGCTAGGCACGTGAGACCACGTAGGCCATGCCCCGTGCATGTATCGTCGAATAGTAGAAAAAATGCTCCTCGGCACTTCTTCTTGCTCGAACCTGCACAACAAAAATATTTTTTAATATTATATTATGATATAATGAATTTGTAATGACTCATAATTCATGATATATTACCGCAGTCCCTACTTCTGTGATATCAACCGCTGTAGTATCTGGTGGGACTGATGTCTGAAGAACTGGCCGATCAACATTATCATTCAGGTGGAATTGACCCCCAAGACTATCAAGTATCATAGTTCTATAGGGATTACATTGACTGGATGAAGAAGCACCAACAGAGGAAGATTCACCATATGTCTGAACAACAGGATTGCTCGACGTCCCGACTTCGCGTGACTCCCCGTGACAAGTCCATAGAAAATATCTTGGTGCAAATCCTTTGCTATATAGATGCAGAGTGAGTCTCCCGATCCAAAAATCGTCCATTTGAACAAATGCGGCACGGACATCGGATTTGATCACCCATGCTAACGAAATTCCGATTCGAATAGGCGAAATTTAGGAAGTACGTTACGCCTAATCGAAACTCATTTGTTAAAGCTCCACGATCAAGACGTCGGTACATCCAACTTCGATCAGCCAACATGATTCTGTCAATCAATGACAATTTCTTTGGTTAATGTCTTTAGGTGAGATTGTCCTATTCCATTCGGGATTTATGTTATTTGAACTGCACTTACGTTTTTATTTTAATTGTTAACTAATTATTCTAAATTTCGGCAGCATCTCCCTATAGTTCTCCGAATACGCATATCATCTGGGCGCGTATCAGAGAACAAGAGAAATGTTGCCGAAATTTAGAATAATTAGATAACAGTTAAAATAAAAACGCAAGTGCAGTACAAATAACTATATTCCCAAATTGTCCAATCAGGGACAATTCAAGAATTGTACATCGTATAAAAGATCATCTACTTCTTTTACACGAACATACAATCCCCGAACGGATCTAAGGTTTTGCTAAATCATATCCGACTCGTCGATGCGTACGTGAAACATATGAACTCGTCGGATGCATGATTATTTTCTAAATATTTCGAGACCGTTCGAGTCCATATTGGATGATACTGGCGCGCGTCCGAAGTGGACGATTCCGGCGCGCGTCCGAAGTGGACGATTTCGGCGCGAGTCCGAATTGGACGATTCCGGCGCGCCTCCGAAGTGGATAATTCCAAAATTAATCTAAACCCTAAAAGTTATTCTAACAAACTAAATAACTAATCTAAATAATTAATTAACAATTAATTAACAATTAATTAACAATTAAAAAACAATAATAAAATATTATTAAACTACAAATTCCGGCGCCGGAGTCAGGTGGACTCCGGCGCCGGCGTACACTGGCCGGACACACTGTCCGGCCAATGTACAAGGTCCGGCGGCGGCCATCCACTACTAGAAAAATGGTCATCAGCAACGGCTGATGCCGTTGCTGAGCCGTTGCTGAAGGGAATCAGCAACGGCTGAGCCGTTGCAATAAAGCCGTGACAGAAAGTCGCGTTGCTGATGACTTAGCAACGGATCAGCAACGGCCGCTCGGGCCGTCGCTCTAAACATTATCAGCAACGGCCGCTGGGCCGTCGCTAAAAATATTTTCAGCAACGGTTTTACCACGGAACCGGAGCCGTTGCTAATAACATTAATAGCAACGGCCTCGAGTCCATAGCAAAGCCGTTAGTAAAAACCCGTCGCTAAGCCGTTGCTGTAGGTCATCAGCAACGGTTGTCGATACACTTTTAGCAACGGCTTTCCCACGGACGCCCGTGGGAAAGCCGTTGCTGATGACCCATACCTGCAAACAGAAATATTTCAAATTTCTAATTTCCGTTGATACATTGATACATTTATCTGATACATAACTCACACACCCATACCCTCATACACACATCACAAACATCTCATACACATTCATTCACACATCACAAACACACCAAGATATACATCAAAACAATTATATTTATATTCATAATTATCCACGATAGTATAAACACAATTCAAATGTAAAATTGAAGTATCAACATCTGAGTAACATAGTCAATATAAATTAAACAAGTTCAATATCTGAGTAACAAAGTCAATATAAACAAAATCTCACGATGACGATGGAGGATGGCCTGGATCATATGGCGGGGTCTGGAGTGCTTGAGTGTACACCGGCGTGGACTGACTCGAGGACGACGGATTAGATGATGCCGAAGAGATGCCTGCTTCGGGATGACCTGACATGTTGCGTAGCATAGATTGTATATCTGTCATCATCTGACTCTGGCGCTCCATCATCTCAGTCTGACGCGCGACCGTCTCCTCTAGAGTCCTTATTCTGTTACTATGATCATAACTGGATCTAGAGGTGGACGGCCGCTCACCAGCGACCGGAGGGGTCGGTGCCCCAAGTGGCCCTAGTACGGCTCGCGCATGACCACTATCTGCGAAGCCATATACGCGGCCATGGTCCCAGCCACCTGCGGCCTCGACCCACGATGCTGCGTCAAAGTCCTCGGGGGTACCCCCGCGCTGCACCACCGTCTGGCTGTAGGTCTCCTACTCGAGTTTGATTTTTTGTTTAATATTTATCATAAAACTTAAATTATAAATATATAATGAATAATTTAAACAAATATATAATTACCATAATGTATGCAGCGCGGTTGTGGATGTACTCCCCAGTCCCATGTGCTCGACGGTGAGTCCGCTCAAACACTGCCATCGGGGAGGGTCGCTGGACAGTCCCGTCATCCGACACCGTCGTCTACATTTACAAAACAAATACATTAATTAGTACACATAATAACAAATAAAATATATAATTAAAAGATATACTTACCATACGGTTTGCGTGCACTGCAAATGCAACAGAGCCGCCGGTGTGACGCGCTGCTCCTCCCGACATGCGATTTCTAGCCGCATTCCGAGAAACCTCCTGCCATCGATCCGTCGACCATATCCCCACGAGCTGGTCCCATATATCCGGAGTAATCCAACCGGGGCCGTATCCCCGAGTCTCCGCGATGTTAGTGGTCCCAGCTCGGGCCATCGCCTGGGACCGAGCTTGCCCCAGCTGCCCGTTGTACCTTGCCCGGGAAATAGCCTCCCAGGCAGCGTAAATGAAGGGCCTCTGGTCCTCGGCCCATGTATAGCGAGCCTGCAAAATAATAATATCAGTACCAATATTAATATATCATCATGCATGTAAAAAAAATAATAATACGTGCCTCAAACTCGCGCCATAACATGTCGACGTGCTCGCTAGGCACGTGAGACCACGTAGGCCATGCCCCGTGCATGTATCGTCGAATAGTAGAAGAAATGCTCCTCGGCACTTCTTCTTGCTGGAACCTGCACAACAAAAATAAATTTTAATATTATATTATGATATAATGAATTTGTAATGATTCATAATTCATGATATATTACGTACCGCTCCCCAATCACGCTAATCAATCTACGTGACTCTGTGGCTGGTGGAGGCTGCCACCTGTTCGGCCCGCGTGGCCGCCTACGTCTGGATGTACTAGCCTCGGCAGTATCATCGGAATGAGGATCAGCAACAGGAGGATCAGCAGCATGAGTAAGTGCTGGAGTCTCACCGATCGGAGACTCCGAAACTCTCCTGCGTCGATAACCACGACCAGACATATCTGTCGAACAGACATATAATCAGATTATTGTATAAATAGTAGAGATATATTTAATAAAATATATACTTTACAATTATTCTTCATCATCTGAATAATAGTCTTCGAATTCTTCTTCTTCTTCCTCTTCTTCCTCTTCTTCCTCTTCTTCATCTTCTTCATCTCCAGCTTCCTCAATTTCATGATCGTCATCATCAGCATATTCAACTTCTAATTGAATTGACGTTGTGTCTGCATCCTCGAGTATTGGAATAATACGATCCACAGCAGGAATATCATCTTCTTGATAGAAACCAGGAGGATCATTTTCTCCTACTATCGGATCAATTTTTCCTCTACCTTTTGTCTTACAGACTACACGCCAATCTGCTCTATCTTTATTTCGAGCCGGATACTTCGCGTAATATACTTGTTCGGCTTGTGATGCCAATATAAAAGGCTCATTTGCTGCCAATTTCGATTTGTAATTAACCTCAACAAGTTTGTATTTTGGATGAACTTTCATGCCCCTTTCTGTTGTATCGAACCAATGACATCTAAATAGGATCACTGATTTCAAGCCGAAGTAGTGCAACTCTATCACTTCTTCCATCAGTCCATAAAAATCCATATCACATTCAACATAGGTTGTCCCTTTCACGCAGACCCCAGCATTCATCGTCTTCTTTGCAAATGAATATTCAACCGTGTGAAATTTATACCCGTTAACAAAATATCCGCTATAGCACGACACAAGTCGCGACGGTCCACTAACAAACTCAAATATTTTTTCATCTATTTCAGCTCTGTGATCTTTGCTGTAAGTCTGAATCCAAGTAGGGAAATCACGATTCCGTAATCTCTCCAATTCTTGATCGTTGTGAATAGAGTATTTTTGCACCATCTCAATGTCAAATATTTCAATGAATTGTTCAATCTCTGGACAATTGAGTAATACATACAAGTGTGCCAAATGATACTCTTCATCGCTTAAGTGTCGAGATGGACGAGAACCAAAAGCACGACCAGAGTGACAAAATATATTTAAACGTCCATCTGAATGTCGAACACCCCCATCGTCGTTACGTGGAAGACGATCAAATCTTGTCTGTACTGTCGATTCAAAGTAAAATGAGCAGAATGTTGAAATTTCTTGGATGATATACGATTCAGATATTGATCCTTCAACAGCTGCGGTGTTCTTTACTTTTTTCTTCAGACGATTCATGTATCTTTCAAATAAGTACATCCAACGATATTGAACGGGGCCACCAACTCGTGCCTCGTATGCCAAGTGTATCGGTAGATGCTCCATCGAGTCAAAAAATGCAGGAGGGAAAAACTGCTCCAGCTTGCATATGATTTCAACAATATTATTTTCAAGTGTTGACATATCTTCGACTCGAAGGACATTTGCACAGATGCTTCTAAAAAACATACTTAATTCAGTCAACGGACCCCAAATATTATCAGGTAGAAGATCTCGAAATGCGATCGGAAGTAATCTCTGCATGAATACATGACAATCATGGCTCTTCATCCCTGATATTTTGCAATCATCGACGTTCACACATCGAGATAAGTTTGAAGCATATCCATCGGGTAATCTGAGTTCTTTTACCCATTGACAAACATCTTTGATCTGTTGTTTATTTAACACATATAGGGCCTTCGGTTTCAGATATCGTCCGTTGACCTCTTGTAACTCCAACTCTGGTCTTTTACAAAGTATTTTCAGATCATGTCGGGCTTTGACATTATCTTTAGTTTTTCCAGAAATATCCATCACAGTGTTGAAAATATTATCAAACACATTTTTTTCAATGTGCATGACATCTAAATTATGTCGAATCAATAATGAACTCCAATAGGGCAATTCCCAAAAGATACTTTTTTTCACCCAGTTGTGTGTTTGGCCAAAACCTGACACTCTTTCATTGCGACCAAATACTATATCTTGAAGTGCTGAAACACGTGCTAACATTTGTTCACCAGACAACATCGGTGGTGGCCCATCTCTTTCGACTCTGCCCTTAGTAAATTTATTACGATTCCTTCGATACTGGTGATGAACCGGTAGGAATCGACGATGACAATCAAAGAATGAGATTTTTCGTCCGTTCTGAAGACTGATTGATTTAGAGTGTTCCATACAATACGGGCAAGAGAGTCGGCCGTGAGTGCTCCAACCCGACAACATGCCGTACGCGGGGAAATCATTGATTGTCCACAAGACCGCGGCCTTTAAATTGAAGTTTTGCTTCCGATGACAATCATAAGTGACAGCTCCCTCAGTCCACAATGTTTTCAATTCATCTATCAAGGGTCTGAGAAATATGTCAATTTCTTTTCGCGGGCCCTTAGGACCCGGAATAATCATCGAAAGATAAATAAATTCATCTTTCATGCACATTGACGGTGGCAAATTATAAACTGTCAGCAGCACTGGCCAAACTGAATAAGGAGTTGCAGAATGCCCAAACGGATTAAAACCATCTGTGCACAATCCCAATCTGATATTTCTAGTATCCATAGCAAATGAAGGATAACATGTATCCAAATGTTTCCATGCTTCACTGTCAGATGGATGAGTCATTACTGTATCATCACGACTTCTTGCATGCCAACTCATGTAGGGGGCTGTCTTTTCCGACATGAATAATCTTTGAAGCCTCGGTGTTAGTGGAAAATACCGAAGCACCTTAAACGGGATATTTTTCTGTCGGACCGATTTCTTCTCCTTGTAACGAGGGTGTTGACATACAGGACATTTATCCAACTGCACATTTTCTTTATAATATAAAATGCAGTTATTTTGGCACGCGTGTATTTTTTCGTACCCAAACCCCAATTTTCTCATTAGCTTTTTAGTCTTATAAAAAGTAGGCTCAAACTTGTTATCAGTAGGCAGCATTCCATTAATCAATCCAGCAATCCGATCATACGCAACTCCGCTGATATTACAATCGGCCTTGATGTTTAAGAGCTGTGTCATTGCTGAAAACCTAGTGTATTTAGGACAATTCTCATACAAAGGTTCATCGGCAGCTTTCAACATCTCGTAAAATTCTGCAGCTTCTTTATTCGGTAATTCAATCTCTACCGCAGCCCCTACTTCTGTGATATCAACCGCTGTAGTATCTGGTGGGACTGATGTCTGAAGAACTGGCCGATCAACATTATCATTCAGGTGGAA
This sequence comes from Canna indica, assembly GCA_034359265.1. Taxonomy (NCBI): domain Eukaryota; kingdom Viridiplantae; phylum Streptophyta; class Magnoliopsida; order Zingiberales; family Cannaceae; genus Canna; species Canna indica. The sequence goes on from CP136894.1 coordinate 82,143,334, forward strand.
TTGACCCCCAAGACTATCAAGTATCATAGTTCTATAGGGATTACATTGACCGGATGAAGAAGCACCAGCAGAGGAAGATTCACCATATGTCTGAACGACAGGATTGCTCGACGTCCCGACTTCGCGTGACTCCCCGTGACAAGTCCATAGAAAATATCTTGGTGTAAATCCTTTGGTATATAGATGCAGAGTGACAGTCTCCCGATCCAAAAATCGGCCATTCGAACAAATGCGGCACGGACATCGGATTTGATCACCCATGCTAACGAAATTCCGATTCGAATAGGCGAAATTTAGGAAGTACGTTACGCCTAATCGAAACTCATTCGTTAAAGCTCCATGATCAAAACGTCGGTACATCCAACTTCGATCAGCCGACATGATTCTGTCAATCAATGACAATTTCTTTGGTTAATGTCTTTAGGTGAGATGGTCCTATTCCATTCGGGATTTATGTTATTCGTACTGCACTTACGTTTTTATTTTAACTGTTAACTAATTATTCTAAATTTCGACAGCATCTCCCTACAGTTCTCCGAATACGCATATCATCTGGGCGCGTATCGGAGAACAAGAGAGATGTTGCCGAAATTTAGAATAATTAGTTAACAGTTAAAATAAAAACGTAAGTGCAGTACAAATAACTATATTCCCAAATTGTCCAATCAGGGACAATTCAAGAATTGTACGTCGTATAAAAGATCATCTACTTCTTTTACACGAACATACAATCCCCGAACGGATCTAAGGTTTTGCTAAATCATATCCGACTGATCGATGCGTACGTGAAACATATCAACTCGTCGGATGGATGATTATTTTCTAAATGTTTTGAGACAGTTCGAGTCCATATTGGACGATTTCGGCGCGCGTCCGAAGTGGACGATTCCGGCGCGAGTCCGAATTGGACGATTCCGGCGCGCGTCCGAAGTGGACGATTCCGGCGCGTGTCCGAAGTGGACGATTCCGGCGCGCGTCCGAATTGGACGATTCCGGCGTGCGTCCGAAGTGGACGATTCCGGCGCGAGTCCGAATTGGACGATTCCGGCGCGAGTCCGAATTGGACGATTCCGGCGCGCGTCCGAAATTAATCTAAACCCTAATAATTAATCTAACAAATTAAACAATTAATCTAAACAATTAATTAACATTTATAAAATAATTAATTAACAATTTCAAAAACAATATATATATATATATATATTCCGGCGCCGGAGTCCACCCTCCGGCGCCGGTGTACAGTGGCCGGACACACTGTCCGGCCACTGTAGAAGGTCCGGCGGCGGCCATAGGCCGACCGCCGCCGGCCGAAACCCTAGAAATAGGGTTTCGGTCGGATTTTAACATCTCCGGCCGAAACCGTATAGGCCGGCCGATCAACATACCGGCAGCAGCGGCAGCGGCGCGTCGGCGAGAGGCGTCGGCGTCGGCAGCAACGGCAGCAGCGGCGAAGTTCTCGGCAGGAGGCGGCGGCGGCAGCAGCGGGAGGAAGAAGGGTCGGGCGCGAGAGCGTGCCCTATATAAACTTATCAGCAACGGCTCACTCGCCCGTTAGAAAGCCGTTGCTGATAAGTTATCATCAGCAACGGCTCACTTATCCGTTAGAAAGCCGTTGCTGAAAATTAAAAAATCAGCAACGGATAGCCTTTCCGTCCGAAAGCCGTTGCTGATAATTAAAATAATCAACAACGGCTCGGTTTTCCGTTAGAACGCCGTTGCAGATACAGATATCTGCAACGGCTAGGGCGGCCGTAAGAATGCCGTTGCAAATAGCAACGGCTTGAGCGGCCGTTGCTGATAGCCGTTGCTGAAGTCCAAGTTTCTAGTAGTGATCGGCCGACCGTCGCCGACCGAAACCCTATTTTTAGGGTTTCGGTCGAATTTTCTACCGGCCGCAACGGGAAGAGACGGCAGCCGAAGGGCACATACCTGACAGTGTCGGCAGCAGCGGGAGGAGTCGTTGGCGTCGTCGGCGCCGGCAGCAGCGGCGAGAGGCGAGGAGAGGAGCGGCGGCGGCAGCAACGAGAGGAAGAAGGGGGGCGGGCGCGATCTGTGACCTATATAAACTTATTAGCAACGGCTCACTCGCCCGTTAGAAAGCCGTTGCTAATAAGTTATCATCAGCAACGGTTCACTTGTCCGTTAGCAAGCCGTTGCTAATAAGTTATCATCTGCAACGGCTCACTTGTCCGTTAGAAAGCCGTTGCTGATAATTAACATCATCAGCAACGGCTTTCTAACACGGCACGCGTGTCCGTTAGAAAGCCGTTGCAGATACAACATATTTGCAACGGCTCGAGCGACCGTAAGAATGTCATTGCAAATAGCAACGGCTTGAGCGACCGTTGCTGATAGCCGTTGCTGAAGACCAAGTTTCTAGTAGTGCAATGTGCTACTACGTATTAGTATTAGTGTTTAATGACAATAATAAGTGACATATATAAGAATTATAAAATATTTTTGTATTTTCTTTGCTCTCAGCCTCTCACTTGTATATATACTTTCCATATATAGATATATACACAATTAGGAAAAGATTAATTTTGAGAATATTTTAATTATTTTCCTCTCGAGAAAATACAATGAAAAATAATAGTCTCTAATATATTTTAAAAAAAAAACCAAGAAAACTGCGCGTGCAGAAGAGACATAATATATGCATAATCGAGAACAATATATATTGAAAGTAATATAAAATCCTCGTCAGCTTTCACTTATTTTTGAGAAGGATCATAATTAAGTATTGCAGTAGCCTCCCCATTCAATGATCTTAATTGAATCCAAAACAAGTTGACGAAAATTAATGTTTTAAATACATTCACAAAATCTAGCAATATAGTCATGAGAAAATTTAAAAATTAAATTAACTAGGAAAAATGTAAAATGTCAAATATATATATGGATTGCCCAAAGTCTAGTTGCGTCGGCAGTAAATTTTTTTGAAATGTGCTTTGATTAACTTTGAGCTGTTGCAGTGTTTGTAATACTTGAGTATTTTCTTTCTTTTTTTTTATTTTCACTTCTCTCCTCTATCCCTATAATATACTTGTAATTTTTCATACCTCTTGAATGGAATGCAGAGTTCTTTTTATCAAAAAAAAATATATGGATTGCCCAATGAAGTTTAATAAAAGCTCATTAAAAATATTATAAGCTACATTTAATACTTGTAAAATATTAAAGTGGTTTTTTAATTAATTTAAAAATAAAATAAGAAAGATATAGTTAATTTCAGTATACATGTTTAATATACTATATATCAAAGAAAGTGAAACATAATTGATTAACACTTTAAAAAAAACATCTATCTGTATTAAAGTGAATTAGTATGCATATATTACGAAAAAGCAAAAATAATATTTATAAGCTTCTTTACATTTCTTAATTTAATTAATTAATCACGACAAAATTGATAAATTCAAAACCCTACCGTCTCAACTCCGCAAAGAAATTAATCAATCCACGAATTTGATTTTCTTCTTGACCGAGAGAAAAGAACACCACTCGAGAACAAGTCATATATATTGTCATAATAAAATTAAAAGCATATGATATACATGACAAATGAATTAATTACTCAAACAGTGACCGTCCTGCCGTATGTAGTCGATCATATAATTAATTAATTAGTAGACTCCTCTACACTTGATGAATTATAATTACTTACTCGCACAACATTAATTCATCAACTCGTTATGTAAGCGTTTGACGTACGTTAGGCTAATTATTTACACTGGAGACTTATATTGCAGCGGTCAAAGCTGGTGGGCCAGTCAAATTCCACGCATTGACTCGCCCGCCTCCTCCTCCTCTCTATAAATCCATGCACGCATTAATCAACGGCATGCATCCATCGCTTCCCTCTTCACTACTACTCGATATCAACTTCTCCTCCCCAATTAATTAAATTAAGGAGATCGATCATACATAGAACCCTAATTGCGAAGGCAATTAATTACATATATAGATAATTAACATGGGTTCGATTAAGGTTTCAGCTCTCATCCTGACCTACGCTTTGATTGCGGTGCTTCTGCATCCCTTGGTTTGCCAAGGATCGACGTCGACGGTGGTGATGACGACGACGGCGCCGGGAACTCCAACCAGTGATGGTGAGTATTGAATATTAATTTCATTTGCTTTGTGCAATATAATGTTTTAATTAACTAATTAATTCTAAAAGGTTTAATTAATTAATTTGTAATTATTGCAGGTAAAACGATAGACCAAGGAATAGCGTATGTGCTCATGCTCGTTGCTCTTCTCATCACCTATTTTCTCCATTGATTTGATGACCCAGCTCTCAATGATTAATTCATCACATTCACATATATATTGCAAGAGCTTCATTTTAATTACTCGATCGATAGATAGGACGGCATATATATAGATTAGTATGTGGAGATCGACCAAGAGATCTCTTCGCATGTATATTAATTTCTTATCTTAAGGAATCATAATATCTACTCCTACACATTAATTAACACATGTGTGTACATGTACGTGTAGGACACTTCTAAATAAAGTGTGGGATTAATTACCCACTATATAAACTCTTCAACTGTGATTTTTAGTTTTCTTTTTATATGTATCATAGGTTTAATTTGCCTTCGTGAATGTATTCATTGTAATTAGACTTGTTACCCTCAAATGCAATGGTTTGTTATTTGATATATTTGCATATATAGATACATATATGTCTATGTATTAAGCAATTAATGCATGGGAATTCAAAAGTATACGCATATATATACATGCTTTGTGATCTCCACTAAAAAAATTAACTCTCTGATTTATTTGAATTATTTTTGAAGAAAAAGTCGTGTGAAATTGAATAGATAGGTGTCTTTAAGAGTATTTTTCTTTGTATATTTATAAATTTAATTAATTAATGACTTTTATGCCGACGGGATTTTTTTGTAAAAGTATATTATTAATCTAAAAAAATATACTTTGTACATACATACATTATATATAATAATATTTAGTTAAATATATATATTATATTATATTATATTATATTATATTATGAAAATATTTACAATTAATATGCAATTATTATTTTATATTTCAAAATAAATTATATAGGTTAGATATACAAGATAAAATAACAAGGATAATAACAATGTACAATTAAATATTATCAAAGTATCCTTCTAATAACATTATTATTGATGAGTATATATGTATACTAGATATTAAAATTAGGATGAGTTTGTTTTATTAAAGTTAAGAAGCTAAATCATAAAATAACTTAGATACAGAAATAGTATATGGTAGTCAATAGGTCTTGGGTTTTTATTTTATTATATTAATTTTTTGAATAAAATATACAAATAAATGAAAAATTGGGGTCAACTTAGTTTGCTCGACCAATAATAATAAAAAATTCTGTTCCGATACTACCCTCGTCTAAATGTGCAAATCAATTAATAACTTATATTACAATTTACCTAATATTATAATAATATTAAATATAGGAATAACTATGAATCTATGATCATATTGTATTATTGTAGCATATGATGATAATATGACCCTAATGTATATTGTTCATATCAATATTATAAGATATTATATTAATATTATTGATTCTTATATTATTAATATAATACATATTATCTTAATATATTAATAAAATAATATCAAATAAATCTCTTTATTTTTTTAAATAAAAATATTTTAGACTTTTTAACATATTTTGTTTTAGTTTATTCCATTCAATTCAGTAATTTATTTCAGACTTTACCAAATATAAATATGGACAATGAAATGACTATATCATTCCATTACAGTATACCATATATATGAACTATAAATAGGTCATTCATAAAAACTAGAGGATCAAATGCATCCATTTCTCTTACAAACCCTGCGATTCAACCCATGCAACAGTTATTTTTGCAACAACTGTAATATAATATAAGCAGCTCTTCCTGGTTTATCCAATTCCTCGTTTCAACACATCTTTGAAGAAAAAACGAAACAAGCAATGTTTTGATCAAGTTTTACCCATTTTTCTCCAACATAACACATTTAATCCATTTGAATCAAAGGTTCCAAGTAGCATTATAGAAGCATCAACATGGAAACAAAATGAGATAATCAACTGGAGATAGGAGATAACCGACTTGCAAGTGGATAAGGCAACCAAGGACATGACATAAGAAATCTTACACGTTACAACTAAAAAATTGGCAAACAAGATATCCATTGAAGAAGGTGTCAAGTGAAGCAACAACAGATATAATTCCGTTCCAATAGCATGTGCAATAGTGTACTTCTCAGGCCATTTCATAAATTAAATTCTGTAAATATTGCCATAGAGTTGGTTGTATCTATAAGATTTAACAAGTCTGTCAATTGAACAATAATCAATTGATCTTATGAGGAAGTTGAATCCCTTCCTGAATGATTCTAATAGGGTTGGTTCTAATAATATATATGGTGTCGTATTAAGTCTAGAAAAAACAAAGAGTAAGCAACTTAAATATTATGTGGATGGTGATCCATTTGTTGCGTGCTTACATTGAACTTCTTGCCTTTGCTTAATCATCTCATTTCCAGCCACGAGAAAGTAAGCAGTGTGCCTGAAAGGAAAAACAATTGATTAACAACTCATTATCTAAAGAAGAAATGCAGATATAGCAACATGAATGTTTTGACAAACAAATATGGTTGACAGATGCCTGAAAAAATTCATCATTTTGACTTTTGAATCCGGGTCAATGCTAGAGATGCTGTCCAGTGCTTGTTGCATGTGGTACAGCCACCTCTCAGCTGCTTGATGAGTAACTGGAAAAGGTTTGTGTCGTCCAATCAGAGCTGGGTGGCCTGCAACAATAACGTCAATGAGATCATTGCTCTGAAGCCTGTAAACTTTCGGAAAGGAATGTAGAGAAAGACAAGGTGAAGTGATCAGAGTCTCTGAAATGGTTCTATCAGCTAAAATTTCAGCAAACAGATAACATTATACCATCACAATTGTGACAGTAGATATTGAGATCCTGGATCTCTTAAAATTAGCATTAAATCTCAAAACATCTCACCACTTGGCATCAGGGTATCATATCAAGGTCCCAGGCTATTAACATTTAAAAAATCAGGTATCAGATTCAACCCAATAGATGAAATATAATGGATAAGATAGGATAGGATAACAAATGAGGTAGTATGAATAAGATTTTTTAAATCCACTGTTCATCGGATATAATATTCTTCTAATCCTATTTTCTTCTCGTTCATGCCCTAAACAAACAATGGATTAACATCCATCTCTTATCCTATCACCCTTTATCCTATGAAGTACTAATTGTTCTAATAGCTTCTTATTTAGGGGTCAATTTTAATCAAGTCCACGGACTACATTGATTCTTTTAGTAATTGATTCAGTTCAGTGAGTTATGGACCTTATGGTCTTCAAAAGTTGAATATGAGCAAATCGAGTGCCTTGGTGTTTGACTTTAGAAACAGAAGAAGATCTCTGTTATAATCCCTGGTATTTGACCCCAAGGACTTATCATAATTGAAAGAAAGAAAGAAAAAGATAGTCAAAAAAGTAGAATACACCATTATGCCACCTCTTTCCATTAGAGATCTTCTTGGGATGTAATTTGACAATAAATTATTCTAATTCCTCAATCAATTAGCTGCATATCACAAAAGTTAGGATTACCATTTTAATAATACACAGGAATCCTAGTTAGAAAAAAATAGGACAGGATTGCTGGTTGACAAAATGAAGTTGTGCAGACAACTTTGACAAGCATAAAGGAAATGTTGACCTTAACCCATGACTCTTTTGCCCTATTTTCCTTTTTGTAAATATTTTGAATATTCCTTAAAAGTATGTTGTTGAGGTTGTTTTGATTTGTCTCCTTTGATGTTTTATATGTTAAGGGACATCTTTGCCTCTGTTTGGTTTTGTGGAACATAAATACGAAGCTGCATTAGTGCTGAAGTAAAACAAAAGTCATGGAAATCATCCAAATTCATGATTGACTAAAATATCAAGTACACTGCGTGAAGTGAGTTGTGGAAATTTAAAACAGAACTTGGCAGCAGCGGATCCACACTAGGGGCAGTGGTCCCCACTGATTTTTTTAAAAACAAAATAAAAACCACTCATATGACCTATTGAATGCCTCCTCTAGTGCAACCTTTCGTCTTCATCGTCTTCATGACCTCGTCTCTAGCATAACCAACACTCATCATCTTCATCTCTTCTCCAACTCTCCAGCAACCAGCAACCAGCAACCAGCGGCACCTCATTTAGACTCTTTGTTTGCGCCTTCCGGTGCTGCCTCATGTCGTGCATCGCGAGTGTTCCACATTTCATTGCATGCACACTGCACACATTTTCCCTGCTATGCCAGATGAGACACAGAGCGGTTGGCAACGTTAGAATGGAAGCTTTGTTCACAGCCATCATTTCCTCGAATACCTTCTTCCCCCAAACGAACATCTTCTCTCAAACCCACGCTCTCCCCCGACCCTTTTCTCATTCAAGTGGCATCCAATGTTACAAGAAGAAACCGGAGGCTCCATCTCCTCTGGTCTCTGCAAGCTCAAACTTCGTAGCTTCCTCCACAAAAGCGTTTATTGCTCAATCAGTTTGTGATTAATATTCATTTTCAAGAGACCTAGTAATTTAAACATTTCACCTGTTTCTTTCACTCATCTTGTCTGGAATCAATACGAAGAAGGAAAAGAATTCAATTCAAAGTCCTTGTGTTTCAAGAAATAGGGATTATAGTCCATGGAATTTTCTGTTTATTGAAGAATTAGGTCAAACATTTTCTAGTTGTATTCTTGTTCAATAGTCTACATTATAACTATTTTTATATGGTCCTCTCCCTATGCAACGATTTTAAAATATGAAGACTCATCAGCACCGACTATCAATATTATCTTAAACTTAAAATTTTATGTAATAATTTACCCCCGATAATAAAATTTTCTGGATCCGCCACTAGAACTTGGTGATTATTCTATATTCTAAAACAGCAAATAAGATTTTATCAAAACAAAAGGAGTTAACAGTTTACAAACCAGGACTGAGCATAATCCACATTGATCTGACAAAAATATGCTACAACGAACCTGCTTTTGCTTTCTTTTATCATAAGTAGAAAAGGAAAGTTCCTTCACTTAATCAAGGGGAAAAGGGAAGTACATACACTAACGTTGTTGTGGAAACTTCAAACCATAATTAATCTATCATATATTTCATGGATATTAGATTATGTCACAACAACGTGAAAGAGCTAGAATAAAAAAGTGCCTCAGAAAAGGGTAAGACTCAGCATGAGTTGCCAGCTAGAATATATATACCATCTCATAACAGGATTCGTAAGAGCTAATGCAAATGAGTTTGAATCAATGGATCAAAATCAAGAGGGATGGACTCAAAATGACAAATGTTGTAGCCGCGCGAGGAGACGCCAAAGGCTGGAAGCCTAAGATGTTAGGTGCGAGACAATGGGAGTCCAGAGTCGCGTTGGAGGCAGGGTGCTGTGGCCGCACAAGGGGGCTCTGGAAGTCTAGAACGTTGGGTGCCAACGTTAGACCCACCAAGGAAAGATCTTCGTTCGACCAGAGGCGCATAGAAGATCTCCTTAAGCCACAAATTGTCGGAAAGGATCACCTAATTGCGATCATCCAAGTTGAATGTCCGCAAATTTTGAAATCTTTCCAAATTGGGTTAAAGAAATTCTCGATCGAGTCAATCATTTTTCCAATTGGGTCAAAGAAATTCTGAAATGGGATTTACAACAATAAAGTCAAGCGTAAGGGAGAATGTACAATAAGAATAGAACAACAACAATCTCGAAGATCCATCAAAGCATATTAAAAAGGAAATAAGGAATCACTTTATCATATCACTGCTTTAAAATGATATAGTTGTGCGGATATAGTTTTCACAACTGAGGCTTTTTTTCCTAAAAAAATATGTAAGGAAATACGAGTTGCTACGACTCGCTCGATGGGATAACTAGCCCATGAATTTCATAGGCGCAAATCATCAGTCTAATTAAAATGCTTGAGTTGAAGTCAATTTGTCCTACTTGAGTCTTGATGTCATCGTTAATACATAAGTCAAATCAACACATAGCACAAAACCACACGCACCTTAGTTAACAACATGCAAGGCCTAGCCTAAGTTGCAGCTCCCACTCCAACTCGGGCAGGGTTTTCTCAAATAGGCTCCCTTTACCCAAGTCGATGACCATGTCTTGCTCTGTTACCAACTGTCACCCATCAACTTCATGGACCCAACCACTAGGCCAATGCTTAATCCGATGTCGATGGTAGTATACTCATAAAGCCTCGTCAACTAAGACAACTTCCAATGATCTCCGAATGTGGGATTAAATTGGGGTGCCACAAAAAATTGAGAGCTATCTCTCAAACTACGTTGAAATACAAATATAAAGAAGGACTAGAGATGTTGGATGATATCCAGTATAAGAATCTAATGAGTAGATTGGTGGCCAAGATGATCATTCCAGCAAAGGTTGTGGTTCCTCCCTTAGATGAACCAAGCCCAGCAAATCCACCAAGCAAGATAACTTGAAATGCTCAAGTTATTCGACTACAGTCATTTTTAGTATATATATACAGGAAAGCACCCCACTGCAACATATGCTCTCAATGAATCTTAACTTATTGTATACGCCTATACTTCCTAGCCTCTGACTGAAGAGTCGGACAGTTTTCACATGATACCCACTCAGTGGGTTTACAACTTCTTTCCATCTAATCTTCCTATGTGTAGTTGTTAGTAACTTTAATTCTTCTCAGATCTTTAAATTGACATCTACAATGGCCAGAAAAATTCGAAGGCATAAATGAATTAAATTCTTTATTATTTAAAAATAAAAGATAGATGGAAATAGTAAACATCTTCAAGTACAAAACAGAAACATCTTTGAGTTAACCAATACCTATTTTGCAAAAATGGACAAAAAATTATATCCTATCTTCAGGATAAATAGATGCAAGTTCATAATGAAGTTGAAATAGTAAATAGTAAATACGCAACGAGAGATAAGTTTTAGTTATTGAAAGATAAAAATAAAATAAAACCCCCGAGTACCTCCCCAACTTGTCCAGCGTGCAATCGAACAAGCTATTAGGGGGTAGAAAAGAACATCAAGCTAGTAAAGTTGAAAAGACCAATTGTTATTACCTTTCCTCTGGGAATACAGATTAGGGCCACCCATCCTCTGGACGAAGAACTCGTACTGGTTCCGGATCGCGTCCTCCTTCTTCGAGTTGGCAAAGATTGAACGGAACCACTCCTCCTGGTCATCGTAAACCCTGTTCACCGTTCGGAAGAACGCCCCCCAGGCGATCAAAGCCGCACAACCAAAACATACGAACCGAGAGAAGACCATGTCCTGGTAGATAGAATTACCTGTTGTAGAAGTTGGTGGAAAGATCGATGAAGGGCTGGATTCCGCCGAGGGCTTCGAAGAGATTGGTGTCGTCGATGGCGAAGGCGTCGCTCGCCGCCACCCCGCTCCACTCCGACGCCTTCTGCTGTAGATTCTGCATTCTCTCTCTCTCTCTCTCTTTTTAATTGAGCAATGACGAGGCGACTCAGGCGAGATGAGATACTTATAGTAGTTCGTGTGCGTCACACGTTCATCGGACGGTCCAGGATGAGGCATCCGATCCTTTTTCTTCTTCCGACGTGTACATACCTCCGCATTACTTATCCCGCCTTTCTTATCGTAACGTATAAATGGGCCCCAACCGTTCTCCAATTATTCTCAGTTATATGAAGCGTGCAATTAGTTAACGAGTACCCGAACTGTAAGCCATTTCGTTAGTGTGTGCTGCTTCGTGTCGCCATTTTTCACGGGAATGGCGCCACGATTGGAACAGTAGCATGCTAAGAAGTGTACTGAATCAGCGATGAAAAATATACGAGCGGCATGATCTTAGTGGGTCCCGTTGAGGAACTCCGAGTGGTGATGTCATCAGCCGTGGAAGTCCGAGTTGCAAAATGCAAACCTATCAAATTCCGTGTTTCTTCTCTGGACCTGAACACAGGATCTGATCGCAAGTACGGCACACAGACTTAATACTCTAGTTCCGCAGTTCTCTATTCCGGCTTTCCGGGTAGTTGATTTGGCCCATGGATTTTGACCGGGTAGTTTAAAGTTTAAACCGGTCGGGGTTTTGCGGGTTGGATCAGGTTAGATTGGGTTGGGTTGGGTTGGTTTTTAAATGAGATTTTTTCAGGTCTATAGATAAACCGTATTATGGTTAGATACTTAGATTGGATATTCATTGAATATTCTCATACATTTATGGTGGTATAGATTTTTAAAGTACATTTAAAATACAATTTCTGTATACATATGTGGTCTTTACATATTTATATGCGCAAATAAAATGAATTAATTTTGTCAATTTTTAAATAGTATAAATAATTTTTAAAAAAGAAATTAAACTCTTAAAATTAATGGCTAAATATTTTTCTTTAAAAAAAATAGTATTTGGTGTGGATATTAGAGATAAACTAGTACAAGTCAATATAACACAATGAGTTCTACTTTATTTGTTTCACACAATACTAAACAAAATAATTAATGTTATTCTACGGTTTATTTTTCATTATCATAACATAAAATAATACATTATCAATCAAAATATCTCTTGTATGTATAAATTATAAAATAATAATAATATTATAAAATAATCAAAATAATGAGTTCCACCATTTTTATCTTGTATCGTGATACATTTTGTGCATCAAACGCGAGACAAATTAAATCATCCTATTCAGTATTATATTTTTTGTGATACCAAATATACCGTGAGTGATAAATTGTGGCGAAATGTCAAACTAGGGCTAATGCTATGACATAATCAATATCAATCAAATCAAGAATAAAGAGGCTGGACCAACTTATCTTAATTAGGCCAACTAACCTATAACTAAAGCTAAATGGGAGACCACATCATTTGGATTGGCCCTTGTTTGCATTATTATTATCATCATATATTATAGGATTTTACTACTTGAACAAATAAGAAATACAATAATTGGGATCCAAGTGGAAGAGCAAATAAAGTGGACTTTTAGAGTGTAGAGTGGACAATCTTTCAAATACAAATTGACAATGAGCAGCATCCTCTATTGGCACATCAATTAGGTATACATCAATTATGTGTTCTCAAGGGCAAGGGTCCATACGAGCCTCTTATGGATTGATTCTAACGATGCCTTCTTGGCATGATAACTAAGGATCCCTTCTTATATACTCCTATTTCCTAAAAAAAAATCAGCCACATAGGTTTATTCTCTTGTAATAAAAAAAACACTACAATAAATTTATTCAAATTATTAGTTCGATATACGCAAATTTAGTTGAATCATCAACTCAATCGTATTGATTCACTAAAATAAACCGGTTCATTTTAATCCACAAATCGGTTATTTAAAATAATGTATGATTATATGTAATTATTTTTTGAAGAAAGGTATTAAAATATTCTTGATGTTTGTCGACGGATGTTATTTTGCCCATACAGTTAATTTTAACTCAAAACACCCCTAACATTTCATAAAAGAGTACTAAAATATATTTACCATTAATATACACTTAATGATATTTATGTGGTACATGAGTGAACGTTTAAGTGTCGTCAATGCGGAGAAGCTTCTACCACATCACATTTTATGCAAAAGTCACGTTTGTTGGGACCCACCATCCACTATTAGTATATGGTGGGTCCCGACTGACGTGGCTAGAGCTTATGTGGCACATGAGTAAGCACTTAGGTGTCGTCCATGTGGAGAAACTTATACCATATCAAATTTCATATCGGAGCTACATCAGTTGGGACCCACCATCCACTATGTGTAAGAGGGAGTTAGTGGATGCATGGGTGGATCTCAACTGACGAGGCACATAAAATTTGATGTGACTAGAGTTTCTCCGTATGGACGCACTCATGCGTCACATAAACGTCGTTAAATGTATATTGACGATAAAGATATTTCAGTACACTTTTTTGAAATATTAAGATCATTTTTGAGTTAAAATTAACTGTATTGATAAAAATAGCACTCATCAACAAACGTAAAAGATATTTTAATTTATTTTATTTTTTTCAATTTACCCCGGCTTTATTATCATAAAAAAGCATCACATTCAAACGTGACTGTGAAACCTACTAATTTGACTTGAATGTTTGAATTAGTATCGCGTAATGAGGTTGTTGTCAACAATTAATTGACCCTTAATTTAAGATAAAGCCCTAATTAAAAAAAGAAAGAAAGAAACAAAGATAATGCCCTAAATTATTCCCAACCTAAGGGCATTAATGGAAGTGAGTTGTTTGCGGTCAAAATCTCATCCTTGGAATCATTAATTAATTAACACAACATGAACATGTCTTTACCCAACAAATACTCGAATCAAATTGTGCATCACAAATTATACTATTTTCAATTAGATTATATTATTATTTTTCCTTGGGAAGAAGAGAACAAATAAAATGATTAAATACAGGGATGCCTAATTGCACACAAATTCTTCTATTTTATTCGAGCATAGCTTCTGAATTCTATTCCATTTGTTGCTACCCAATTCCTTGAAATAATAAAATTAATTATGGGAGGACTAAACAAATGCAATAAGTCCAAGAAAATAAAACTCAATCAACAAGTCTCTATCCGATGGAATCTTTTGGTGATTTCTAGGGTTTGCCGTAGTTATATTGCATTAAATAAAGGGGAGAATTCTTTCAAATAAAATACTAAATAATTCATTTATTCCCTGTGCTTGGATGAATTAGGTCATGTACTAGCTATTTAAAATTGGATCAATCTTTGAATTGATTATTTAATTTGTCTATCATTTTTTGTTGTTGTTTGGTTTTGATTTGTTTGACAGAATCTATTTGATTGTATTTATTTATAGAATAAAAGAAATATAAGAAAAAAAATGAAACAATCCATCTCTTCAATTATATAAACAGAATTTTAATTATTTCTTTAGTACAAAATAGAATAGATGAATATGATAAAAAAATAATATCTCATGCATTACAAAATGTCATTTTTGTTAATTTTTTCCTTTTAAAACGCGAATACAAATCAGCTGACCTCGTCACTCTTAACTTAATGATTAGACATTTAGGCTTTTTGTTAGGGATGACAATTGAAATTAGTTAATTTGTGGTTAATCAAATCGTAAAATTTGATTTCAGATAGTAGATTTGTGATCAGTTTCGATTTCGATTAGAAAATATGAAAAATTGATTGAATTCGGTTCGATTTTGATTACTAATTTGCAGATAACCTGTAACTAAAATAGTTATATATTTATGTTTCGATTACTGATTATCTACGATTAATCGATATTCGAAACTATTATAATTAATTATTTTAATAATATTTAAATATTTCATAACTCGATTTTTTGACGATAATTGATTAGTAGACAGATAATCAATTATATCTGAACCGAACTAATTGATTTCAATTTCAATTTCGATTAGCAGTTTCTTAATTCGGTTAACCACAAAAATATTGTTAATTGAACCACTGTGATTCCTATTTTTTGTCTAAATTTTAAAATTTGATCTCTAATTTTAGCATATGGCATGCGTAATTTATTTTTCTTGCAATGACTAAATATAAAGATATTTTTTTAAAAAATAATTACATTGCAAGAGAATAAAAATTAAAATTTAAAGCTAATTGTTGTATAAATATAAAAAAAATGTCTCCTGTTTGCCAAGTCCATAATAAACAAGGACAAATAATATGCATTCTTAAACAAAGATGATGAATCATTAGGAATCGAATTATTTTGATAATTCTTTAAAAGCAGAATAATGCATTCAAAACTGGTAAATTTTGATTAAGATTTAATTTGGTTTTAAAAATTGGGTGGGGGGGGGGGGGGAATTAAGGCAACACTTTCTCTTTGTCCCTAATTAGAATTTAGAAATGAAAAAAAAAGATGTAAAATTAAAAATAAAATGGAACTATACATTTGCAATGGAAATGGGGAAAAATAATGCAGTAGTCACATGATGTACTTGAGAAGATGATGATGGAGTGAAGAACAAGTAACATGGCTTTTGCAGTGTTGTTATATTTTCTGACATCACGAGCCCCATTTCTGATTCAATAATGCAGCTGCTTCCTCCTTATCTTCTTCTTCTTCTTCTTCTTCATTGAGATTAACTCATGTGTTCATCTTATATATATATATGCCATTTATTCATTTATTTTTATATTATCCATGTTATTATTTCAGCTAATTTTACCTATGATAAAGTTATAATTATGTGGATTAATTAACATCCATGCATATAAGGTTAAACATAGCATTCATCTAAAAATATCTGAACATTCAACATGGAGTTCAAGGTCCTGCAGAGTCAAAATATGATTAATTAATCAATTAATATTTTATTTTAATTGTTCCTTTAAATGAATGCAGAAGAGAGTGAGGAGTGAGTGATGACAACAGTTAATTAATGAATGAAGAAATGCTGAGGCAGCTTTAACTTCTAGGACACTTGAAATCTTTTCTTGGCAACACTGCAGCTTGTCTCTGCAAGTCCTTCTCCTGCCCTCGATTAGATCGGCATCCTCCTCGACCAATCCACCATGGCGGTGAGTTTAAAGCTTTAAAGTTCAAAGATCTGCTGCACCATCTCGTAGGACTTTTGGCCCCACAGCCCCCAGCTTTTGCCCTCCATTTTTCTGCTTTTGCCCTCCATTTTTCTTCTTTTAGCTGCTATCAATGTCCCCATGAAAGAGAGCCAAAAGCTCCACCCTTCTTCTCCGCAGCGCCATCTCCCAGTGGAGATTCCCTGGACCCCATCCATTATAGTCTTTTTGTGTGTGTGTGTGTGTGTGAGAGAGAGAGAGAGAGAGAGACCATCTCTCATCATCCACTTGATTGATTGGAGTCAGCAACAGAGCAGGTGGTGAACAAGGTAACTGCAGAGAGGCTAATAAAAGTCTCATTTTTAGTTGGCTTTAATCATAAATATTGTGAGGCAACCTATGTTTTTTAAGAAGAAATATAGTCATTATGAGATTAATAACCTTTTATTTTATATATATTTATACATAAAAGTGGTCATAAGGCCATGAGTGGGGACTGGTGAGTGGGCAGCATGTTTCCATGATATTAAATAACAATTATTGAATATTTTTAACTATTTCATATTTATTTGATTTATTTAAATTGAGCTGAGGTAATCTCTAATTAGTTTTGGATCAGGAATAAGAGGACTTCATAAATATTTAATCTGATGTTTTAAATATATTGGATTTATATTGCAATCATTATATCAATTGACTTGGACAAAGGATCTAAGTTGAGGTCAAGCACTTCTTTAATTGAATTCCAAATGGCTGAGGTATTGATGTGTTTGATGAACTAATTTTGGAATAGATTCTAATGTCACAAATCACAATGGCACAAGTTCCCCCTCCTCTATTGAAAAATCTGAAAGCAAATTTATAAGGTATTTTGTTTAGGAAAATGCTATTTAGGTTTGTAGTAGATTGATTCATTTGGGAAGATTATTGAGCAATTCACCTAATATGACTCTTATTTCTTTTTGTTTTTACCCACAAGGGTTTAAAAAATTCTAAGAAATATGGAAGAAAAATATGCACTGCTAAGGTGATGTAAGATTCAGGTGAGAGTCCACATCAACCCTGTTAACCTTTTTTTAGGGGGGGGCTTATTTTTGCTGAATATATATATTTGAATTCTGATGGTTATGAATGAGAGGAGTACTGCAGAAGCTACACCACCTGCATAGATTTTGATGCATGCAGCCAAAAATAAGGGGAAGGAGAGAGAAAGAAATTGTTGTTGTGACTTGTGCTACTGTGGAAGCTTTGGTACATTTGTCAAAATACTTTAACTACACCTGGTGGCGGTGGTCTTCTTCCTCCCCTCATTCTCCCTCTCATTACATCTTTCATTCACAGTTTACAGAGGGTGAGAAGTAGGGGAATCAAGAATAATAGAACACATTTAGGGAGAGGAAAAAAAAAGGTGAAAAGGTCGGATTTATTCCTTCTGTGGGCTATGCTTTTCTATTGTGTTCTTTTGACTTCTTTATGCAACTATATAACTCATGGCTTGCCCCATTTTTCTTCTTCTACTACTTATCATGTTGTGCTTGTATTATTTGGGGCTCATTTGGTTTTGTTAATCTGTTCAAGCATCAAAGCTAATTGCTTTTTTTGGAGAAAACACATGTGGAGAGTGCCCTCCAGGTCTGGTTTTTGTTTTGTAATGGGTCCAATTTTCTCTCTTTTTTGGTTGATTTATTTGATTGTCAAGCATTGTTTTCATCTTGCATTGTGTGAAAATTTTTAATGTACTTACTTTTCTGATGATTTAATGCCATCTTTTACCTTTGTCAGTGCTTGCCTTTGGTTGAGTAAGGTAGTGGTTGTCCATAAACTTGTTTTTGGCTCACATGCTTGGTCCCAGTAGTTAAAGATTTTTGGTGCTTCTTCATCATTGATTGAGCTTCTTCATCTCATGTGATGAGGTGATGTTGATTTATGTCCATATTGATGAATGTGAAATCATTTTTTGGGATTCCTTTTCCCCTGTCTCCGCTTGTTGCTTATTATGTGGAAAGATTTGATCTTTTCTGTATCGAACATTGATGGTTGGTGTTTCGTCCATGACTTGTTTGATGTTTTGACGCCACCAGGAATTTCTAGCCTTGTTTGTGCCAACAAAGGAAGAGGAGGAGGGGGAGGAGATTGTACACAATGCTGAGGAAAAGGACCAGGCCAGTTCAGAAGGATCAAAGCAAAGGGTTCTTCATGCCTCATTCATCTTCAAGCTCCTGCTTCCCCTCAGATGGTGTGGTGAAAAAGACCACTTCCACCTCCTTTCTTAGTGTTCCTGGTATCCTTGATGGATTTGGCAGCAGCAAGGGCTTATCAGAATCTGATGCAGTTTGGAGCCCTAAGTCTCCCTTGGACAAGGTCTTTTCCAGCATAGGAAACTCAAACCTCGGCTCCCCTAGATCAACAAGCATTAATGGTAGACTTAAATGTTGGGACAGCAGTAGGGTAGGGCTGGGTTTGGTTGATACCCTTAATGATGAGAACAAACCTTGTGGGAAGGTCTTAGGAAACATTGTGTTTGGCTCACAGATGAGGTTCAACATCTCAATCCCCCAATCATTTCTGGCTTGCCTGAGGGATGACCCTGTAGGAGCAGCTCCAAAGTCCTTACCCCATGACAATGGGATTTTTTCCCATCCTCATATTGGACTATCCGAACCTTGTTCGATTCACTCGGAGACGGCTAAAGGGTTACAAGGATCTGGATTAGCACATGAAGAGTTTGGACTACTGCGGGCATGTTCCGTAGATACTGGTAGATCATCTTTGCTTCTTGCTAAAACTACTGGCAATAACCTCAGGTCCAATTCTGAACTTCTTGGATCAGACTCTAAGAATCCTACATTGGATTGTTTGCAATTAGATAAGAAAGAGACCACCAATTTTGACAAGATGTCAGGGTCTCTCCCAATATCTTTTGGCTCTTCTCAGGGATTTATCAGTTCGATTTCAGCAAGCGAGATTGAGCAATCAGAGGATTACACTTGCATCATATCTCATGGTCCTAACCCGAGAATGACTCACATTTATGGAGATTGCATAATTGAAAGCCATAGCATTGAATCATCATTGATTAAGAATAAGAAAGAGGATAAAGGGTCTACCTGGCTTTCCGCGAGTCTGCTATCGTGCTCTTATAGTGACTCTTTGAGCTTATCATTCTCTCGCAAGAAGAACTTGGAAGAACAAAAAGACATCTGCATGCATAGGTTAGTCCTACAATGATCTCCAATTCTTTCATTTCAGGTTCCAAGTTAATTCTCAAAAGTAGTGTATTGTAAATTTCTTATGCTTGCAGAGATGAGAATGGAGACCAAGAAGCTTTGATTAAAGAGGAAATTGATAAACCCAGTGTCACTTCAGCTGTCTCTCCTGATTCATCACTCCATGAGGAGAGATTTCTGGATGAGATCACTTTGACCTTAAATCATGAGCATGTGAGCATTTAGACTGGTGGGGTAATTAAACTGTTTGATCATCTGTCTACCAAGAGCTGTCTGCATGAAACCTTTTCGCAGCCATGGATGATCAGCATGTACATTCATTTGCGTGATGATTTTGTTTCAGAGTTCATGGTAATATTGATGGGAGACATATATCAGGGAATTGTTTCACCCTTTGTCTCTCTTTTTTGTCAAAGACTTTGAGATCAAAGACAAACATAACCTCTCGAGGTATAATTTTCGATCAAAAAGGGTGCTACTCACTGCATTGGCTCCTAGTTTTTCTTTCTTGTTCTTCTCTTGCGTCGATTATCGCATAAACTTCTTGTGAACTACAAAAGTTCATGAATTTGAATGAGCAACTCAAAGGAATATTTACTTTCAGGATCCTTCTTTCAATCAGTAGTGTTCCAGCATGGTTTCGTGTCGGATTTTGCTGTCGGTTGCAATTGTTGTATGCAGTTTCACCCTTGCATGACAATAGATATGGTGGTTGTATCATGTCAGTCTCATCTAGCCCTTTTCATGAGCTCCACCCATAGTGACAAATAACAATTTGCATTATATTCTCCTCTTTTACAAGCAAAATCTATCTCTTTGACCATTTAAGAATCTTGATCTGTCTTTGCACTACATGCATATGTTCTGTTCTTCTTGTGCTGACCTGCCCATGGCCATTATTAGCTGAATAATTTTATCTCCCATCTCGTGAAATCCATCTCCTGTTCTATCAAGGATTATTCCATCTGTTATAGCTGGTGGATTATGTTCTCTCATTTGTCTCCATTTTGATGTGCAATATATGGTAATATTCCAGTTCAGACTGCATACTTTGATGCTGCCGATTCTGCCATAAACATCTCCATCTCCACCTCCAAAAGTAACCTCAAAAACTCCATCACCAGATTAGCTTAAATTGGATTGGGTATCTGATGAATTTTGCCACCATTTTAGGCCTTCACACTTAATTAACTCAATTAGTGTTATAAATATTTAAACTGAAAATAAATAATATGTGATTAAATCGAGATCCTAGAAAAATGAAAATTTTTATTTACATTGAAATGTAATATTGAAAATATATATGTGGGAATGGAACTATAATATGATCTTTCTGGTTCATCTCTTTGAACCATAGATAAAACATATCTTTGAAGAGAATATCTTGCTATTATTTTTCCAGCTAAAATAATTATTTGCATTTAATTTACAAAAAATAAAATAATAGTAGAAATTAACATGAGTTACATTAATAACCCATTCAGATTTGCTCCATGCGATGACTGGACCAAACAAATGAACCAGCCGATTGGACCGCACCAATTTGGTCGACCGCTCCAAATGGTTAATTGGACCGGCTAGTGGCCGACCTAAAATTAGACCAGCATCTACAAAATAAGCCGAGTCCATCAATCCAAGGGTATTATGGTCATTTAACTGATGCGTTCGCTGTTCCACAACCAGCCGTTTCCGGTCGGCTTGTCTTATACCTCTGTCTCTGCAACATCGCCGCCTCCATCCACCCAAAGTCATCTTCTTTAGCGACTAAAAGCTTCAAGTTTGTGGTTTTTTTATTTATTATTATTTTATCTTTTTAAAAGGATTTTTGGCTTACAGATCATCTGATCATTCATCCTCGAGAAATCTTTTCTTTTATTTTTTTTAATGAAATAATTGAGATATTTTTGGTTATTGATAGATCAGTTTTGTCTCTGGATGATCATTAACGATTTGTTTGTTTATGAAATTTGTAGTCAGCAACTCAGTAGATCTACTATCCGTTTTACAGGTGAAAATAAAAGAACTAATTTGGTTTGTTTGTGATGTTATGGACCCATTTGCATTAACTTTAGTTCCTAAATTTAATAAAAAATGTATCTTGTTCTTTACTGATTTCTACAAAGTTCAGATTATCATATCAACTTTTGATTGGGTTAGCAATAGTCGCAAAAGTTTTGACCTATTAGGAAAGAGCTCAATTTATATATTAATGATTTAACATCCCTGCTCATGGGTCAGTTGAATTAGGATGAGGCGTGTCTCATGGAACCTAAAACCGTGTAAGACTAAGTTGAAACAATTAGTCACAGATAAGGCTCATTTGCCTGCAGAATTTGAACTCTTGACCTGGCCGTCAAAGATTTGATCAGATGACCAATAATCCTAAAAGCTTGAGCTGTTAATAAAAGAACCAATATATAGGTTTAACATCAGCCTACATTCTTTTTGTTAATGGAAAACTTGTGTTCATTGCAACATGAACCTATCTATGCACTAAGCTTCTCATCGATATTCATGATTGATCCTGTAGTGCATGAGAAAAACCAGGATTCAAGAGATTCCTTGTTCAAACATAAATGAGCTTGCATAGTAGGAAATACACTAGTAAACAGAGGAAAATTTGAGGGGCCACGATTTTTTCTATATTTATTTCAAAATCTTTTCTTTCTGAGAAAGAGCTAATTGATTAAAGGAAATGTATCTTGATCTTTCCAGCTCTCATTGGAGATGCCATGAAACTGGTACGTTTATCTCATAATTAAGCTATCCATTCACTTCCTACTAGGTTAGAGAAAATTTCTATTTTCAGCGACACATGCTTAAATCTTGCTCTTGTAAGAGGATGCAGCAATAGCTTCACCGACCGTCATGTAGATCCGCTCTGTACCAAAAAGGTCCCAAGTCCCAGAATGAGACAACTTCTGTGCCACTTCCCCAACAGGGTTGACTAATACAAGCTGCAATTATTTCCAGTATCACTTTTAGTAAGATCAAAGACATGTTATGAAGAGTTAAGTATATGACTAGTTCCTTGCCTCTAGAGATCTTTTGCCAAGTATCTTCTTCAGTTCTGCAAGTGCTTCCATGCCACTTGTGTCAATTGATGTCACAGCTGTAAGTAATTTTTTGAAGCTTGATTAGATTACAAATGGTAGATTTAGTTTCTCTATTAAACATTAGAGTTGTGTAATTTTGGTGACTGTAATTGTAATTACCGGCCATGTCTAGTATAATGCATTTAAGGGAGTTCTCATTAAATTTTGTGATCTTCTCTTCCTCTTCTCGAACCCATCTCAAGATCCTGCATACAAAAATTGTTAACAGAATTTTAGGAATTTGATCATATCAAGTGTTAATCTGGATATATGTAGCTCTTTGGACTAATTTAATTGCTGGATTTAGAACAAAAGCAAATTATGATCTGGAAGAATGCAGCTTGTTGAATAATATTCCTTCAGTCTATTGTTTACTATTAATTTTACTAACAGTGCATTTAGAACAATGACAGATGAATTTTTGCTAAGGATTGACATTAAGAGAAACTAACCTTTCTTGCAGATACATTGAGTTGGTGAAATAGATGGGGGACTCAATGCCAATGATTAGGAATGAAGGCACCCTTGTGGCTTCCCTGTATTGTATTAGATTTCTGAAGCTGTTTGTTCCTGGGACATTCCCCAAGATCACTGTGTTTGGCCTGGTGACCTGGATCAGAATCTTGAACAATGATATGCCAACCTGAAAAATAAGAATATCATGAATTCAATGCACTTGTTGCAAGTGAAGAGCATCAAACTGGAGTGATTTTATTTTCTAATAGCTGCAAGAATATAGCAGCTAGTTCTTGGTGTTATGTTGGGATCTTGGCCCACATTCCAATTGAGGGAACCATGAAAATCCTTGTTTGTTTTTTTCTTTTTGTTGTTGTCTTTGTATGTTATGATTCGTGTGCCCTAGTTCTCGTTGTCTACCCTAACATGTTTGTTGGACAATGAAGAATGCTTACAGCAATGGCAAGGCCCATCTGCACGGAGATGAGGAGAACGCCGAAGAAGGCACTCATACAAGCCAGGAAGTCAAACTTGTCCACCTTCCACAGCCACAATGCGCCTTGAACGTCAATCAGTCCGATCACTGCTGCAATGATGATCGCTGACAACATGACATTGGGTGTGTAATAGAACAGTGGCATGAGAAACAGCATTGTGAAGAGCACAGCTGATGCCAAGACTATGTTTGATACTGCTGTTTTGCACCCAGCATTGTAGTTCACAGCTGATCTAGAGAATGAACCTGTATTATATTGTATTCAAACAAAAGAGAGAAAAAAAAAGTGGTTAATTTTACATGAAATATTATGTATCATTTTCTTTGCATTTTATACAACAGATGAGAAATTGTTGCTGTAAAAATTGTGATTGTGTTACCAGTTGTGACATAGCATGAAGCACAAGATCCTGCCATGTTCATGGCTCCTATGGCCACCATCTCTTTGTTGCCATCTATCTGATAATTTTTCAGAGAAGCGAAAGTTCTTCCCACAGCTATTCCTTCCTGTGAATCCAGATTGAATTTTTTACTTGTTATTTATACAAGAACTAGTTATCTTTTAGAAGATGAATAAATATGAGTTGAAGGTTTGGTATGGTACTGTGAGAGCCAAGATTCCAGTAACTATTCCTGTTTTGATTGCAAGACTCAAGTAGGGGCCTTGGAATTCCAACATGTTCACTGAAGGAGGGTTTACCCCTTTCTGTAGATGCCCAATCTGCTTGACATCAAGTAAGTCAGAACAAGAACAAACTCCACAAATTTTATTAACTTATCAAAGTTTGACTCTCTAAAGATGAGCTCAAATTAAACGTCGAACTTTTACTTTTTTTGTTTGGTTCTTACTGTTTTAATGCCATGGTTTTGTGCTTTGAAGATGAAGGAAACAGTGGTGGAGAGGATCACTGAAGTCAGAGGAGCAGCTGCTGATACCCAGAAAAGCTTTGGGCTTCTTGAACTCTGATGCATGTAAGTGCAAGAGTTAGTTTCAAAGTTGATACCACAAAAGATTTTCAACTAATGTCAAAAAAAAGAACATGTTCAATTCATTTCTTCTTTTTGCCAAACTTTACTTTTTTATTGCTTAATGGGAATATTTATTTTATATTTATAAGTAGCTGACACTACTAGAATAATCAAGATTCTTCAAAGATGAATGCCAGACTTAATTCATGAGCAAGATTCGTTTTAGTGGCAAGAAGATATGAGTCACTCCTTTTCTTTTAATTTATTAACCTCTTCAGGAATTAAACTTTACTGAAATATAATGAATTATTAAAGATTAGGATGAATTGAGAGCTTACAATATGCCTTGCTATCAATAGGAAAGCCAGGAAAGATAGCCCCATAAGAACTGTTTGCCAAGCCCACTGCTCAAACAATCAAGAAACACAAATATTAATCAAGAGAACAACATAATTTTAGGAAAAAAATATTTCAAACATGTTCTTTGCACCTCTGTCCTCTCCTCAAAAACAGATTGCATTACTGGAATAAACCCCATCTTTGTAGTGAAGTGAACTATTCCAAGCAGCCCCTTCAGCTGCTGAAGCGAAACGATAACCGCCGCGCCACCCATAAACCCAGTCAAAGTTGGTTTTGATAGGAAGTCTACTATGAATCCCAACCTACAAGAAACAAGTAACACCTTACATCTACCCTTTTGATAAATTAGCGATGTCCATAGCCTTATCCTTGCATAACAAAGAGGCTGTTTTCATAACTGAACTCTAGCCTCCTGGGTAATTAAAGCTTTACCTCAAAAGACCCAAGCTTGCTTGGAAGACACCAGCAAAGAAGGTGGCTGTGAAGGCTAGTTGAAGGTATAAGACAGGCTGCTTCTCAGGGGAGACCTCCTCCCTTAGCATGGATCCCATCACTAAGGATGCAATTGATACTGGACCAACAGCAAGATCTTTTGAGCTCCCAAGCACAGAATAAATCAATGGTGGCACAAAACTGGAGTCTGTTTACCAATTCAGTAAAAGTAAAAGATAAAAATCAGAAAAATTCAAAAATATGATGAACAAAGATCAAGTTCTACATGGTTTAAAGTGATGTTTATACATAGTAGAGGATGCTTGGTTCTAAGCTATAGGCTAGAATTCACTTCTAGCCAATGCCTAGAAGTTGCAAGTACGTTGCAACTTCAAAAGGTGGTGCAATAGTTTTTAACGTTAACTACTCTTGTTATGTGAATATAAATGATGATGACAATATATTTGGACTTACAAAGGCCAATGACGGGAGGCAAATTTGCAAGCTTGGCGTAGCTGATTCCCTGTTTACAGTAACAAAAAATGGAAGGTAATTGAGTGTTCCAGCGGGTAAAGGAAGGGAAGGGTTACGTTGAGTTTTTGCATACTTGGGGGATAGCCAAACTGGCAATGGTGACTCCAGAGATGGCATCAGACTTGAGAAGGCTGAGACTGTAGTCAGAGCCCCACTCAAAGATGGGGAAGATGTACTGGAGAGCCAAAACCAGCTTCCTCAAGAAGGGCTTGTTCTTGAACTGGTGGAAGGGGTCATCTGGGAAGAAGACCTCACACAGCCTCTGCTTGAAGTACTGGAGGGTGGTCAGCTCATGGGGCACAGAGACCTTGTGGACCTCCAATGGAGCCAGGCTTGGAGTGGGGAGAGGAAGAGAGGCCTCAAGGTCACTGCCATCCGGGAAGCTCTCCACTCTGTTGGAGCCCCCAGTCATGTTTGGAGGGAAGACAAAAGCTAAAGTAATTAAGGGAATGGAATATCAAAACATGAGCTTGAGGAAGACTTGTGGGAGAACTGAGTCTATTTATAGAGAGCATGAAGAACAAGAAATGATGGAGAAACTGTGTTGACTACTTTCTTCCTTTTTCATTTTTTTTATACATACATTAGTGTATGTCACCATCCCCTATATATATTTTATTGTCATTTTAATTAAAGGGAAGATTTCTTGTAGGAAAAGAACAAATTGAAGTGAATTTTTAACACCTATTCAACTGGTCAGAATCAGAAAGAACAGTTTAGTGCTTGCTATGTATTAGTATACGCAGTACATTTAT
This sequence comes from Canna indica, assembly GCA_034359265.1. Classification (NCBI taxonomy): domain Eukaryota; kingdom Viridiplantae; phylum Streptophyta; class Magnoliopsida; order Zingiberales; family Cannaceae; genus Canna; species Canna indica. The sequence continues at coordinate 82,170,306 of CP136894.1, forward strand.
AATTGTTATGTATGAAACAGTGGCGAATATGCAAGAGAGGTTGGGTTGGCTGGTGGAGAGAGAGAAGAGATGTGAGAGGGCACAGGAATTGGCTGGGAAAGGAAGGGGGATTTGATTCCTATGGAGAGGCTTGTTACGCGGCGACAGGTGAGTGCTTTTCTTTGTCGTCAAGCTTCAATGGCTGCCGTCGACTCGTAATCTTTCCATTCTGCCCACCGCAGCGTTATAGCGTTCGCTTTTCCCCTCCCCTACAAATATCTTTTTCTTCGTGTGCTTACCAATTTAATTAATAAATTATTATTATTATAAATGATTAATTTATTTTACTAAATAGAAAATAATTAATGATGGGATAATAAGAAATTAAGTATGCTTTAATTAATTATATATATGCTATATATATGCCCTAAAAATGTAAATTATTGTATTTTTTTAATTTTTAGTGGCATTTATGTAAAATGTAAGGAAAGAATTTTGGCATAGGAAAAGTGGTGATGCCTTTAGAATTTGTCAGGTATATGTTCATAACTTCATTAAAATGATATTTGATTTATGAACATTTGACGTTAGTGGAAATGCAAGTAATCAATGCTCTTTAACAAACGGCACAAGCCTTAGAAAAACTCACATTTTTATCGTACCTACTAACAACTTATTTGATGAATTCAATTCAATCGGTCCAAATAAAAATATAAAAAGTTACAATTTTTTTGAAAAATACATAAAAACTAGGGGGGAGCGGATTCAGATATTTTATAATTTTCGTAATATCTGAATCTTATCTTTTATATGATCGGTTCTTAGGTTTTGAATTTGAGGACTCGAAACTTCTAGTATAGTACATGTTTCGGATATTTTGTTGGAACATATTCATTTACAGGTTCCGAGTATCGATAACAGTTCTGGGTATCTAATGTGTTGGAACCAGAACCAGAATAGACTTTAACTGGTTTCTTAATTTTTATCTGAGATTCTATCCGAATTTAATTCGGGTCTACCCGATCACGTGAGTTGGTTCCAACCGATTCGAGGTCTACTTAGTACTCATGCACACCCCTAACAAAAACTTGGTTGATTTAATTAAATTTATTTTTTTTCTAAGTCAATTCATTTTTTTTAATATGAAATCTCAATTTGTGTAATTTTTTGTTCACTTCGGATTAATCTATTACTATTCATGATCAAAGAGGTATACTTGTCCAACATTCGAATTAATTTTCTAGGACACTTGGTATACAACAATCTATCTGCATTATTAATCATGTGACTTTTAAATTCTAAATGCACTACTAGAAATTGAGTCTTCAGCAACGGCTATCAGCAACGGTCGCTCAAGCTGTTGCAGATATATTGTATCTGCAACGGCTTTCTAACGGACACATGAGCCATTGTTGATGATTTTAATTATCAGCAACGACTTTCTAACGGACAAGTGAGCCGTTGTTGATAATAACTTATTAGCAACGACTTTCTAATGGGCGAGTGAGCCGTTGCTGATAAGTTTATAAATGTCACATATCGCGCCCGCCCATTCTTCCTCCCGCTGCTGCCGCCGCCTCCTCCTCCCGCCTCTCGCCGCCGCTGCCGACGCCAACGACGCCGAGCTGCCGCTACCGACGCCAACGACGCCGAGCTGCCGCTACCGACACTGCTGTCCATCCTCGACCGCGATTTTAGGTATTCATCGCCGCCCGGCCATCTCTTCCCGTTGTGGCCGGCGGGAAATCCGACCGAAACCCTATTTTTAGGGTTTTGGCCAGCGGCGATCGGCCGCCGCCGGATCGTGTGTCTGGACACAGTATGCCGGCGCCGGAGTCCACCGGACTCCGGCGCCGAAAATAGTAGATTAATTTTTATTATTTGTTAATTAATTAATTAATTAATTAATTAATTTGTTATATTAATTTTTAGGGTTTAGATTAATTTCGAAATTGTCCACTTCGGCATTATGCTGGAATCGTCCACTTCGGACGCGCGCCGGAATAGTTCATTTTGGACTCCTGCCGGAATCGTCTAATTTGGACTCATGTCGGAATTGTCCAATATGGACTCGAACTGTCTCGAAATATTTAGAAAATAATCATCTATCCGACGAGTTGATATGTTTCACATACGCATCGACGAGTCAGATATGATTTAGCAAAACCTTAGATCTATTCGGGAATTGTATGTTCGTGTAAAAGAAGTAGATGATCTTTTATACGACGTACAATTCTTGAATTGTCCCTGATTGGACGATTTGGGAATATAATTATTTGTACTGCACTTACGTTTTTCTTTTAACTGTTAACTAATTATTCTAAATTTCGGCAACATCTCTCTTGTTCTCCGATACGCGCCCAGATGATATGCGTATTCGGAGAACTGTAGGGAGATGCTGCCGAAATTTAGAATGAAGTTAGCGGTTAAAATAAGTACTTAGTGCAATATAAATAACATAAATCTCGAATGGAATAGGATAATCTCACCTAAAGACATTAACCAAAGAAATTGTCATTGATTGACAGAATCATGTCGGCTGATCGAAGTTGGATGTACCAACGTCTTGATCGTGGAGCTTTAATGAATGAGTTTCGATTAGGCGTAACGTACTTCCTAAATTTCGCCTATTCGAATCAGAATTTCGTTAGCATCGGTGATCAAATCCGATGTCCGTGCCGCATTTGTTTGAATGTGATATGGATTTTTATGAACTGGTGGAAGAAGTGATAGAGTTGCACTACTTCGACTTGAAATCAGTTATTCTATTTAGATGTCATTGGTTCGATACAACAGAAAGGGGCATGAAAGTTCATCCAAAATACAAACTTGTTGAGGTTAATTACAAATCTAAATTGGCAATAAATGAGCCTTTTATATTGGCATCACAAGCCGAACGAGTATATTACGCGAAGTATCCGGCTCGAAATAAAGATAGAGTAGATTGGCGTGTAGTCTGTAAGATAAAATGTAGAGAAAAAATTGATCCGATAGTAGGAGAAAATGAGCTAATACCTGATATGACAAATGATTTCTATCAAGAAGATGATCCTCCTGCTGTAGATCGTATTATTCCAATACTCGAGGATGCAGACACAATATCAATTCAATTAGAAGTTGAATATGCTGGTGATGACGATCATGAAATTGAGGAAGCTGGAGATGAAGAAGATGAAGAAGAGAAAGAATTCGAAGACTATTATTCAGATGATGAGGAATAATTGTAAAGTATATATTTTATTAAATATATTTCTACTATTTATACAATAATCTGATTATATGTCTATTCGACAGATATGTCTGGTCGTGGTTATCGTCGCAGGAGAGCTTTGGAGTCTCCGATCGGTGAGACTCCTACACTTACTTATGTTGTTGATCCTCTTGTTGTTGATCCTCGTGCCGATGATACTGCCGAGGCTAGTACATTCAGACGCAAGCGGCCACGCGAGTCGAACAGGTGGCAGCCTCCACCAGCCACAGAGTCACGTAGATTTATTAGCGTGATTGGGGAGCGGCAATATATCATGAATTATGAATCATTACAAATTCATTATATCATAATATAATATTAAAATTTATTTTTGTTGTGCAGGTTCGAGCAAGAAGAAGTGCCGAGGAGCATTTCTTCTACTATTCGACGATACATGCACAGGGCATGGCCTACGTGGTCTCACGTGCCTAGCGAGCACGTCGACATGTTATGGCGCGAGTTTGAGGCACATATTATTATTATTTTTACATGCATGATGATTAATATTGGTACTGATATTATTATTCTGCAGGCTCGCTATACATGGGCTGAGCACCAAAGGCCCTTCATTTACGTTGCCTGGGAGGCTATTTCCCGGGCAAGGTACAATGGGCAGCTGGGGCAGGCCCGGTTCCCGGCGATGGCACGAGCTGAGACTACTAACATCGTGGAGACTCGGGGATACGACCCCGATTGAATTACTCCAGATATATGGGATCAGCTCGTGGGAATATGGTCGACGGATCGATGGCATGAGATTTCTAGGAATGCGGCTAGAAATCGCATGTCGGGGGGAGCAGCGCGTCACACCGGCGGCGCTATTGCATTTGCAGTGCACGCGAACCGTATGGTAAGTATACCTTTTAATTATATATTTTATTTGTTACTATGTGTACTAATTAATGTATTTATTTTGTAAATGTAGACGACGGTGTCGGATGATGGGACTGTCCAGCGACCCTCCCCGATGGCGGTGTTTGAGCGGACTCACCGTCGAGCACATAGGACGGGGGAGTACATCGACAACCACGCTACATACATTATGGTAACTATATATTTGTTTAAATTATTCATTATATATTTATAATTTAAGTTTTATGATAAATATTAAACAAAAAATCAAACTCGAGTAGGAGACCTACAGCCAGACGGTGGTGCAGCGCGGGGCACCCCCGAGGACTTTGACACAGTAACGTGGGTCGAGGCCGCAGGTGGCTGGGACCATGGCCGCGTATATGGCTTTGCAGATAGTGGTCATGCGCGAGCCGTACTAGGGCCACTTGGGGCACCAACCCCTCCGGTCGCTGGTGAGTGGCCGTCCACCTCTAGATCCAGTTATGATCATAGTAGCAGAATAAGGACTCTAGAGGAGACGGTCGCGCGTCAGAGTCAGATGATGGCGGAGATGCATGCTATGCTACGCAACATGTCAGGTCATCCCGAAGCAGGCATCTCTTCGGCATCATCTCATCCATCGTCCTCGAGTCAATCCACGCCGATGTACACTCAAGCACTCCAGACTCCGCCAAATGATCTAGGCCATCCTTCATCGTCATCGTGAGATTTTTTTTATATTGACTTTATTACTGAGATATTATACTTGTTTAATTTATTTTGTTTGAATATTGATACTTCAATTTTGCATTTGAATAGTTTTTATGCTATTGTGGATAATTATCAATATAAATATAATTGTTTTGATGTATATCTTGGTGTATTTGTGATGTGTGAATGAATGTGTGTATGATTGTATGAGTGTGTGAGTTATGTATTAGATAATGTATCAATATATCAATGTATCAATGAAAATTTGAAAATTTAATTTTTTTCGTTACCATGTTCACATCATCAGCAACGGCTTTCCCACGGCCATCCATGGGAAAGCCGTTGCTAAAAGTTTATCGAAAGTCGTTGCTGATGACCTATCGCAACGGCTTAGCAACGGGCTTTTACTAACGGCGTTGCTACGGGCTCACCAGCCGTTACTATTAGTGTTATCAGCAACGGCTCCGCGTTCGTGGCAAAACCGTTGTTGATAATATTTTTAGCAACGGCTTGAGTGGCCGTACGTTGCTAATCCGTTGCCAAGTTATCAGCAACGCGATTTTCTGCCACGGCTCCATTGCAACGACGCCAGCCGTTGCACGCCGTTGCTGATGATTTTCAGCAACGGCTCAGCAACGGCATCAGCCGTTGCTGATGCCCATTTTTCTAGTAGTGATGACCACACATTATCACGTTCGGCTCGAACATGCACTTTATCAATAATCTAGATTACCCCGATAATTCACATTACCACTTGGTGGTAGTTGTGGTAATGCGAATAGCCCTCATGAGAGATGAATATGTGGATTACCTCACAATGATAATTTTAAATTTCAATATTATCCTTCTCTTTCCTGCATAATTCTTCATGTAAAGTATCATCAAATTTTGATAATAATTTTTTGATATTTTTTATGAAGTAAATTTTTTTTACAAAATTAGGTTGTCATCTGCTTATCAAATATGTCAAAATATATTGCCTAGGTTAATTTTAAAAACATTGCTAGTTAGGAAAATAATGTATAATTGATGTTTTATATTAAGTTATTAAATGATGGGATAATTAGGAAGAGTGATGAATTATTTATTAATTATAATTAAATGTTGGACATGCATGTATATATGTCTCTAGCTAGTAATATGGTGGATTAAGTGGGAGTGCACTCGGAGTACTCCGTGTTGCGCGCACGCATGAACGATTTAGGCTTAGAAGTCAACTTTTTCATCCTCTCTTTCTTCCATGTGCTGCATATTTTATGATTTATTTCGTCTAGAGGTTGACAATGGTCAATGTATATAAAGCGAGTCAAAGATAACGAGAAAGTGCTCCCTTTACAGATGATATATATATCTGGTATCTGATGATGGGGCAGATATAATTTGGACCTTACAATTTTGACAAGTACACAACCCATTCTCTCTCACTCTCTCTCGGGAGATTTATTTTAAGCTCGGGTTCGCTAAACTCACCCTTCATCATGTGCCTATCTATTTCTATTTCCTCGTTAAATGAAGAAAAAAAGAGAGATAGGCACATCACGAGTGCGAGTACCCGCACTCGGCGTAGAATCGATACTCTCAATGACTATTCAATCCACCTAAATAACCTCCTATAAATGACACGTGTCCAATCCTAACACATGAAGGTAAACTGACAATAAGATCGGGGATTTATTTTCACCCATATTTGTTTAAACTGTACTCTTGGGTCCCACGGCAGGAAGAATATTCGAATCTCGAAGCCTTTTTAAAATTTAAAAAATTAAAGATAAATTACACTGATATAATTTTATCTTATAATCTCCTGAATTTTATAAAAGATTACACAAATTTTCTCTATTACAAAATAAGATTACACAAATTTTTCTTGAATTTTATAAAATATTACACAAATTTTTTCTTAAAAAATTACTCAAAAATTACTCAAAAAATGTGATTGTAATATGAACAAATAAAAAAAAGTTCAGTGTAATTTTACTAAATTTCGGAGAGGTAATCAAAAATTAACATAATAATTAAAGGTTAACTAGTCGGACACGATTCAGTTAATTAAATATAATATTAATTTAGTAATTAAGACAAATTATATAATTAATTAACTTGGTTCGGTCGGCACAATGGCACATGAATATAAATTATATAATTAATTAAACCAATGAATTAGAATTCTTGATCATTATCCTGCCCAATTTATTGATGCATGATGTCATCGTGATATCATAAATACATTTTATATCTTTAAAATATAACAATATAGAATGAAAAAGAGTGGCAACCAAAAAAAACCCTCCACCAATCAATTAATTCGGTTTAATTTATCCATTTTATTTTGATCCAATTTAATTTAGTGGAGTAATTTTGTCAAAAAAAAATAATAATTAAAAAATTAGAAATCCTCTAACCCTATACACGTGGAATAGCTCTTGCCTCGAAGCTATATCATTCGTAATCGTACGTTAAAGATTATTAACAAAAGATAAGATCATTGTACAAAAATGTGCAAATCGATCGACCCGATCTACCTACTTTGCAAAGGAGACAACAAATTAAAACACGCCATCACCTATTCCAAAGATGCAATTACATAACCTCGAATGAAAGACGATGCTTAATATTTGTAAAGCTCGGTTGCTTCCCCTAAAATACGTATACACCATGGGATACGAGAATACCTGACCCGAAGAAAATCAAGAGACAAAGTTCATGCACGGGATTTGGAAATGAAAAATATGATAATAGATCAATCATTGCTTTTATATTTATTTTATTTTAAAAAAAAACAATAAAAATATAAAAGTAAAAATAGAAAAACCTACCACTCTGTGGTGTTTTAATAATATATCCCTAGCTAGCTAGCAATCTGAAGTCTAATTCTGAAGGATGAGTATATGCCATGGATATCCCGCACTAATGGGGGATTGAGCTGATGAACTTTTTGAGCTCCCCCTTCTTCTCCATCTGCCATCATAACTCATATGACCTTTTCTCTTTTGCCATCATCCTCTCTCCTTCCCTCCCCCTTAATTTGGGCCTCACAAGTCAACTTTATTTCAAGGGAAGCGTCAAACACAAAGAACATCAAGGTTTCTTCCCTGGCCAATGGCATTTTGAGATCCACTGTATGCATGTTGTGTTCTTTTCTTGAGTGGCTAAAGCACTCACGACAAGTTATCAACAAAGTGTTTCTTCTTATAATTAAACTGAATAATTAATGAAAGAGCATTCCATTTTCTTTTGTGGGCCCCTAAAGAATATTCTCTCATCTCTTAGTTGAAGACATTCTTTGAGTTGGACATCAATTTCTATATCCACTATTAGCTTGACGCTACAGGTTTAATTCTTAGTTGTAGTGCCTTATTTGTTTACGTTAAGATCATAAGTTTGCTTCCAAAAATGTAAATAATACAATTAAAAATTCATAAGCATTCACCATGAAATTAATCAGAGTCGAAAATCTTTTTATCTTAAATGGTGCCGATTTTTCATTTATTTTTTTTTGTATTAGTTGATATCAACTAATAAACGATCATTAGATTAGCATATTCCATTTAACTCAGATTCTAAGATCAACACTTTGCTATGACCCACGACAAAAGGCATGTACTAATTAATTACTCATATACGTGAGGTGATGGATTGTGTCCCATAATTAATGAGCATTTTTTTTTTAACAAAAATAAAAGAATCACAACAGATGACCTTACACTAAGGTTCAAATTATCAATGGTACTATCTACAGTTCATCACGATTAATGAACAGTTAAATTATACAGTAAATGATCTTCGTATGCAACTTATGACCACTGAAATTGCTCCTGCCGTACTTAATTTGAAGATAAGACCTACATGTCAATTGTATAAAAGCCCCTTAAATATCAAATACATATCCAACAGGAGAAGTGGGATTCTTGAATTGTCTCTCTCACGTATATTGAGTTGAAATTAACCTCGTCATGGAGGAGACGCTCATGAAAGTGATGTCTCTACTTTGCTTTTTGATTCCGGTATAAAACCATAGGATGCAATTAATATTATTCTTTTATACATTAATAATGCTTGATACAATAATTGTTCTTTTATACATTAATAATGCTTGATACAATACAAGAAGTAAAAACTAACTTAAATGTATAATTCATGTTGCAAAAATATCATGAAGATGTATTATATTATTAATATACATGATTAATAAAATTTATTATTTCATATTTGAGTTCTCAATTAATATAGAATTCACAATCACAAATGAAGTGAAATTTTTTTATTCATTTTCTGAGCAAACTAATTATTTAATCATATATTAAATAGTTCATCTACAAAAATTCATACAACTTAATAATATAAGTATAGATGATAACATACACAAATGTATTAGGAATGAAATCAACCTAAGAACTTTAGAAGTAAAAAAATTAGTAGAGAGAAATTTGAACTTAATTAGTATAGAAATTAATAAAGAATTTTTGACTAAAGTTAAAAATTAATAGAGAATGATTTAGATATTTTTTTTTTAAAATAACTTTTATTCAACCATTACGAAAAAAGTAAATAATGCACGTAAAAAATTAGAGATGAGATTTGAACATAAGACCTATAAACAAAACATACAAATATTAACTACTAAATTATGAATAAATTAATTTTTAATAATTGAACTTGATAATATTTATGCAATTTAATCATATATTTTTTTAAAAAATTATCAAATTATTTTAATATTTATTTTTTAAAAAAAAAATCAAGGGGGGGGGCAATGTCTCCCTTGGCCCAGTATGGGTCCACCCCTGATTATGGAGTATATTTGATATTGTGTTGGTTTATAAGACTTGATGAGTACTATCGTATCAACTTTAGCTAAAATATTTGAATTATATCAATGATTTGAGCCTATGAATTTGATGGACCAATTATCTCATCAAGGGGATCGTAATAAATGGTATCAAAGCGGAATCTAATCCTAGACATGATGAGGAAGCCTAATAGTTGTCTAGGAGATGGGTGGTGCCGCTACTAGCTAGGCTAGCTAGGTCTCATATGTCACTGACTTGAGTGTGATTCTAGACTATATATATATTCGACTTGAGTTGGGTCTTATCGAGGGAATCAAGACATAAGTGGGCAGTTTAATCTCATATTCCGATTTATTCGATCATGTCGAGTGGATCTTAACAATAAATACTCCAAGCATTTTGAAAGAAAAAAAAAAAAGACCAAAATATTTATAGCTCATGTTTGGTGAAGCATGAATGGATCATGCACCTTAAATGGATATTCCCTGGTGAAAGATAAATAAATAAAGATATTTCTCAGTGCGATACATGAGCTAGCTAGCTATACTGTACATGATCATGACAAACCTACAAATATGAAGCTAAATGATTTGCACACTCCATCAACATGTGGTTCTTATTTTTGCAAACTTTTTAATTGCCCTAAAGAAATGGATTATAACTTCCATCTCAAAAAAGTGAGAAAATGGAAATAACTTCAATTGAAAGATAAGATGGACAAAAAAATATGAGTTAATCAAGTGCTGCATGAAGAAGGAAATGTGATTAACAGGGACCATATAAGTGGAGGGAGAGCTGTCTATTATTTCTATCTTTTTTTTTCCATTCATCTTCTTCAATGGTTCTGATCTCTCTATATATTTCAACTTATTCGTCTCCACCGAAAGATATATGCATATAATATTATATATATAGAAAGAGAGAGAGAGAGAGCTCTCTATGTAATTACTTGCAATGGGAATTAAGACAAATTAAACTTTTCAAAAATCAATGAATAAATTAATAAATAATGGTTAGGACGGTAGATATAAATAAAAAATTGCACAAGTGCTGATTTGTTACATTCAGAGTAAACACAGGTGAATCAAGAAAGGCATATATATTTATTTTAGAAAATAAATAGAATATTCTTACAAACACTCACTTGAATATCAATTGGTGGATGCAGTTTTTGACATATAAGTTATGACTTATGATCTACCAGGGAAAGAAATAATCATGTGAAGAATATTAACAGGTATATATATAAATTAATCAAGCCATTTCCTAATAGCAGTTAAAAGTATTTGTCATAAACTAGTTATGAGAAATATTCATATATAGGTAGCTAGGCTTTGGTATGCATTGTTGATTAATGCAATTAGCTACTGCAGTGCTTTTATGCACCTGTGGAATGATGGATGTAAAATTTTTAAATAATTTGGACAATCCTTAATTTCTTAACAATGGACAAAGAGAAAATGAAAATGCAAAACCTAGCCACATATATATTTATGGAGCAACTTGAGAGAATGGGGTGCAATATATGGAGTTGCAATAACCACAACAAAGATCAGTCATTGACTCATTTCTTGCATCTGCAGTTATCTTGATAGTCATCATTGATTTGCAGCTGCAAGTGCATGCAATATTGCAGAGACTGTGACTCGAGTTGCAGGCTTCACAGTCGAGCCCCTTCAATCTGCGGAAGGACTCTGAGTTGGATTGCAGAAAGGAACTGAGTTGACATCGCTTCTGCTTAGGGAACTGATATATAGTAGCAGGCATTAGCTTGCTCAGCTCCATTAATTAGTGAAGATGAATTAATGGGCGCAGGGAAAATGGAGATGGCCTCCAAAGTTTTTTTTTTTTTTTTCTGGTGAATCAGTGCAGTGACAGTGATCAGTACTGTATCAGGCCGAATTTAATTTAGTAGCTCACTAAATGCTTTGATTTCCCTAATTTAAGTTGAAAAAATCTTTATAGGAAAGATGGAACCACAATTGGTAAATAGTAATAGGCTGGAAAATTGGGCCTAGCTAGGATTAGGGATGAAAATAGATCAGATGACATGTCAACGATTTATGGCCCGACCTATATTCAGCCTGACCTAATCTATTTTAAAAAAATATAGGCTCAGATTTATTTTTAGGCATATTTTCCTTATCAAATCAGACCCAAGCTCACTGTAAATCCTATTGAGCCTGATAGATCGGCCTGAGCCTATTAAGGTAGTATATATAATATATAATAAATATATAATATTATTTAGTTTATTATATATTTACATTATATAATAAAATATATATTTTTAATTTAATAAAACAACAATTATTATTGTTATGTTTAAATTTGTTGTTATCATTTTTGTATTGGAATTTAGAAGTATGTTTTATAAATATATTTCTAATTTTAATAGGTTTTATAAACAGACCACAAGCTAAGTTCAGACCAATTTTTTACTATACAAGTCTGGTCTCGTCTGACCTATTTCCACCCCTAGATAGTATGAGAATAACACTATATATCTTCCATAACTAACCTCAGAAGTTGCTTTGGATATATGTTATATGTAGAGTAATTATATATCCTTCTGCATGCTTCAGAGGGGATAAAAGTTATTTTCCTACTAAAATTTTAAGTGTCAATTTAATTAACTTTCAGATTATTACAAAAATTTTTATCATCCAAATCAGATAATATATATCGTCACTTATCAAGCTCGTATCACCATGGATCAATATCACGAACAAACCTGCTTAAGGATTCAATCAATCTTGGCTTATGTTGGTTCGTGTGGTTTGAAAAGAACTCAAGAGCGTTTCAGAACAAGAGCTCGTCTGCGCAATCTATAACAATTTCTGCTGCAAGTCTTTACAATATATATGTGCTCTGAATAATTTGTATTTTTTTTTGTTCCATTCGGGAAGTTTTTTTTGTTTATTATTCTTTTCTCTTTTCTTTGTCTTTTTAAATGTTTTTGTTCCTTCCTTATCACTTGTAATCCTTCATCTTTCTTGAATGAAATATAAAAAATTATTTTTATAAAATATCCTAGCTTAATGCTGAATGGATATTTAAAAAATAAAAAGTAATTGATCCTCGTTCACTTATATAAGACAATAAATTAATAGTTGAGGTATGATTAATTCAGTAGCCTAACTAGTTTATTTTTTTATCCAAATTATGATTAATTTAGAAGTTAGGAAGAATATTCATTAAAATAATATATAACCCATTAGGTTGATATTTAGAACAATATTACAAAAGAGTTGGAGAATCACAAAACCACTAATTAAAATGATAATAATATTTATATCTAAAATTTATTACATTATGTGATTTTCGACATCCACTTTTAAATGTGTTTTGTATTATAATCTCGTAAGGAAGACACCAATAGATGCCACCGGAATCTAAAAGCATGCACATAAATTACATTAGAATTTCATATAAAGGATTTTGAATGACTCACTAATTTCAACTTCAAATCTACGAGGATGAATATAGATACACTATAAGAAAGTTAATAATAGTATTATCAACGAATTTTTAACTTTTTTTTTTAAAGTAATACTCTAGAGTAGCCCCAACTATTAAACTTGAATTTGTGTCTTTCTTAATCAAGTTTGAATAGTAAAGTGAATATGCTTATCTACTTTAAATATGAAAAAAAAAACTATATACCAATTCGATTGATTAATAATATATTTAGTAATATTTCCCTTTTTCAAGTAGCACAAATCATGTGCAAACGAGTTGGGCAAATTTTTGACAGACATGAATGAATAGGCAAATAAGATAGTTTTGGCAGGTACCCGATCCGTTTGTTAGTCCAGTGAAAAATCCGGCCCATTAAGGCGGACAAGGCCTACAAATGGCAATTTCGTCATTTTAACGTTGTCTTCCTTCTCCGACACCTAACGTTGACGGGAGACTCTTCTTCGCCCGTTAAACCAAAACCCTCTCTCTCTCTCTCTGAAACCACGCCGGATCGCAGCGTTCCCTCACTTTCCTTTATTTCTCGATCTCGGCCCTCTGGGAATCTATATTTTGGGAGGTTTTGGCTCACCCCTTGGCTCTCCCTCTGCAGCTTAATCAGGAAAGATGGTACGCTTGCTCGCTTCTTGTGCTCTCTACACCATTTTCTTCTATCGATTGTTAGATCTAGGATGGGAGTAGTTTAATTGGTTGCTTGTTGCTTGGAATTTTGTGCAAGTGTTTGAATTATCTTAAGATCTGGGTTAATTGTGGTGGCTGACGGCGATTCATTTCTTTCTTTTTGTTGTTTTGGTGTTTGCGGCAATGACTACAGCCTCTCAGATTAGAAATCAAGGTATGTTATACTGATACTTATGAACAATTCGCTTCTTTTTGGTTGGATCTTATGTTTGGATTGAGCCCTTTATGTAAGTTACATGCTACATTTGAATGACTTTACCTATATCTGGATCAGAGGAAACTAGCTCAGAGGTCTGAAAGGGTGAAATCAGTAGATCTACATCCAAAAGAGCCATGGTAAGGATGAATGTTTTTTCTAGATAGACATTCGTAATATTATTGCCAAGGATGTTACAGGGTTTTAAATATAAAGGGTATGGTTTTTAATCCTGCATCAATCTATTTTCTGCAGGATTCTTGCAAGTCTTTATTCTGGAAGTGTTTGTATATGGAATTATCAATCACAGGCAAGTCATTTGTTTCACATTTGCATGTGTTTATTGTTCATTAAGTACCTTGCATGATAACTTTGAGAATTAATTCTTTACATTCTTCTTGTTGGGAATTATACTTCTTACTACACTAAGTTTGCAGCTATGCTTTGTGTGCAAATTTTTTATATGTAACAACAGCAATATGCTTGTGGACTGAGATTATGATATGTTGCACAATTGCATTATAGGTTTGATATCATTTAGAAAGCATTATATGGTTGCTTATGATTTGACCTTGACTCGATGTATTCTAAGATATAAAAAGGAGATGCATTTCTTGTTATCCAAAATGCAGTGTTTGACTTGACCAGGCAATAAATTTAAATAAAGATTTTATTGATTGCAGACTATGGTGAAATCTTTCGAAGTCACTGAATTACCAGGTATGCTCCCGTGTATCTTGGCTTCTCTGATCTTGGGAGATCTCTATGCAAATTTTTAACCTTTGCATTGACATTCCAGTGCGATCTGCAAAGTTTGTAGCACGCAAACAGTGGGTTGTGGCTGGTGCAGATGATATGTTGATTCGTGTCTACAATTACAACACTATGGATAAAGTTAAAGTATTTGAGGCACATATGGATTACATAAGATGTGTTGCTGTACATCCAACTCTTCCATACGTGTTGTCATCATCAGACGACATGCTGATAAAACTTTGGGACTGGGAGAAGGGTTGGATATGTACCCAAATTTTTGAAGGTCATTCTCACTATGTTATGCAAGTGACCTTTAATCCTAAGGACACCAATACGTTTGCAAGTGCTTCCCTGGATCGCACAGTAAAGGTGTTGCCCTAAGATATTTGATATTGTAAACTGCAATGAGTTGTTTAGATTATTGTCTTTTAAATACTTATGACTCTTAAATTTTACTTTCCCAGATATGGAATCTTGGTTCTCCAGATCCAAATTTCACATTGGATGCACATTCAAAAGGAGTAAATTGTGTGGATTATTTTACTGGGGGTGATAGGCCATATCTGATTACTGGTTCTGATGATCAAACTGCGAAGGTCTGTCTCATGCTTCTTTAAGGTCCTAACTTCACATCCTAACTTGAACTTTCTATTGATAAGTTACATTATTTCAGGTGTGGGACTACCAAACAAAGAGTTGTGTTCAAACACTTGAAGGCCACACACATAATGTTTCTGCTGTTTGTTTTCATCCAGAGCTTCCAATAATTATCACAGGTTCAGAGGATGGAACTGTCAGAATTTGGCATGCAACCACATATAGGTAACTGAATTTGGAGATAGGTTTTCTACTTTATAAGTTTTGTTAATCTTCTTATACTCGTCAGTTTGAGCTTTGATCTTCTTTTACACAAAAGTTTCATTTGATTATAATTCGAGCTTTTGGTTGTTGACTAAGTAATTTCCACTAGATATATAACATGGTGGTCGTCTGTTACTCTGTTATCAACTTATTCTTGTTTGCGCTTTTCTTTCCTTGAGCCTCCAGAAGTGTCCATTTTAGTTTTTGCTGCAAATTTTGCTGATTATTGTTTCAATTTCTGAACTTTCCCCAAGTATCATAGTGCAATTGCTGAACTTTTGTCAAGTATATTATGTCATAAACACGTTTTTCTTCTATTTTTCAGCTGTAGCATTTGTTATTCAGTTCTTTACATAAATTCAGAAAGGCTTTCTATGTTTAGACTGAAAAGGAATCAAACTATTCTGTGGGTGAAGTAAAAAAAAAAGTTTCCTCTCTCATCTTTTGTGAATTTTCAGTTATTTATGCTCTTACAGACTGGATATATCCAAAGGTATTTTCTTATTTTATTTTGATGTTAGGGGCCTATTCATTGAGCCTGTAGCTTACATCAATAACCTTTATAGTGTACTAGTTAGAAAGAAAGCATATGCAATGATGGTATATTTAGAGCTACATAGGCTAGGTAGCTCCATTTAAGGTTCTAATTTGTCCATATATCTCCATAATAAAATGGTTTTATGCTGATTTACTGTCTTACACTTTTGTTGTAAATTTGAATTTTGCTCTTCTTTTTTGAGGATGCTTATTTGTATACCTCTACAGGCTTGAAAACACACTAAACTATGGTCTGGAACGAGTTTGGGCAGTAGGATACATGAAAGGATCAAGGAGGTATGAATAAGATTTATTCTCTCTCTCTCTCTCTCTCTCTCTATATATATATATATATATATATAATCATTGGACAATATGATAAGTGGTAACTACTAATATTTATGATTCTTCTTTTATTATTAACCAGTCTAACTATCATAGATGTTCTATCAGAAGCTCCTAAAATTAGATTTGAACAATGTTGTTGTCTCTCCATGAGTTTATTTCTTGTTCACTAAATTGTGCGAATAGGTTTATGTTTCAGGGTTGTAATAGGTTATGATGAAGGAACCATTATGGTGAAGCTTGGCCGTGAAGTTCCAGTTGCTAGTATGGACAGCAGTGGGAAAATCATATGGGCTAAGCACAATGAGATTCACACAGTTAATATCAAGACAGTTGGTGCAGACTTTGAGGTTAGTTAGCTCTAATCTACTCAGGAAGGATATGTTGAACTGTTTCATGTGATGAAGGTTATGGAATTTATTGTCCACAGATCACAGATGGGGAAAGATTACCTTTAGCGGTGAAGGAGTTAGGAAGCTGTGATCTCTACCCACAAGTAAGTTTTAGTACAAAACAAAAGTTTCACTACAAATAATTATTTGGCAAACGTTTATTTCTTTTTTCATTTTACCATTTAGCTCAGTGATCTTTATCAATTTAATCGATGAGATCACTCACTCACTTTTTGGATCAATTCACCCAAAGAATTTTAGAAGGTGCATAAAATAGAGTGACATAATTATGGATTTATGACTAGATTGAGAAAGCTATTTATTTGCAGTTAGCTTTAGCTAATACCCCTCCAAAAGTGCCTCTTATTTGCATGATCATCCTCAATAGAGTGTGATATTAACATGGAGCCATGGTCTTGTATGAATGATCATATCCTAGTATTTTTTTTCTTCATTAGACACTTTCTTCTCCTATTTTAGATTAGACTTCATACATGGTCTATGAGATGGCTGTGTGCCCTTCAAATTAAAGAGTTAATACTGGAATCTTGAGGTGAATGTATGGGATCTCAATGAGGGGTAGAATAGAATTTGTTTAGAGGTGCAACAATTAGGATTATTCAGAGATTTAGATGAAGGATATATTGAGGAAGTACCATTTAAAGTGGATTCTAAAATCATTGGTTTGAAGAGGTGAGATGATCCAAGTTAGTGGTGTCAGCAGAGGTAGGAGTAAGTGTACAATAAAGATTTATTAAGTGTAACCTAATTAGATTTTATGACTCTTATTTTGATTAGTATCATCCAATTTGGGGAAAAGAAACGTGAGCCAACTAAGAAATGTGTACCTTATAAATTGATGTTGTTTGCATTATATGCTACATTTCAAGGATGTTCATATTAGTTTTTTAGCGCTAGCAATGGTAAATATAGATAGATTGCTTTAAGTAGGTTGAACTATGTTGCAAGGATAAATGCTGCATGTTTCTTGATAATATTTTTTTATGATAACAAATATTCTACTATGAGTTATGCACTACATTCCAAGATGGGATATTGACCATTTCCATCTCTGTATTAACTTTGCATTTCCTTTGGTTTTGGGGGCAAGGTTATTTTTGCTTTAGGGAATTGCTGGAATAATTATGATACTGTGTATGATGCACATGTTTTGGGCTAAGTTGGATGAGGGCTGCATGTTGGTTGCTGCTGGAGATGTTATGAGATGGAACCCTAACCGTGGCATTATACGTTTAACATACTTATCTAATAAGCCATATGGTTCAGTATTTTACTTGCTGGTACCCATGTGGCTTGGCTGTAGAACCCTTGTGCCTGCCATAAACTGTGGCATGCCATGTGTCCAGATGCATCCTATCAGTCCATCACCTAAATCCTTACTTCAGATGCCATGTTAAATTTGATGTGTTGACCATTTATCCCCAAAAGCTTAGTGAAAACGGAGCCGTTTTCGATTTGTATTTGTTTTCGTTTTAGTGAAATGAAACCTAAACCTGAAAACTTATAGAGATTTCTAAGACCCAAAATAGAAACTAAATATGATTTCGGGTTTCGGCTTTTATTTCGCAAAAACGTAATAAAAAAGGGTAAAAACAGCTCCATTTTCAGTTTCCAAATATGAATTAGGTTGTTAGGAAAGAACCAGTCCATATTTTTATATCCTTGACATCTATGACTTATTCGACATAGAAATGCTATTTTTACCAACAGGAGATTTTGTTTTACCAGTAAATATCGACTAGTTGGAATTAATTGTGAATGATGTGTGTCATTTGTAATTAACTACTAGTACTGGACCTGCTGCTTTTGATTAACATGCACCATTCATAGTTTTATTACTTCATCTGTCCAGACTTTGAAGCATAATCCAAATGGGAGATTTGTTGTTGTTTGTGGAGATGGAGAGTACATTATATATACTGCATTAGCATGGAGGAATAGATCATTTGGTTCTGCACTGGAGTTTGTCTGGTCAGCTGATGGAGAGTATGCAATCAGGGAAAGCACATCAAAGCTTAAGATCTTTAGTAAAACCTTCCAGGTTCGCCATTTATCTTCACTATTTTGTTTCATGACCTCATGTGAGGTGCACCGAGATGCTTCATCAACTAAATTATTCATAACCTCTTGTTTTTGTTTCGTGTGTAAGAAGCTATTCTTTCTCGATACAATTTTTGATTCTTGGAGGTGTCATCTTTCAGGAGAGAAAAAGTATTCGGCCAACCTTTTCTGCAGAGCATATTTATGGTGGAACACTATTAGCAATGTGCTCCAATGATTTTGTTTGTTTTTATGATTGGTCTGAGTGCAGATTAATACGTCGGATTGATGTCAGTGTTAAAGTAAGTTCACAATTTCTGATGTGGTATGTTTCCATGATTTGAACAAAGTCCTGTAATATGCTTATTAGTAACTGTTGCAGAATGTTTATTGGGCTGATAGCGGTGACCTACTGGTCATAGCTAGTGATACGTGCTTCTATATTCTGAAATATAATGTAAGTTGGGTTATTTATTTTTGCCTTCAAATATATTGTTACTAAGTATACTATTGTTAGAATCAATACTCTTTCTGCTACTGCTTTAATTTCCCTAGAAACCATCTCACAAAACTGTGACATTTGCATGCTCATATGTTCTCTTGCAGAGAGATGTTGTTTCCTCTTACCTAGAAAGTGGAAATCCAGTAGATGAGGAAGGTGTTGAAGATGCATTTGAGCTTCTTCATGAAGTAAATGAGCGTGCCCGAACTGGGATATGGGTTGGTGACTGTTTCATTTATAATAATTCTTCTTGGCGACTAAACTACTGTGTTGGTGGAGAGGTATATTTATTTCTGATCTCCTGTCCGATTTAGTTGCATGCAGTAATATTCTCTAATGGTGGTATATATATGGGTATTGGCTTGTTAAATTCAGGTCACCACCATGTTCCACTTGGACCGGCCTATGTACTTGCTAGGATATATTGCTAGCCAAAGTCGGGTGTATCTCATCGATAAGGAGTTCAAGTGAGTGAGTTGGCATGAGAGCTGCTCTTTACATTTTAATTTATGTTTCCTCTTTGTCTAACGATCTCTTTCCTTGTC
The DNA here is from genome assembly GCA_034359265.1 of Canna indica. Classification (NCBI taxonomy): domain Eukaryota; kingdom Viridiplantae; phylum Streptophyta; class Magnoliopsida; order Zingiberales; family Cannaceae; genus Canna; species Canna indica. The sequence goes on from CP136894.1 coordinate 82,190,226, forward strand.
AGTGTTATGGGTTACACCTTACTCCTCAGTTTGATCGAGTATAAAACTCTTGTTATGCGTGGGGACTTGGACCGTGCAAATGAAATTTTGCCATCAATTCCGAAGGAACATCATAATAGGTATAGGTTTTTCTTCAAATTGATTGTCCAAATTTTGCTAGATCAAAAGAAAGTTGTTAGGTGAGATCTATTTATTTATCTTGTCACTTTACATGACAAATACCATTCTTGTAATTGTAAAATTGTCTGATCTTGTATCCAAGTCTACATGTGTATGATTGCTTTGTGATAACCACATTCAATAAATTTGAAACTAGACATTTTTTCACATGTACTTGTTGTATCCATGGTTTAAAATCTCGCCTGGTACAGTACGGTATGCCCGGTATTTACCGGTTTTTCAGGTTTCCGGTATACGATATACCCAATATTTGAAAAAACCGGGTATATACCGGGCGGTATATGGCGGTATTTTGTCATATACCACCCGGTATGGGCGGTATGAGGCCTTAGTGCCGTTGGGCCACCCAACGGCGCTGAACGCCGTTAGGGCTGTCGGCCACTTGATTCAGGTTCATACCGCCCAAACCGGGCAGTATTATGTGCATACCGGGCGGTATACGGTATGATGAACAGTAACCCCAAACGGCTATAGAGCCGTTTGGGGCCGGGTTTGGGTTGTTGTGGGGGCTATATAAAGCCCCCAAAACACTCCTTTCACCCTCACTCACCCCTCTACCCATCTAAACTCTCAATCTCTCTCAAACTCTCTCTCTCATGCATCTCAAACTTTCGTCCGCATTTTAAATATTGTATTCATGAATTTGACATTTGAATATTGATTTTAAGCATTTCTTCATCAATTATGTGGTTATTGGAGATTTGGAGTTATTTCTATAATAATAAAAAAAAAACCCGGCCGGTATGCATTTTCATACTCGTTCGTACCGTGTGTCGGTACGGTACGGTACCGGTATATACCGGTACCGGCCAGTGACCGAAATCGGTACCGGTACCGAGATTTTAAACCATGCTTGTTTCTACCTAAATTGAATGGTAAGTGCCATTATGTATTTAACTATCATGTCAACTTATATATTAGTTGTTGACTTCTCTTTGGATTAATTTAATTGTCCAGTGTGGCTCATTTCCTGGAATCTCGGGGCATGCTAGAGGACGCCCTTGAAATAGCTACAGATCCCAATTACAGATTTGATCTAGCCATTCAGCTTGGTAGATTGGAAATTGCAAAGGTTGAGTTCATCATCATGTTAACTGTATAATTGCTGAAACATGTTTATTCTTGAACTTAGCTCCGTCCTTGAGTGGCTTCCTTTCCTTCTAGCACTTTTCATTCCATTTTCTAATTGAAGACAATTTTTTATTTGTAGGCAATAGCCTTGGAAGAGCAAAGTGAATCAAAATGGAAGCAGTTGGGAGAGTTGGCTATGTCTGCTGGGAATGTAAGTTTGAAACGTTTGGAATGTTGCATTATCAGTTATTTGAATTGTACATAAGTTGATTTTCTCTTGTGGTTCTTATGATGCTATTGTGTATGCTTTAGTGAATTTATTAGATACTGAACAAGATCTTGCAGTTCATTAGGAAACCTATGAATGCATAAGTTGGCAGGATTTATACCAACATTTTGTGGAAATAAATTACCTTATTTATAGAAGACCAGATAAAAGAAGAATGGTTCAACCGTTCAAGAACACCAACTATTGTGCTAATCATGGATATAAGTGTCATTGAAGCTAAATGGTTTTTTCTTCTTATTTTTTTTATTTCTGGCAGTTGGTGTGGATGTCCGTGATTTAGGCACTTATCAGTGAGAGGATGATCCATCAAATACTGTTGTCTAGTATATAAGATATCCACTTTGATGGCCAGCTGGTTTCTCTGGTCTTCTTTAATATAATTGAGAGAGATCTTTTTATTGGAGTATATATGTCCTATTTTCTTTATTAAAAATTCTCAGTTTTACTGCTTTCAACATAGGCTAGAGATACTTGTTTTAGTTTCTATTCTGAAGGATACAATCATTTTGAGAATATTAGAGAACTATCAGCCCTGGAACTTAGCCTGTTGAGCTGATTAATATGCTGCACCTACTAATATTTTCTTTCGTTTTGCACAGTTAGAGATGGCTGAGGAATGTCTGTTACATGCTATGGATTTGAGTGGATTATTGCTTCTGTACTCAGCTCTTGGTGATGCTGAGGGGATAACAAAACTTTCATCTCTTGCAAAAGAGCATGGGAAGAATAATGTTGCCTTTCTTTGTCTATTCATGTTAGGTAAATTAGAGGATTGCCTTCAGTTATTGGTAGAGAGGTAATTTCATTTGATGCTTCTTATGCCCAAGATAATTTATTTGTTCTTGTTATTATGCAATCTTCTACAACATCTTGTTTTCTTTTGCATCATCAATATCATATTTTGCAGTAACCGTATTCCAGAAGCTGCATTGATGGCAAGGTCTTATCTTCCTAGCAAAGTCTCGGAGATAGTGTCAATTTGGAAAAAAGACCTACATAAGGCATGCTTCTTTTCTCTTCACTAACCTTAACCTTTTTTTATGAATAACATGCCACAGTCTGTCTGAATTGTTTCATTTTCTCTGACTTCATTTGGACTATTTCTGTTAACTGTCATTCCCGCTTTACAGGTCAATCCAAAAGCTGCAGAGTCTTTGGCTGATCCTGAAGAATACCCCAATTTATTTGATGACTGGCAGGTTGCTCTGGCTGTGGAATCAAATCTTTCCAATTACAGGTCCTTATCATATTGATTTTCTTCTTTTAAGTCATACAAGGCTTTGCATGCCAAAAGTTCTTTATTGACTAGCTTTCTAAGGAGAATTGATTTGTACTGGTGTATTAAGCTATTCTCAGTATAGTTCACTCGATTATTAAATGGATAAAGTAATCTATCTCCTAAAATTTTCTAGCCAATTATAGAGTTTCTTTTCTCATCCACAACAAGGATGCGGCTGCAACTTTTAAATGGTTTTCTTGTTTCTGCATAGTCTATTATTCTTCATAGGAATATGCACAATCGATTCTAGCTACCCTTCATATTGATTTTCTTTTCCCTTTGAGAAACATCTTTTGTGCTTTGAGGTCTTTAATGATAAAGAGCTGTACAATTAGGAAAAAATGTCCCTTTTTTGAGGTTTCATTGTAACGTGATCTTGAACTGGGTTTCATTTGACCATGTGTAGAATAAGATAGTTCAGACTTCACAGATTTCTGCTTCGCAAATATAGGTATATTTACCATTGTAGTTGGTTATATTAAAGCAGCAATGTCCCCACATGTGCATATTTTTCGCTAAGATTGTTGATTCTATGAATGAGGGAAAGAGATTGTTCATTTGAATCTCTTATTGACATGAAAGGGTTTTGTACGATTCATCCCCTTTCTTCGCCGAAAACATGTTTTCAAATTGAAATATTAAACTGAAATTCCTCTTGAACTTCTTCTGTCTAGAGAGTCAAATTTCAGCGTCTGATTATATATATTCTTATGATGTGCCTTAGTCCAAATTAATTTGGCAAATATGTCTACTTTTTATTATTTAAAAGTAGCCTTGTGGTTCTAAGTGTGTGGGAAAAAGAGATGTCATTTTCCGCTTATTCGTCTTCATCACGACATCAATGTAGGCAAGGATATTAATTTTTCAAAGGTACTATGAATAGCCTTTAGGTAGCAGGAAGAAATGTTCAAGAAATTGTGATTCTATTCACCTTTTTGTTCAAAAATTTTGAAATAAGCCAAGCAAGCGGAGACTTGAAAGCCGAATCGCACTAGCGCGCTTTCAGTTTTCTCGCTTGGCAAGCAGATGTGGTAAAGCATTTCATTTTCTTTATGCTCATTTTTTTGTTACTTGTTACATTATTTGCAAATTAATTTGGAAGCAACTTAAATAATTGTTATTATCAAAAAACAGGGGTAACTATCCTCTTGCTGAGGAATACTTAAGATTTGCTGAAAAGTCAAATACTAACCTTGTGGAAGCTTTCAAAACAATGCAAATTGCTGAAGAGAGCCAGCCTCTTGAAAATGGTGATTCTGATCAAGGGGTATGCAATATGCTTATTTTTTGATTTTATTTATTTTTTATTTTCATGGTAGCGTATTGTTTATCAAGGAACCTCTCTCTCTCTCTCTCTCCTATTTCTGACGCGTTTTTGGATTTTAGGTTTCAATTATTCTATTGGTTGTTTTGTTTGCTTAGCTCTCTGCTATGTCTTACATATCCAATGGATTTACAGATGATGGAAGAGGATGGTCATGAGGAACCTGTTGAAGTTGATGTAGATGATTCTACAGATAGTGCTGTCCTTGTCAATGGGAATGAGGGTGAGGAACAGTGGGGTATGAATAATGAAGGAACATCAGCCTAAATGCTTGGTTGGGCAACTATAAAATTCCAAATTTTGTGTCTGGTGATTAATTGTTTCCCATCCTTAAGTATCAAATTTGTCAAATTTTCAAGGTGCTGCTGTTATTGGCCAAAAAATGGTGTCCCTCACTTGAAACATAGAGCTAAGCCTCCCCTGCCATTTTACTACCACTGGTTCCTTCCAGCACATCCACACTACAGTTGCTGCGGAAATTTATCTTTCATCTAAATGCTTTTTATTCGTTCAGAGTTGATATTTTATCTATCTCCTTTTGGTGGATACATCCTAAAGCAGTTTGCAACTGTGTTTGTATGTGCTTTCATATAGAGTTCCTGGAAGAATACTAACTTCAACATGCTTTTTTTGTTGCCTCTGTGTGTCTTGTACGATTTATTGAGTTGATATTGAATTCAATTGACATCTTTTGTTCTTTTGGCTCTTTTCAATGGATTGTATGGAACCAGAGTGATTATATATTTTTAATTTCTCTGCATATTCTGACTAATCCTACTCCTGACTTTGTCTCTTTCTTCTTTTTTTAATCTTGCAGTTCTAACTCATGAATAACAACTTGAGAGGACAGGACTGTGTTTAAGAGTCCTATTGCTTAAAATAAGGTAAAAACCTATCCTCATAAGGGATGACGACATGAAGCTTCTGCTGTTCTTTTCCTGCTATGCCAATTGTCTGTTGTATATATCTTTTTTGTATACTATGGAATAGGTGCGCAGTATAGTACCTGGCTTATTACCACTAAATATAGAAATATTATTTTATTGTGATTACTCTTGCTATGTTGATTTGGGTGGAAACTTATGCAGATCATAATCTCAAGTAGTGGGTTTAATCAGGAAACTAACTTGCTAAGTACTGAAGTACACCCATAGAAAAACAATGTCATTTTCATTTTTGAATTTTGATAAATAGTATGTTGCTTCATTCAGAGCAGTATCAAACTTTAGGCACCATTTCTGGGCATCTTTTGTTGCCCATGCTGAAAATCTAGTTACAGCAAGACGCTTCAAATAACCCACAGTTTATAGAGGCTTTGGTTGTCCTCACTCACAAATGGATGTAATTATTTCTTGCACACAAATGCAGATGCTGCTTGCAATTATGTTGTTTCTATGCTTGTGCACATGTAGCTTACATAGTAATCATCTAAGTGATTGCAAAATACAAATATATTGTCATAATTTTATTTTTAAAATAAAATTAATATATTACTGCTATATATGAGATTTTTATTTTTTTAGTTTGTATTTAATTCATATTTCATATTTAAATATTATTTGTAGATATAAAGTGCAATATATGGATTTCAAATTGCAACTTTTAAGGCTTAGTTGTAAGTGGATATACAAGCCACATGTGTGCAACTCAATGTCCGCACATAAGCTATTTGCTATACATGCATTTGCACCTTATCTATTTGCAGACCCAATGAAACACTCACAAAGAAAATGGACATTTTCATAGGGGAATGAGGCATTGCCTCTAATTCACTGCATAAGAGTTGAAAATCAAGGTTTAAAATCTCGTATCGGTACTGATCTGAGTGAATGATCAGTATAGATACATATTGGTATGGACCATACCGTACCGACACTGTACGGTTCAGTACAAACAGGCCCATACTAGCTTGTATCGGATTTTTTTAAATGTAAACACCAAAACATAATTTTAAGCTCTAAATACATTATTTTATCATTGAAATGATGAAAAAACATGCATATCCTACTAATAGATGATAAAAACATACCTAATTGAGATGATCTATAAGAAAGTGAAGAGAACGAGAGAGATTTACTAGAGTATGATTGAGTGAGGGTGAATGAGAGGTTTGGAGGCTTTATAAGCTCCCCAAATCGTAGGCCGGTATAAAATATGCCCAAGGGCCAGTAAACCAGCCATTGGGCATGTACCGCCCTGTACGAGCTCTTTATTGGGCGGTACATTCGGTACACCTCGGTATCGGACTGTACCGAGGTGTACATGGTACCATCTTTAAAAACTGGTAAATTCTAACCTAGTATGATATGGTATTTAAAACTATGATTGAAATAAATAAGAAATGAAAATAAATATAGACAAAGGTTAAGTCAAATAGGAACATTGAGCAACTAAAATGATACAGTCAGGAGCCATAAGTTTTTGTTGGATGCATCTCCAAAAGTTTAGGAGGAGAAACTCTTGTTTCAGCAGATCTATGGTGTCTTGTTGCTCCTGTTCAAATATTGCTAGTTTTTTTTCCTCCGAGATGATAGATGTTCATGATTGAGAGATGGTAGATCATAGTTTCCTGGGACTGTACTTTTCGTGATTCATAAGTGTTCCAGGTTGCTTCATGAAGCTGTATGCTGACCTAACATCAAAAGTGCCCTCTCTAGACCATCTCCATTTGATATATCAGGTTTTTCATATAACTGGATGTTTGTGATGATGCCATGAAGATGGAGCAGATGCTCACCATGGATTGCCTTGCGAAGAGTATCTGCTGCTCATTTTGTGATGAATTGATGAAGGGCAATGTCGGGGTCTCTGACTCCCTGCATTGCCAATATGCAGTTGTGCATGTGCCTAGATGATGATTTATACTGATAACAAACTTGTCTCTGATTTTGATTAGATATTGTACCACATTTGAGACTAAGGTCTGGCAGTAGATTCTGACTAGTGCTTGCCGTAGAAATAATGATAAGGGACAAACTCGGTCTAGGCCAGGTCGGAGATGTAATCTTCCACCACTGTCAGAGTAATAAAAGAATTGTGTTCTTCCAGATCTATAACTCCATAGAAAATGAATGGCCCATTTGCCTGTTCATTTGTTGCAAGTGTATTTGCTACATTATATGATGCAAAACCATTTTAGCATTTTCTTGTATACAAAAATGTCCTCAGCTTGTCATGTTCCTATCGTGATCAGGTTCTAGAAGGAAACTGTGTGCTTTGTTATTCTCTGGGCTCGAGATTTCTTCACTGCGATCCCTGGGCTCTGGAATTGAGAAGCTGCACAAAGAAGGTTCATGAAATACCTAATGTAACTAGTTGGTTGTTCACTGGATTAATCACAAAGGTAGAATTTATAATTCTTGGTCTTGCCAGCAATCCTTTTTCTCCTTAGACTTAGTAGAGTGCACTATCCATCTGTTGTATTCAATTGTCATCAATATTCATTATTGTTTTGTTAGAGTGAAGTGTCCTCTAATGCAATATAGTTCAAGTCGGGCTTCCCAATGAGGAAATAATATCATGTTGACTTTTGGATAGTTTTTGTTATATTGTGTGCGGTACAATCTGAAGAATATAATTTATATGAATGCATTAATTGTTAAAATATTATCCTTATGGTTCCTGGTTAACCGAGCAGTCTGGTTACGTTTTTGGGAACCAATTTAGCACCTGGATGCACTTCTATGTGAGATTGACAAATATTGTTGGGAACATCAAGGTGATGGAATTAAGTTGTTAGTAGGAATTTTGCTACAACTGCAAGTCATTTACTTTCTGCTTTTCATGTAATTAGCTTTTGTACCAAGAACATTGCTATGATTTCCAGTACCTTCTGACTTCATTCTAAGCAGTAACTTGAAATGTTTTGGATATAAGATTTTACTTATAGAATATATCATTTAGCTGTCCCTGGATTTCCTTATTATAAGCTATGGATAATAAATCGAAATGAGTTGTCAAACCAATTCCAATCCAACTCCTTTCCTACTTTTTTATTAACTTGATTAAACTGAAGTATCTTTAAGATCAAATTGAATCGAAGTAAAATTCTTTAATTCGGTTTGGATAAGCCTGAAATAATCATTGGTTTATTTAATAAAGTAGAAAACTAGAAAACTTAAAATCTTTAGGTTTTGTTAGGTCTGAATTAAAAAGAATATATTAAAACTTAAAATTATAAGACTCGAATTGAACCAACTCATATTATTGAAATCGAATTTAAAACAATTAGTTCAGTTTTATTTAGCTTTTATTTGGTCATGATTTGCAACGAGGAGAATTTTATTATTTCACATAATTGTGTGTTTAAATGAGGATTTTTAATTCTTCAACAACACAAATTGTGTCTAAATGAAAATCTTATTATTTCATATAATTGTGTTTAGAAGCTCCTAAAATTCATATTGAGTCGACAATAACGTCCAATAGTTTTGACTAGTTGAAAATTCGATTGAAGATCGAATAAGTCAACTAAGGGGGCGTTTGGTTGCTCGTAAGTGCAAATATTGCAAAATTTATTTACATGCAAAAGTAAATGCTCGCAAATAGATTTTGCAATCTATCGTTTGGTTGCCCATAAGTAGAGTTGCAATTTTTATTTGTAAGCATTTGGTTGATCACAAATGAAAGTTGTAATTACACTTGCATCTTACAAATTTTCTCTGGCTGGGTCGAGCACGATTTTTGTTGGGTTGGGCCGAGCCGGGATGGGGCGGGCCGTGCACGAATTTTTTCGGGCCGGGTCGGGCACAAATTTTTTCGGGCCGAGCCGAGCACAATTTTTTTCGGGCCGGGCCGAACATGAATTTTCTCGGGTCGGGCCGGGCCGAACACGAATTTTCTCGGGTCGGGCTAGACACGAATTTTTTCGGGTTGGCCAGGCGCGAATTTTTTCGGGTCGGATCGAGCCGGGTCTGGCACGATTTTTTTCGGACTGGGCCTAGCACGAATTTTTTCGAACCGGGCCTAGCACGAATTTTTTGGGTTAGGCCGAAAACTTAGGCCCGACACGATTTGCCAAACCTAGTATGATAAATTAATAATTTTAATTTTTGTATAATACTAAAAATAATAAAATATATATATCTATCAAACGACATCAGATCTAAAATTTGACACTACCATCGCGTTCAGCGCGCGAAAATCTACCACTTTGATATTTATCTCGTCTCCATCCGACGACTCTAAGTCATCCAAATTAATTATTTTTTAATACTTAAATTATTGCATTTGCAGTCTGCAATTTTGTATTGCGGCTTTTTTGGGCTACAAATGATATTAGAAATACAAGTTGCAACTAGTAAATGTTACAAAATACTTTTGCGACAAACCAAATAAATTTATTATCTAAATGCTGCAACTAAAATTATAGCATATGTACTTGCGGGCAACCAAATGCTCCCCAAATCAATTAAGTTGGTGATTCAACTGGTTGAATATCCATCTGAATTCAAACACTCTCAGATTAGTTAAAAAACACTAAATTCTTACTATTTTTTTTTGACTCATCCTGTTATACTTTGACTTAATTATGTACCTATTTCTTTTTATTTCTTCGTTAAATGAAAATAAAGAAAGTTAGAGATAGATATATAGACCCATCATGAGGTATGAGTTCACTAAACTCGCACCCGATATAGAATTAATCCACCTGTTTACAACTCCAGCACATCTCCCATAGTATGATTAGTTTGTTGCTTGATCAATGTGTCCAACTCGAGCTTAAACTTCGATTTCCATCACCTGTCCGCTCTCTATATATATATCCAAATCCAACCAAATAACACGGTTAATATAACTTACAAGCGAATCTTTGATGATGATCATTCCTATTAAGCTGTTTTGGCCGAAAGTATCAAAGTAATTATAGGACAATAATTGATTTCTTTCCAGCTAATCCTTAATAAAAATTAAGGCACTACATGTTTCTTTTCTATAATTAAATTACATGTCAAATCTTGCTGAACTCACTATATTTTATTAAATTCAAATTAGACGTGACTCAATTGAATCTCCTACGGCTTTAATTAACCCTTTATATTTGGTAGATCTTGTCGTCACTGCTGTTAATTGTCCTCCAGAAACAGCTCCCTTTCCCCTAATTATATTCTTATGTTTTTGGTTTTGTTCATTTTCTTCCCTCTTGTGATTGCATTGTTATTTAAACCTTTTGAATTATAACACAATTTGATTTTACTCAAAAATAATTAACCCTTTATATTTACAGGTTTAACGGTAGAGACATGCTCTAAAAACATTGATTTAAATTATTGACAATAAATGCCCAAAAAAATTCTGTGCATGCATGCAGATGATAAACAGATTAGGCCAAATGCCTTGCATCTATTATTTTGCTATGCTCTTTACCAAAACAAGGCTTTAAATTTGCTTGTTTAATAGCACACGTATTTGAGTGCAAAAGTCACATCACATGATGTTCTTTTGGTTGCAATCCAACAATTTCATGGTGCACAAACATCACTTAGATTCTTCTACTTTTATTTGCTTTGCTTTGGATCCATTATTATTGCCTTTCTTTACCACCCTTTTCTTTAGTTTGGAATATCTCCCATCAGCTGAGGCAAGACATCAAATAATGCACTCAAACATACCATAAAATGCATAAAGTGAGTCGGTCATTATTGTGTGTGTACGTAGTTAATTAGCACATCTCCTCCTCTCTTAATTAAAGGCATAATTATGGGTTATGGAACAAAATCATTTGAACTGAATGTTTGGTTTCTCGTAAATGTAAATATCGTGAAAAAATATTTACATGCAAAAATGCCTGCACATAAGAGTTGCAACGTATTATTTGGTTGTCCACAAGTAGACTTACAATTTTTGGCCATACTAGAGAAGATGAAGACTTTTGCGAGCAAAAAATTATTGCAGGTGAGAGAAAAATTATTGCAAGCGAGAGAAAAATTATTTCGAGTCAGAGAAAGAGAGACTATCACGAGCAAGATGAGACTATTTTGAACGGGAGGAGATCGTCGTGGGAGTCATGAGCGAAGTGAGTAACTATTGTGTGCGAGAGAAAAAAAGAAAATCCTATCATTTGCCTGCTACAAGTTCGACTTATAAATTTCTTGGGTTGTAATTCAATTTGTAATTTGTAATTGCAATTTTTAAAAGTTTAATACTGTAATTAGCTCAGTTGCAACTAACCAACCATAAATAGACTCAAATTTATGGTTTTTTTTTTCATATATCTACTGTTAACAAGTCTTTTTATATAGTCTATTGCAATTTAGTTAACATGAGATTCTTGTTTTAATTAATTAATCATGAATAGTTGACCAGGGTTAATGTATATATTGTTGATTATAATAAAATCAATATTGTAATAATCAAATTCAATCGATAAATTAATAGATTTTGACTTTTTTTACTTTGCTAATTAAATTTGACTTTCTCAAATTAAATTGGAGCCGGTTCAATTTATAAGGGGCGTTTGGTATGAGATAATCTAAATGAATTAATGATAATCTTAATTAAAATTATTTGAGTCATATTAAATTATCGTGTTTGGTTGAAACAGATTACTGATAATATAAATGCTCATGATAATTTATATTATCACTCAAGTGATAATCCACGTTACCAATGGAGATGGAGACTATATGATTACCAGTAAGGTGATAACATTATTTATTATCTTTGGTAAAAATATTCTTAACTAAAATATTTTTTATTAATATAGAAAAAAAAGATCGTCTCATCACATTTGCCTCATCTCATAGTAAATTGGTAATTTCTATTTTTTTATTTTTTATTTTTATTTTTTTTAATTTGAGAATATTTTAATTAAAAATATAAATTTTTTTATAACAAATAAGATAATACGAATTACTAACGAAATTATATATATATATATATATATATGATAATATAATATTATTAATAATTTTAAAAATAATAATTTAGTCGTTCAGATTCTCACTAATTTTAAGCGTATCGGATCGAACTCCTGAAGTCAATATTCTTCCACCCTGTTTAATTTCCTGTGGATAAAATTATTTTTTATCCTTTGTCTTCTTATCAGAAGTTCAGAACCATGATACATCAGCATCGCCCGGGTCCGCAGGCGAAACTAATTTCTGGCAGTGACACGTGGAAGCGGTTCCTTTAACGTGCGCAACATGGCACTCTTCGCGCACGTAACGGCCTGAACTCACCCCATCTGAGTAAAGTTGTGGCTTGCAAGCAATGGCTCAGCTGCCACTACGTCGTTAAGATTCCATCCAACGGCCAAAATCAGAACCGAGGAGAGAAGCCAGGTCGACGCTGTTCTCTAAGATTCGTGCTCAGCTGAATAGAAAAAGAGATATAATATAATATAATATAATATATATAAATGGAGAAACGATTCCGCCTCTTGAAGCAAATGAGCGACAAAAGAAGAGAGAGAGAGAGAGTATAAGAGGGGTTTATGTGTGGACAAAAATAATAGAGTATAAAAGGCCGAGCATTTGGCTTCGCTTCAACACAAGATCCGATTCCCAACAGCGATAGGAAGGCATCCGCCATCATCTATCGATCACTTGGAATTTGAAGTTGCATTGGGGGTCTCCCTCATCCGGTGACGACGACATGGATCGAGTTGTCTTGAGGTCTCCTATCCGATGATGAGAACATGGATCGAGCCGTATTGATCAGGTGAGTTCTCCTCCTCCTCCTCCTCCTCCTCCTCCTTCGATCTTGCATTCGCTCCAGTATTTTTGGACAGGCATTTGGATTCTAGTTTCCTCCTTTTTTGTTTCTCATTAAATCTTTGGATCGATGAAAAAGATCGAGCTCGATTTGTATCGTTCTGCGTTAATGAATCAGTCCTTGATTTTTCTATCTCATTTTATCATACTGGGAAGTATGGTTGATCATCCAAAAACATTTAGCATGCATTTTTGCAGAAAATTAATTATATAGTCGAGAGGAATTAAAAGGGGGTTGAAAATGTCTAGGTTGATGATAAACCATCAAAGTGAAATGGAAGATGTAAAGCAAAAGTTTCCGAGTTCCATGCAACCAAGTGGTCCTTTTCATGCGCAATCATGCATCTTAATTACTTTGCCTCTCTTTCTCCTTACACTTTTCCTACTTATACAAGTATATCCACATGATAAAGAGTTGCCTCTCGGATCCTTTACCTTTCCTTTAAGCTTAATCAATTGTAAAGAATCGTGTTACATTGTCAGCTTCTTTAATTCCTTGTCCATTCTGTTTAATTTATGCTTTAAGATGTGTTATTGTATATTAAAAGTAATAGTTGGTCGTCATGTACTGTATATATAGGAGAGACTGAATGAAAGCTCTATGAATTATATTTTTAGTTTTTTTATTGCCCCATTCTTTTATTCAGTGAAGTAATATTATATATCATCCATTAATTAGGGGTTGTGTAGCGACTAATTAGTAATTCCGTTTTCAATTGTGATATTGATAGTTAACAATTTATTGAATATAAATTCGGACAGTAAACGTAATGTTTTTTTTTTAGTGAAAATCCTGATTATAACTAAGTTTTAATTGATAGTGAAACAAATTGTGCAAGCGAGACTTTCTGTACGCACTGCATGGGTTATTTATTCAATCTCTTTTACTTTTCTCAGTGGAAAAACAGCTTGAATCATCTTATGAAGAAAGAACAAAAACGGAAGGAGATGCAACATATCAATGACGAACACTGAAATGGAGGATCCTCATAGCACTAATGGCAACACTAATTACAATAGATGTAGTAGTAGGGAGAAGTACGCTGACTTCTTGGAGAACTCTTGCTGTGCCCAATATTGCCTTGGGCCTAACCCCTCCCTTGCAAGGTTTTGCTACGCCCTCTTCTTCCTGGCTACCTTCCTCCTCGCCTGGACCATCCGAGACTACGGCCAAAATGTCCTCTCTGAGCTCAAGAGTTTGTCCCTGTCCTCCATGAGTGATCCATTCGTTGCACTTGCTCAGTGAGCTCAGCTCAATTCTCATGTCTGCATTGCTGCAGGGCTCAAGGGTTGTCAAGGTGCTCACTACTGCTTGGGCGCAGAAGGTGTTCTCCGCATTAGCTTCGGCTGCTTTGTATCCTTGCTAATTCTCTCCTTATTGTATTTCCACCTTTTGAATAAGAGCGTGCTAGTCAAATATAATTAAAGAGGTGAAATGATGGGCAGAGCTAAGATTATAACAATTAATTGTTATGATATTTGAATTTAAGACAAACATTTAAACATCAAATGGTATCAGCTTGAGCTATATTAGGAAAGGAGTCAATCCATATATTTCCAATTTAGTATATCTATTGATGATCTTTAACTTTAAGTTAGTTGTTCTTCTTTCTTATGTTCCTATCGACGGTGGGGACAAAGAAATTGGGAGATTCTCGAAACTATTGGCACTCGGAATGGTGGCCAGCCAAGATCATCCTCTGGATTGGCTTCATGGTGTTACCATTCTTCATTCCATCTGCATTTGTTCAGCTCTATGGTGAGTTTAGTTAAACTCGATCAATTGTTGATCCTGTCTAATTTGTACTCATTGACACTTTCTTTTTACACCCAGGGAAGTTTGCACATTTTGGAGCAGGGTAATAAGACTTATCAATATTTGTGTTCTTTAATTTTTCACTTTGATCTACTAGCCAATATTAAGCCTTTTATTCTTTTATTCTAGAGATTTAATTCTTGTTCTTTTTCCACATTTCAGTGCTTTTCTAATGATACAACTTATCAGTGTGATCAGTTTCATAACTTGGATTAATGATTGCTGCAGATCAGAGAAATATGCTAGGAAATGGTAAGTTATATATATATATATATATATATATATATATATATATATATATTACTTTTAAATAACATTATATAATTTATCACTCTTGTGCATTAGAAAATGTAGTAAATGGAATACTAATGTGATATCTTTGATTAATCTCTCTAATGCTAAGCCTATCACTAAATTTTTGCAGCCGATACCAACTTTTGGTGCTCTCAGTGACAACAAATGTTGCATCTTTTGTGGGAATTGTTTTGATGTATTTTTGGTATGTTGTTGACTTTTCCTGTCGGCGCAATATCCTTTTCATCACCTTGACTTTGGTGCTTCTCCTACTCATGATACTCACATCAGTTAACCCAAAGGTAAATAAGTCAAACTTCTTCACAGTACTTACAACTAATTAATAATCTCGTGTTACATATAATTGCAATGTGATCGTTAAATAGGTTAATGCAGGATTTCTGGCGCCAGGGTTGATGGGAATGTACATTGTGTATCTTTGTTGGAGTGCAATTAGGAGGTAATTATAGTTAATTAATTATGTTTTGATCTGGTTCCTTCTTTTAATGCTGAAAGCTTTCTTAGCTTCTAAGTGAGAGGAATTGTGTCAATATGAATACAGTGAGCCACTGACTTACTATTGCAATAAGAAGGCAGCAATTGCAACAAGTGAAGATTGGCTTACTATTGTGGTAATCTCTTATACCAGATTGAACTTGATCAAACAATTTAAGAGACTGTTCGAGAAAAAAATATATTTGTATTGTATTTTTTTTCAAAAAAAACATTCTTAATCTTGAATTGCTCATTTGCTTATGGATGAATTCATCTTATACCAGAGCTTTGTGATTGCTGTCCTTGCTATAGTCATTGCAACATTCTCAACAGGAATAGATTCCAAGTGCTTGCAGGTGCATCTCACTTCACTTCTTTTTCTATCATGAGGAAATCTCTCGCTGGAATTATATTTCACTTGTTAAATGCAGTTCAAGAATACAGAAGCAGAAACAGAGGATGGGGTTCTCTACGGATATGGCTTCTTTCATTTTGTGTTTGCAATGGGAGCCATGTACTTCGGCATGCTGCTTGTTGGCTGGAATGCACATAAGACCATGCAAAAGTACTATTCATCACCATCAACTTGAAGTCCTTGTTCCTTTGGTGTGTTTGATTGGATGGAATCAAATTATAGGAAATAGAAATAGAGAAGGAATAGAAAAAAATTCAAAATATTCTTCTTAATAATATAATAACTTGTATTATATTTTATTATTGTTAATGACAACGTAGTAAAATTATGAATTAATGTAAAATATTTTATTCAAAAACATAAAAAATATCATTTCTTTCATAAAAATCAATGAAATCTTCGTATAGTAACAATTAAGATATTATTTAATAATAAAATAAAATTATTTATTTAATATATATAATGATTAAAATTAACTTAGTTTTATTTTTTTCTATATTCTTATGTAATATTATAAGACAATATTGAAAAATTCATAAGGAATACATAGAGAATATTATTTATTGGATTGAAGTAAATATTCCTCATCCATGAGAAATGGTATTACTTATCTATTCTTTATTCCTTATAACTCACATGTTTTCTTATTTGGTTGTAACTTTTTGTCGGTAAATGGTGAGCCATAAGGAATAGTGTTTTATTCTTTTTATCTATTTTGTTCAATCAAACACCTACTTAATAGTGTAATTATATATATATATATATATAATATTTTCCCATGCATCAGGAACAAAGAACTTTTTGTGTTATACTTTTGTTAATAAACTTTCTAATGATTATGAATCTTTATACTTAACAGGTGGACAATAGATGTTGGATGGGCCAGCACTTGGGTCAGGATTGTGAATGAATGGGTGGCAACACTTGTATACAGTTAAGTCGTGTACACTTCG
This sequence comes from Canna indica, assembly GCA_034359265.1. NCBI lineage: Eukaryota > Viridiplantae > Streptophyta > Magnoliopsida > Zingiberales > Cannaceae > Canna > Canna indica. The sequence goes on from CP136894.1 coordinate 82,207,056, forward strand.
GTTGAGTTGGGTAACAACTCCGGTCTGGTTTGGACTGGATCGGGCAGCTTTTAAATATTTTGGGGTTAGTTGGATTTCATTTTGAGTTTTTTTATATATAAAAAATCATTTCAAAGTACGTTCCACGTATATTCTTATCTTAAAACCAAAGATATATAGTAAGGATTTAATCACGTGTTAAATTGAGTTAATTTAGATTGTTTTCTTAAATTTTCTTCAATTTCTTTTTAATTTTTTGATATTTTTATGAGTTTTTACATTGTATATGTATATTTTAATTATTTCTAATAAATTGCATACTCTAGCTTCATCAAGATGGCAAAAAAATATCATTTTCAAATATACTTTTAATGCACTATAAAAACTTCCAATATCTGGCTATACTGTAAGCAATATGAAGACCACCTCAGTTAAAGGATTAAATATTGAAATATTCATTTTATTCAAGTTCAAGTGACATATCAATTGTTAACAGCGTAATTAAATATTTTTGTAAATTCATTTATTTTTTGTATTTTCTAATTGTAATTTACATTTAGATTACATATAATAAGGTCATTTTAGATATTTTTTATTTATATATTTTTAGATAAATATGTAAAATTTCACCATTGGGTTACTTACAATCTGGATTAATTGCAAAAATTAGAAGGATATATGTTGCATGATTTGATCTTTAATGTATCATCATTCGGAGCATGGAATCTTTTTTTGCAAATATATATTACATCATGCCTTATTTTTTTATATTTTACATCATGCCTTATATAATTAATTTTTTTCTTGTTGTTATAGTGTGGTTGCTGGTTGCTCCTCTCGTGTGGAAGAGAATGAAGCAAGAAGATCATCCAGTGTAGTAGTATAGGACACGAGCATTAATCACTCTTGTTGTTGTCGATTTATTTTCCATGCAAATTAGACTTAACAAACTCGCAGTTTTTTAACTTAGATGCAGTTTTTTATTTTCTATTTTATTTTTTCAACTCCGTAAACACATTCTTTGAACTTCTCGAAGAAGAAAAAAAAGTTGTACATATGTCGTTGGAAAATGCATTCTTGATGCTAGTCAGTTATTTCATTCTTGATGTTGTTGGTGTATATATATATATATATATATATATGTGGTTCTTAAGAAATTTATACGCTCACACACTGATAACTAATAGCGATAGAGAAAAAGTCAGCAACAATACAAAAAAAGACTATCAATGAAAATGACGAAAACAACAAAATTTCACAAGCTGCACCACACCAAGCGAGTGGCCACCTGATCAGCCTCACTGCTCCACCTCCATCTGTTATGTGAAGAATATGGAAAAGACAGTCGTTAATATTTTATTAATTCTTTATTCATTACTCAACACTTGTATAAATACATGTGTCTCTAGCGATATTATAATCCTCCCTTCTCTGTTTTTATTCATTCTGAGGTATTGCTTCTCAGTTCCAGTAGTGCTGTGACAAGGTTTCTTACGAGTATTCTTCTCATTCGATCAAGAAGTTATTTTCATTCAGGTGAAATATGTTATTCAACATGGTATCATAGCACTGCTAGCTCTAACGAGCACTGTTTTTTTTTTCTATACAAATCTCTCTTCTTTTCGTCTCTTCGTTTCTGCAACTGGTTATTTTTTCTTTTCCTATGGATACAAACCAAACTTCATCAAACACCTTCTCTCTTGGCCATGGCATCAACAACCCCATGGCTTCATGAAGCACTTTTGTTTCGATAAATCCAACTGCTCAACTTCCCATTCGATTAATTGGAAGCAGCAACTTTCTTACTTGGAAAGCCCAGTTTAATCTCCTTTTTGATGGATATGATCTCACTCATTTCATCGATGGAACAGCTTTTCCTCCTGAGCCTGATTTAGAAAGGAGAGCTTGGTTTCGTCAGGATAGCCTGTTACGACATGCCATCATGGCCTCTATCGACGCAACTATTGCTCCTTTGGTTGCGACTTCTCTGAATGCCAGGGATGCCTGGTTAAAAATCACCCAATAATTTGCGAATAAATCCCAATCCAGAATATATGGATTGCAGGATACATTAGCAAGGTTGGTGAAAGGTGAAAAAACAATCGCACAGTATTTTAATGAAGTGCGTACCATCGCGAATGAATTAGCTATTGCTGATTCTCCTGTCAACGATTCTGCACTGGTTATTAAACTTCTCAGCGGCTTAGGCCCTGAGTATAACGACGTCAGTGCCGCTATAAGAACCCATGACACTCCGATCTCTCTTGAAGAGCTATTTGACAAGCTCGCTGGGCATCAAATTTTTCTGTTGCATCGTTATAATCTTCCGGCACTAACAGCTCAATACACCCAAAAAGTTGCTAATTGGAACAAGCAGAAAACAAATCAAAACTTCGACAACAGGCGCTCCCTTCCTCCATTACTGAATGCCTTCAACCCACCTCGTCCTCAAAGCTCCAACTGGGTTCGTTCTCAAAACTTCAAACCAACCTTCCGGCCTCCACTGAACCAGTCAAGCAGAAACTCAAGATGGAGACCACCACCATTCTACAACAATCCCAGACCACGCATTCAATGTCAGCTGTGCTATCGCTATGGACACACTGCACGAACGTGTCAATATGAGAACAATGGTGCTCCACAAATTAATTTCTCAGACCAGCAACCAAATTGGATACTTGACACAAGAGCATCGAATCATGTTACTTCCACACCTCAGAACCTGCAAACCTTCAATTAATACAGTGGCAGAAATGATCTTATCATTGGTGATGGTAACAGTCTAAAAATCTCTCATTCGGGTGACACTACAATCTCCTCCTCTAATATGAAATTTCATTTAAGCAATGTTTTATGCGCATCAGATATGAGTAGAAATTTAATCTTTGTATCAGCATTCTGCAAACAAAACATGGCTTCTATTGAATTCTTTCCTGATTTTTATATTGTGAAGGATCTAATAACTTGAGCACAACTTGTTCAAGGCCCGAGTAGGAACAACCTCTATGAATGGATTGATACAGTTCCATCTCTAGCCTACTCGACAACTCTCTCATCCTCACCTTCATTCACCACATGGCATCGGCGACTCGATCATCCCCACGCCAAAATGGTTAAAAGCATTCTGTCTAAGTTCAATTTACCTTACTCTAGTTCATCTTTTGGTTACTGTAACTCATGCCTATGTAATAAAAGCCATAGGCTACCTTTCCTAAGTTCAACTCTATCAAGCTCTAAACCTTTAGAGCTCATTTACTCGGATGTTTGGGGTCCGGCTCCGGTTACTTCTAGTGAAGGTCATTGATTTTATATTATTTTTTGTTGATCACTTCACTAGATATATTTGGTTGTATCCTCTTCGTAAAAAATCTGATGTTGCAGACATCTTTCCCACCTATAAAAAATTGGTTGAAAAATATTTCAACACCCCAATTGTATCATTATACTCGGATGGCGGTGGGGAATACATAGGTCTATCAAATATCTTAATTATCTAAAGAGGGTATTCAACACCTAATATCTCCTCCATATAATCCACAACGGGTTGGGATTGCTGAGCGTTGACATAGGCATATCATGGTAACAGCCGTAACATTATTGCATCAATCTAATGTCCCTCTTCAGTACTGGGACCATGCGTGTCTTCATGCTGTATACTTAACAAATCGCATGTTTACTCCAATTTTGGATAACAAATCTGCCTATGAAACTCTATTTTAGGATCAACCCAATTACCTCTCATTGAAAACATTCGGGTGTCTTTGCTATCCATGGCTAAAGCCATATGCATCTCAAAAGTTTGAGTCAAAATCCAACCCATGTGTTTTCATTGGCTACTCTGTTCAGCATCACTCTTACAAATGTCTCAACCTCTCCACTGCCAAAATTCACCTATCAATACATGTTAATTTTATTGAAGAAGTCTTTCCCTTCACCTCCTCTCACCTTCACGATATCCGATTGCACCATGAATCAGTGGACTCAAATTGAGTCACGATACTGATATCCCACCACCACCACCATCCTTAACTATCACCCCACCTACACTCAACATAATACCACCATCATCTCCTATTCATAGTAACGATCTTACTCGGCCCTTGAACAATGAAGCCTCTCTATCTCCTTCAAACTCAAATGAGCTGACTGAAGCTACTGCTCAACAGAGTAATCATTCTGCAATACCAACACAAACTGAGCAGCCTCGTCGTATGACCGCGAGATCACAAAACAACATATTCAATCCGCGACATCCTACTGACTACTCAGCACTCATAATTTCAGCAGCTACATCTGATGTTCCTAAAACCTTTAAACATGCAATTAAATTTCCTAAGTGGAGGGATGCCATGCAACGAGAAATGTGTGCTCTTCACAACAATCATACTTGGAACTTAGTTCCTCCTTCCGATGCTTAGAATATGGTAGGATGTAAATGGACTTTTCGACTAAAAAAAGCACCATATGACAGTATAAATTCCTTCAAAGGCAGGCTGGTTGCAAAGGGCTTTCACCAGCGACCTGGCATTGATTTTACATCCACTTTTAGCCCAGTTATAAAGCCTACAACAATTCGGCTTGTTCTCACTCTTGCCTACTCTAAACAGTGGCCGTTATTCCAACTAGACGTCAACAACGCCTTCCTCCAAGGACACCTGGATGAAGTAGTATTCATGACCCAGCCACCTGGTTTCATCTCTAAAGACAAACCTCACTATGTATATAAGCTCAATAAACCAATTTATGGCTTACGGCAGGCTCCAAGGGCCTGGTACAATGAGTTAAAAAAATTCCTCTGCTCAATTGGTTTTGTCAACTCCAGGTCTGATACTTCCCTATTCTTTATGCATGGAGCTGACTTTAGCATACTACTTCTCTTATACGTTGATGATATTATACTTACTGGATCTTCACTGCCTAAGATTCTTGAAATCAATAAGCTTTTATCTGCGAAATTCTCCTTGAAGGAAATAGAGCCATTAAATTACTTCCTTGGGATTGAAGTCCTAAACACAGCTTCGGGCTTACTTCTATCACAAAGAAAATACATTGATGACTTACTCTTTCGATTCAGCATGCATGAATCAAAAGGCACAAAAACTCCAGCTGCCACTTCAGTTAAGTTGATGCTCATAGATGGAACACCTTCGACTGATGCAACCAGATTCAGGCAACTTGTCGGAGCTCTCCAATACCTATCATTCTCAAGGCCAGACATTTCCTTCATAACAAATAAACTATCACAGTTTATGCATCAACCAACGGAGCAACATTGGAAAGCATGTAAAAGAGTCATGCGCTATCTCAAATCAACAATAGATTTTGGTTTATTACTGTCGCCAACACCCACTCTCAATTTATTCGCCTTTTCGAATTCAGATTGGGGTGGCGATTTTGATGACAGGTGCTCCACAGGTGCCTTTCTAATCTTCTTCGGAGGTTCTGCCATCAGCTGGTCCACCAAAAAGCAGCAGTCGGTCTCCCGTTCATCCACTAAAGCCGAGTACAGGCCCTTGCAGATACTGCCGCCGAATTAAATTGGATTACTAACTTGTTACAGGAACTCAATTTTCCATGTTCCAGTGTTCCAACAATCTTTTGTGACAATCTCAGCACCACTGCCTTCTCACAAAATCCGATCCTCCACGGCCGTATGAAGCACCTGGCATTAAACCTCCATTTCGTCAGAGAGCAGGTTCAAGATAGAAAGTTAAACGTTCAATTTATTCCTTCAGCCTTGCAGCTCGCAGATTCCCTCACTAAAATTGTCTCGACAGCAACCTTTCTTAGCCATCGAATCAAGATAGGCATCGTCGAAACTCCGCCTATCTTGAGGGGGCGTAATAGCGATAGAGAAAAAGCCAACAACAATACAAAAAAGGCTATCAATGGAAATGACGAAAACAACAAAGTTGCACGAGCTGCACCACACCAAGCGAGTGGCCACCTCAGCCTCACTGCTCCACCTCCATCTGTTACGTGAAGAATATGGAAAGGACAACCGTTAATATTTTATTAATTCTTTATTCATTACTCAACACCTGTATAAATACAGGTGTCTCTAGCGATATTGTATAATCCTCCCTTCTCTATTTTTATTCATTCTGATGTATTGCTTCTCAGTTCCAGTAGTGTTGTGACAAGATTTCTTACGAGTATTTTTCTCATTCGATCAAGAAGTTATTTTCATTCAGGTGAAATATGTTATCCAACAATAACTACCCCTTAATTACCTCATGTATCCAAATCCAAGTGTCATCAAATTAATTTGATGTCACAGTAGGAAGCTCAACCTCTATGATGTCCACCTACAAAATCAAGAGTTTCCACAAGCCAAGACATCTCTAAAACTAAAAGTAGCTAGATACACAAGAGAACGGAATATCAAAACCAGAGTACTCATTAAACTTCATAAAGCATAATGTGATTTTTAAAATAATGTGTATGATATATATATATGTTAAAAAATGTTACAATTTCAATGCGCACAACATACAAGAAACGGGGAATAATAACTAATGCTACACACACAACAAGCTATGGAAAGGAAAATGGTCCTAGCTTGAAGATGAAGTTTCTCATGTGGATCATCCTCAAGAGTCAAGAGACGTACGTCTCCAATGCAAGGACAGAATCATCAAGCATGATACCCATGCGGAAGACCATAATTGTGTCTTTTATAAGACTACAATGGAACTTCAGGACCACCTCTTTAATTTGCCATGGTTGGCATGGTTAAAAAAAACCCTTCCAAATACTGCCCGACACAGAAAACGACATGGAAAATCAGGAACACTCTCTGTCGCAGATGTGGTGATCGAGAGCATGCATGCAAGCTTTTATAATTTGCTATGTTCTCCTAGCCCTAGTCTGCCCTCTTTCTCTCCTCTTACCACTAGACACTAGTTGTGTTGCGTTAGTGTTTCTTTTTCTCTTCCTTCATCCATTGTCTACCTGTTTTGTTTGGTAATTAAGTTCTCTGGGTGTTGCTCTCGATCTTCTCTTGTATCTTTGGCATTTCAAGTCTATTGAAATCAATTCTACGTAGCATTCTGACCTCACTTTCTCTTTACTATTTACGGATAATATCAGTGCTACAAACATGACATGGATCTTCGGATGCAACCCCAAAAAAAACTTCCAATTAGATATCTCAGCCTTCCTCTTAGAAATTTTGTCAAACTAAATTTGAAGGAAGTAAATATCAAATTTTACAAGTATATATATATAATTATTCTTAGCACATGCATGTTATGTCATGGCAAACGTCATGTGCGCCCAAATATTTTGGCTACGTTATATATCATAACATTATCCCTCTACCTTTCTAAAGTTTGCTATCCTCATCACCACGCACAATGACACAGACACACTGAGAGCAAATCCACACGAGTATTGAGTACTATTCTTCTGCCAAAATGAGCCGACATTTTCTTCTTGTTTACGATGGAAAAAGCATTTTCTTCTTCTTCTTCTTTAATATATATTCATTTTTTGGTATACTTGTGTATACCAAAATGAGAAAATCCACACGAATTTTAAGATGGAAAAAACATTTTTTTCTTCTTCTTCTTTAATATATATTCTTTTTTTTTACTTTTTCATGTATACTTGTGTACTTGACAACAATGATAGTGAAGCCACTCTTGGTCTGGACTTTTGGTCCGGACAAAGGAATTTGAGCACCAAACAACAAATTATATTAAGATTTTTGTATTAATCTTTCATATTTTAATCACGTACCGATCGATGAGTGCGAATAAAACAAGTTACAATTATTAAATACGTACTGAGCAGGCCAAGTAAAATGCATAATATTTATTTAAAACATTTGTTTTCATCGATCACAGAACAAATCATATTTTGAGGAATTTAGTTGACGCAATCACCTAAGTAAGCAAAATATTTAATTAAGCAAGCAAGAAGATAAGAAAAACGGTGCACGTCTCTTCATCCTGCGATCTCCGCCACGAAATCCCTCAGATTCCGATAGGACGATCCACCTTCACGTAAAGCTTCCCGCCCCTTCTCTTTCCACGCCTTCGCTCTTCTCCTCATCTCCTCCCCCATCACAATCTCCACGCACCTCGCTAGCTCGCTCCCTTCCAAAACCCCCTCTCCATTCACCTCCGCCCTCACTCCCGCACCCCAAATCTCCAACATCCGCGCGTTCGTCACCTGGTCCATCCACTGCGGCACGCCCACCGCCGGCACGCCGCACGCCAACGTTTCCGAGGTCGAGTTCCACCCGCAGTGCGTCACGAAGCACCCCACCGCCGCGTGCGACAGCACGCTCACCTGCGAGCACCACTCCACCACCATCCCCTTGCAATCGTCCGTGGGCACCTCCTCCTCCTCCTCCTCCTCCTCCACAGCCGCCGCCGTCGCCGTAGCCTTCTTCCTCACCACCCACAGATACGGCCGCCCGGTCTCCTCCAGCCCCCGCCGAATTTCCCCCTCCTGCTGCTTCTTGAGCACCGCCAGGCTCCCGAACGACACGTACACCACCGATCTCTCCGGCTGCGAGTCCAACCACTCCATGTAGCGCTTGGGCTTGAACAGAGCAGCTCCGTAGCATGCTGTTTCTTGATCCGAAAGAGATGATACCACCGGCCCTACAGCGAGCAGCTTCACCTCGCTGATGGAGGCGAGTGCATCAGCTTCCAGTTCGTCGAATGTGTTGACGAGAACCGTCGGCTTAGTGACAGTCTTCTGCTGATCCAGAAACCGGATCATATCTAGAAACAATTGGGAGATCCAAAATCTGGGGTCGTCGGAGGAAATTGTGAGGATGCCGGGAAATTCGCGTATTGTGAGCGGCGGCAGTCCCGGTAAGTTCACGACGAAACCTGGATTCTTAATGTTCGACGAAATGACGCGGTCGTAGCCGTGGCAGTAGTGGTACAAGATGGAGAAGACGGTCGCCGGCTGGATCCAGAAGAGAACGGAGGGGATGCCGTGATCGCGCGCGGCGTCGGCTGCCCACGCCAGGGTATGGATGACGCAGGTGACCGGCCGGCCGCGCTCCGCGAGAGACCGGATTATGGCGGAGACGCTCTTGGAACTGGTGGCTTGGAAGTTAGATTTGTAGCTAGTGATGTCGCTACGGTCGCCGTCGTCGTAGCCGTCGGAGTAAGGGATGTAAGAGACGAGGCCGTCGTGGACCTCTTGGTCCGGCGTGGGCAAGTCGGGAAACATGCGGCGGTGGGCGGAGATGGAGGTGGAGAAGGTGACGGCCGAGGCGAAGGTGGAGGCGAGGCGCTTGCCGAGGCTGAGCGCGGGGTTGATGTGGCCTTGGATGATGTAGGAGACGATAAGGAAGTGGTGCTCCATCGAGAACTACGACGAGCGCTGGAGATTATTGAGTGCATTAGGTGGTGCAGAAGAAGCGGCATTAAATAGTGAGATGCAAAGAGTCAAAGCGATCATATCAAAGCATGGTCTTACTCTGAACCGGAACTTCAACTGTTCGGTTCAATCCTTCAACTCGGTTCGAAAGAATTGACTCTAGAGAGCAATGGGCCGAACCCGCTTGACCTGGACCGAATAATTTTATAATTCGGGCCGAGCTGGCCGAGCCAAACATGATGAATTTTAAAAAAAAAAATTATTATTTAAAATATCTTATAAAAATCTTGTAGAAAAAATAAGATATGTTATTAGATGTATGCGTTCTTCAAAAGCAAGAACACAATAATTTAAAAAATTATGTCAATATTTTAATAAATCATTAAAAAAAAATTTAATGATAATGTTATTACTAGATGGAATTCAACATATCATATGATTAATTAAGTCTACTACAAAATACCAACAGATCCTTATAATGTTTTACAATGAAAATATGTCTGATGATCCAATTAATGATAATGACTGGTTAGTTACTGAGCATATTACTCAAATTTTAGAACTTTTTAATAAAACTATTGAACAACTTTTTGGTATTTATTATCCTACATGTAATTTAACTCTTTCATATAAAGTTCGTATTAGTGAAGTATTTTCTTCATATAGACATCATCCTTTATTTGCACAAATTATTTGTTTAATAGAATCTAAATTTAAAAAGTATTGGTCAGATATACCTACTTTATTTTGTTTAGCAATGTGTTTAGACCCTAGAATGAAAATTGATGATTTAAATATGTTGTTAGATAGTTATTATAATAATATGAAATTAGATAATGTTGAAGAAAAAAAAATAGAATTTAGAATTTATTGAATTCTATGTTTGTATTTTACGCTTCAAAATTTGGTGATACAATTATAAATAAGACAACATCTTCTTCTTCTAGATTAAGAGATGATAGTGGAAATAGTATTAATTCTCAACTTGATTGTAGGATAAAAAAAAATTAAATCTACTAATTTTAATGAATTAACTTTTTTTTCTAGATCATAATCATTTTGAAGAAATAGATGATAATGAGATTTTAGCAAGGTGGAAAAAATAAGAAAATGGTGTATCCTATTGTTTTCATCATGACACGTGATATACTAACTATTGTTGTGTCTACAGTAGCTTCCGAGTCTTGTTTTAGTGCAGGAAATAGAATTCTCGGCGAAAGAATGAGCCGAATGAGTGCATAAACGGTTGAAATGTACATTTGCTTAAAAGACTAGTTGGATGCTGAAGATAGATTACAAGAAAAGGGAGGACACGACACTTCATCATCGGGAGAGGAGGAAGCTTAAACAAGCGAAGCTGGTGCTGCTGGTCCATGTACAAGTTAAATCATCGGGAACTACGCATGACTAAAAATATAAAAAAAAAACTACATAGATCTGATCCTTCTATAGTCTAATCATTGGGGAGTACACGTTTAACTATAGAAGGTATGTATGCAACCTTTTAAGATGTGGTTTATTATAATATTAAAAAAATATTTTATCATTTCATGAATATTTTTGTATTAAAGATAAATAAAAAATTAATTATATTTTAATTTTTTAAAAATATTTGTATTAATTTGTACTACTTTACATATAAAAAATATGTTAAAAAATAGATAATAAAGCTTAGTACAATGGTTAAACTATCTCAAATAAAACTAGAGGTTCAAGATTTGAAACTCATCCTTAGCAATTAATTTTTAAAATTAAATTTTAAACATTTAAAAATTCAAATTTAAATATTTAAACATTCGGGCCGGCCCGAGCCCGAAGGGGCAGGCTCAGGCCCGGGCTATGCCTCCCCGCTGAGTTGTCAGGCCGTGCCAAGCACAGCCCAGAGGTGGCCGAGCCTGCCCGGGCACAGCCCATTGTCACCTCTATTTGACTCGCCAAATAGAACATTATTAAGATCTTTAGGGGTGTTTGATATGAGGATAATCTTAATTAAAATTACATGGGCCCACCAGATTATCACATTTGGTTGAAACGAATTACTAATAATCTGAATGCTCATGATAATCTACATTATCACTCAAGTGGTAATCCACATTTCCAATGGAGGGGTGACCATCTGCGACGGCCAATGCGATCGTAGTGCCGCCCCAGAAGATCGCTTGCTACCGCACAAACAATCGCAAATTGACTGTCGCGAATAGGTTGGTCGCAAAAACTCTACGACCGCCAAGTAACTGTAGCAAATATTTAGATATTGCGACCGCTACTGACCGTTGCATTGTTATTTGCAACCGCATCATGCGACCAAGAATGAGCATCTGCGACGGCTCTGGCGATCGCAAAGCCGTCGCATATGCGTATTTTATTATATATATATATATATATATAAATTCCTATTTCAATATTTAATTAAAATACATAAGAAACAATAATTAATAGAACAAAATGTGGATAGGGGAATCATATCCAATAAATACATCAAAATCTTATTTACATCGTATCAAAACAATAATGTTTACATCGTATCAAAATAAAAAATCAAATAGATACATCAATGAGATGCATCAAGCGGCGGCGCGAGGCGTACCGAGTATAATAGAAGCTATATGTGTCAAGTACTCGGTCACTTGTGCCATATACTGGGCCATCTGTGTCACGCTATCTCTCATAGTGGCCATGAGTGTGTCACTTGTGCTGAGGTGTGCCTGACATGATTAATTAATTAATTAATTAAAAATACATTCACTCTAGAAAAAAAGAAAGGAAATTAAGACTAAACATGATTAATTAATTAATTAAATCAAGCAATTTTATGTTCCTATTTGGTAGAAAATGAGAAAAAATAGCTAGTCAAATAACTCTAACCATAAGTGTAACCTTTCGAGGTAGTTAGAACCCTTAATATCAAATAGAATTCATAAAACAGCGAGAACAAAAACAAGAGAATATGGAGCCATAAGCTGATACATAGGAGGTGAATGAACATCTTTCAATCGTACAAAATTATTTTCAATAAATATCACAATCCTAAAATCAAGAGGAAAAAATGTAGGATGCAAAGACACTAAGGATTTCCAATAGTGAAAATTTATCTACAGTGCAAGTTTGACCAAGACAGATAAGCTGATATATTGAAAAATTGGACAGAAAACATTAAAAATGAAAAAAAAAAAAAAACATAGATACATGGACCTAACCTGACAGTTTCTCAAATCTCACAAATTTCGACCATAGTCTAGTAATTAGTAAATGAAAGAAGTATTTATCACCAAAGAAAAATTAAAAGAGTGACAAACTACACCGGTTAGTAGAAGAAACCTCAAAATGGAAATAAGATTGGAACATTATTAGAGAGTATATTGTTGCCATGAGTAGGGGAGACAATATTTGAACTGACAGTAATCAAGGTAGGCTTCATCAACCACTTGAAACAATGATGAAGTCAAATTATATTTCTAAAGACCAAAGAATATTTGCATTCTGAAACAATGCAGATCCAATTTATTAGAACAAGGATTACAATGTAAGTTGTGATTGTATGCGTGAGAGAGGCTAATACCTTATAAAATCTACTTATAAGCTCAACATGGTAAATATTCTACAAGGTCTAATATCAAAAGAAGAAATTGATTTCATAAACAACAACATAAACAATAGGTAAGGCACATTGAACCATTGAAGTTATCATAAGCCATACTATCATAGAGGCTTATTGGCATTTTCTAGTAGTGCAAAGAATTCAAATACAAATCTACTTTTTAGGCTTGAAAATAAGAACATAGAGAAGGACAAAGCAAGTGATAAATGCAGTTTTGAATACACAATTAACACCATGCTCATTAGACCGCTTCTAAAACAGTGAAATTGTGTAATGACTGAAATTACTTTGGCAACCAACTCAAAGACTGTTGCATCAAGCTAAGGGTTAGCCATAAGAGATACTACATATATATTGACCAGGCATAAATTTGCTTCTCTAAATGACCACATAGGTATAAAAGCAGAACTAAACCAAGCACCTTTGCAATAACATCAGCTGTTTAAAGTCCACGCATTTTGATTAATTAAACTTGGACAGGTATTCATCAATTAATCGGACTCCAATGTTGTATAGAAAAAACCTCCAAACTTTACTATAGTTTTTAGCTACAGATATGAGCTCCATCTGTGTGAGAAGAGGTGGGTGGTAGTCACTGCAACATTTCACAAGCTGAATAATTCTTCAAGGAGAAGAGATGACAAGGCTAGTGGAGTTAGTGAGGGATATTGCTACCAACCTAGACAATTGTAAGCTGATATATAACTTCAACTGTTTCAAAACTTGTCATTTGGTTTTGGAATGATTGTACCATTTTAACCTAGAACTAGTTATATGCAACTTGAGAATAACATAGGTTTTTCAACCGTGGCTATAAAGGTGGCAAAATCATACCAACTAAACTAACCAAACAAATGGCTACCAATTTACTTAAGATCAGCACCAAAGAGAAGATTTTAGCATATTAATGTCAAAGACACCATACATCAAATATCGGAATTTCTTATCAGAACATGCATTTTTTTCTGGACACGATCATCATAAAACGTAGTAGTAGTACAAATCAAAAACATCAAGAAAGGGAAGGCTGTAATACCTTCACCATAGGGAGATTTCTAGGTGGTAATGTGGAGGACCTTGGTGGGCATCCGAACGGGACCCTTCACAGTCAGACGCTTGTCCTTCGCACCTCTCACCAGATCCGTGCAGACTATACAACAAAAAACGATCAGAAGCGGAAGATAAAGAGAACCAAATAAACCCGACGAACAAAGTCTAACCTTTCACCAGATTCTTAATGTTCTTGGAGGAGAGGGAGAGGGTGATCCAGATTCGGTGTTGCTGCTCTTGGGGCTCTTCCAACCCCAACTTGGCCGGTTTCATAGCACCATACGCCGTCGCCATCGCTCCCGAGCTGAACAACCGTACAAAAACAACCTAACACAACGAATCGAAGAAGGCGAATCCTGAGACATCATATCCAAGACGAGCGATCAATGATTTGGAAAACAAGAACGCCGATTACCTTTCGCCGCCGCCGCCGGACTCTCCCGCGCGTGGAGGAAGATGGAAAGCAGAGGAAGTGTTGTTTAGGGTTACGAAGAAATAAGTGATGTTATGTAGTAGCGGATTCGAGCCTATTCAGAGCAGAGTAGGTCGTATATAAATCAACTTATTCTAGGGCGTCGCCGGGCTAAAATTTCGTTGGTGGAATAAAGTTTTCGTTGGTGGTAGCAAAGCCGTAGACATGCCGTAGCAAAGACAATATTATGTGACAGCTATACAAATGGTTGCAGTACCGTCGCTAGCCGGCGACGCCGGTTCACAACGGTCACAAAATCGTAGCAATTTGCGATGGCAAAAGTGCGGTCACATAATAGCTATCCCAAATTATTGAATTTTTAGTAGTACCAGAGATAATAATATTATTTTTTTATTTTTCACAAAAATATTTTTTATTAACATAGAGAAAAAAATTCTCACATCATCTTATTCGTCTCATCTCATAGTAAAGTGATAATTCCTATTTTTTTAATTTTTTTAATTTTTTTAATTTGATGATATTTTAGTTAAAAATATAAGTTTTCTAGTAATTATATTTTTGATCCCCCAAAATATCACCTTATTTTAGTTTGGTCCCTCCTTTTTAAAAACGTTTCGTTTAGTCCCTCAAAAACTATTTTTGTTTTCGTTTGGCCCCTCTGTTAACTTTTGTTATTAAGAGTCAATATTGACATGAATTAAAGACAAAATGAGGGACCAAACGAAAAAATTGAGATATTTTAAGAGACTAGATGGAAAAAATATATATTGTAATAACCTAAAGCATAACTATATATATTTCCATTTTATTCACCAATATAAAATTCTATCAATTTATTTTTTATTATTTCAAAATCTTTACACCATAAATGTACAATAAATTTACGACTCGCGCTCGCGCCGCCAATGTGCCACCACAAATCGCACCACCCTTGCTGCTGGTGCCGTGAGACTACCCACCATCATGTAACACCACAACGACCTCGCTCTCTCCATCATGATTTTTTAGAATTAATTAATAAAAAAATCGTAGTGGTAGAGAATGGTCGAGGGAATAAAATGTGCTGACACATAAAAGGACGGCACGAGTGTGAGTCGTGGTGACGCAAGGATGACACGAGCGTGAGTCGTGGTGACGTAAGGGCGGCGCGAGCGTGAGTCATAAATTTATTATTGATTTGTGTGGTGAATATTTTGAAATAATAATAATAATAAAATAATAGAATTATATATATGCTTTAGGTTATTAAAATATATATTTTTTCTCATCTAGTCCATTAAAATATCTCTATTTTTCTGTATGGTCCCTCATTTTATTTTTAATCCACGTTAGCATTGACACTTAACAACAAGAGTTAACAAAAAGTTAACAGAGGGACCAAACGAAAATAAAAATAATTTTTGATGGACTAAACGTAAAGTTTTTAAAAATGAGAGACCAATTCAACGAAAAAAACGTGATATTTTGGGGTCTAAAAATATAATTAAGCACTTTTTTATACCAAACAAAATAATATTGATATTTGGCGAGATTACCCGTACATGCCAAATATGGTAATGTAATCTAAATTCCTAGTAATCTTAAGTGGTAATGTACCAAACACCCCCTTAATAGATTATTCCTTCTTCTTTTTTTAACAAAGATTGAAAATCACAATAGGTGACTATACTATGGATCGAACCCTAGATTTTAGACAACATACAACATATTGCCGCCAATTGTGTTACCCACAGTTAGCGGTCTTAATAGATTATTCAATAAAATATGACTTTGATATATTTTGTATTAAATTTGTGTACTGTTCTTAACAATTCGCGGATCATCGACACAATGCGTCTCCGTCGTTGAGTTCCATTGCAGTGCATCACAATTCACAAAGAAACCCAATGTCGTGTGTGAGTACGTCACAACATGAAATATGACATTTTTCGGGGGCCAAGACCCCACTAAAACCCTTCTTGGTCCCCAATAAATCCTTTTAGTGAGGGTCACCCGGTCCTCAAATGTCTCCACAAAAAACTCGATCGGTAAATAAATATCCAAAGGTCAACTAGTGACGCTCGAAAAAAAATAATTATCCGGGGATCTGAGACCCCAGGAAATAGGAGTTTTCTTGGGGGGTCGCAACCCCCGAGAAATATAACTTTTCCTAAGGGTCGCGACCCTCGAGAAATGTAGTTTTTTCTGGGGCTGCGACCCCCGAGAAATGTAGTTTTTCTTGTGAATGCAACTTCTATGGTGTTAGTCACCATAGAAGTTTCTATGGAGTCCTTTTACGATGAGTAAATTTAATTTTATTAATAATGAAACTAATATAATTTAAATTGTTTTTAAATTAAAAATAAATCTATACTGCAAACGACTGAATTCAACGCTTTCACTTTAGATTCAGTTTTAATAACTTAAAAATACTAAGTTGACTCGTACGTTAGGTTCACAAAATTTCGATAAAACTCGACTCCATAATAATTTGTTTCCTCCATTATTGTCTTGTTCTCTGCATTTGCAGCTAGGAGTGTCCATTATTCGGTTTACACCGAACTGAACCACAAAAACCAAATCGAAAAATTTGGTTAGGTTCGGTTTGGACACTGCTGGGTTCGGCTCTTGACCCGAATCGAACCCGAACATTGATATTCGATTCGGATTCAGTTCTCAAAATTCAAGAATCGATCCGAATCGAAAACCGAACTGATTATATATATATAATAGTTAATACACCCAAACCCAATATTTCACTTGGACTTGATTAATTTTTTCATGTTTCTTCGTGTAAATGAAATTTCGGTTTTTTCGGGTAGGGAATCGAATCGAATTATTTCGGTTCGGATTTATTCGATTTTTAGGTAATTCGATTCGGGTTCGGGTATTCAAAAAAAAATTGATTTTGAATAATTCGATTCGATTCAGTTCGGATTAAACCAAATGGATAAGCCTATTTGCAGCTGCGTACCTCAGTATTACCTACTGATACAACTGACCAGTCTCCTCTAGCCCCCTCCTGATCTCCTCTACCTGCTACTTTTTGACAATAGCCAAACGAGGGCGCAACTTCGGTGCAGCTGCGCCTGCACCGAAACTCGTGCTGCCCCAATCATGGGACAGCATGCACTGGGCCCTTCCTCCAATGCAGGGTCTCGGTGCACAATCTTGGAGGGGCCCAGTGCATGCTGCCCCATGATTGGGGCGCGCGGCTGCACCGAAGTTTTTTCCGCCGAACGACAAGTAGACCACCAGTTTAATTCTCCCTCTGCGAGTTCAACCACGTGCTTCATGTAGCGCCTGTCATCGGGCTTAGCTCTGCGGCATGCTGCTCCTGATCACTTGAAAGAGATGATACCACAAGACTCATGCACCGCAATTAGCTTCACCTCACTAATGGCGACGAGCGCTCGGCTTCCAATTCGTCCAATGTGTTGACAAGAAGCTTTGGCTTGGTAACAGTCTGCTGCCAATCGATCTGTTTGAATGTATCTTGAAATTATTTGGAGATCGCCTAAGGAAATTATATATAAGGATGCTAGGAAGTTTGCTTATTGTGAGCAGTGGTGTTCCCAGTAAGTTCATCAGTTCAGGGTGAAACTTGAATTCTAAAACCTTGCTTCCCCTTCTAAACAATATTGTATTCACATATTCTAATGTTTATTTTAAATATTTTTTTCATTAGTATATCTTGGCATTAGCTGATTAACGTTAATCTGGGCGCATGTTTGGAGAACAAGAGATATCTACTATAATTTCAAACTGAAATGAATGTTAAAAAAAATATTTAACTGCAAGTAGAATAATTTTGATCACAAACTGTCCAATTAGGAACAATTCAAAAATCGTAAAGAATATATAAATTTTGTACTTCTTATAGACAGCAATACGATCTTCGAACGAATCTAAGGTATTAGAAAAAAAAAATATGATTCAACGGTTGATAAGTTCGTGCATGTCACTTTATCAACTCGTGAATCATAATATTATTTTCAATTTCAATCCTAACAGAACAACGCATACTCAAAATTCTAACTAGATTTGAATTTTCAATGGAAGAATTTTTCATAAATTAGAGCATAATCTATTTATACAAACCATGAAGTGTTCTTATCGTATCAGTAGATGGATAAATTAGTAAAGTACCACATGTAAGACAAATATATAGACTAAATAACATTATATAAAACTTTCTCCATCATGGATTTGCTCAAACAAACTATAATAAAAATCTTGAATTATATATTATAGTTGCATGACAAAAATTCTTGTACTTCAAATGAGCTATGTGAAAGACATGTAATTGCAACAATGCATCAGATCAAGGAGGACTAGTGCAGCAAAGAATCAAAAAAGTGCGGCTTGTCATAAGTAACTCTAGAAATAAACATCATAACAAAAATAATATTAAAAAAATATACAATCAAAGAAAAGAAAGTACGAGACTAACAAACAAACATAGGAAACTAAACATCACAATGAAAAGATCCAATTTTTCAAATAAAATTTGAACTTAAATAAAATATTTCTAGTTCATTATGCACTATAAAGCCTAGAATATATAGATAATGTATAATACAAAAGCTTAGAATAAATATAAAGTCTTGAATAAATAATGTATCATTCTACTCTCTTTCAAGCATACTATTCACTTTTTCAGAAGGCATGCCAATTTTATACTTCAATAAATGATGCTTTAAAGTTATTCCTTAGCTTTTAAAGTAGCAATATTGTTGTTATACATAAATACTTTCATCTCCCTAATTTTTGTAACTTTTATTTATCGTCTTTCTTATTTTTGTTTTTCCTAAGATGTAATAATCTAAATTATTTCCCCATTCCTCTTCTACTATCATTGATATTTCCTCTATTTCCTCTATTATTCTTTTATAATCGAAAAATCAAAGTCTTATGAAAAAGGAGGCTTATTCAATTCCTTGGGATCATTTGCATTGATATAGATGGAAAGATACATGATGAGAGGAAGAAGAATTGGATAGTAGCAGTAAATTACCATACCTAAAAATAATCTATTTATGAATTAAGAAGTAAAAAAAAATGCAAGTATGGAAAGTTTTCAAACCTACGCAACTATGCAATGTGCAGCCTTGATCTCTCTGTGAATTAAGAAATTAGAAAAAAAATGATAACAAGAGTAATGGAAGATATCTCTATTCACACGAATACTACTATAAATCTTGATGTGACAAAAGAGCATATTGTTTTAGAACAACAAAATGTAAACAAGTTGTCTTCTCATGATAAAATAGATTCAGGTTTAGGGTTTAGGGTTTAGCATTTTTAGGATAAAATGTCTAACCCTAAACCCTGCAGGAGTCGGCGGTAAGCACCACCTGCATGAATTATTTTTTAGTAATGTGTACTTAATTATGGTGGTGATTCCCCTCAATGCATATAGTGGATAAGGTCTAGCAAAGAAAAGGAGCTCACACTAGTTCTGTCATTTGCTTGCCTTATTGCCTTATCACTAAAATAATCGGCACAATGCACAGCTAGGAAAAGTTGTTTGGCTTCTTAGAAAAAGCTAACACTTCAGTTAACGAATTATCCATTTCATAAATGGTAGCTCATTTATGAAGTCTCATAGGAGTGTCCTAAATTTAGGAACCATGAGGGACCCCCCTTGTATTATTTTAATTGACATACTACCATAAGAGGTCCTTCAATTCCTAGCTAGGTACCCAATAATTACCTATGTATATGAATCCCTCTTATGGAGGCTAACCAAACCTAACATGTCTTGCTTGATGGAATTGAGCACCAACCCCATGTATAACAATCACTTCATTATATTATGCTCTCCTCTGCCATTCATGATCGATGTTTGAGAGCTCTCCTACTGCATGCACATGACTTGATCCACCAGCTACTTCAATTGTAATGAGGCCTGACATAGACACATAGTCAACATTGCAATTACCTGAAAAGAGGCAAAAGTGTTTACTTTTTCAGACAATGAAAATTGAAGGGAAATTATCAAACTTTGGGTATTAGCTTTTGTTTACATATAAGTAATGTTTTCATCTCGTATCATCACTCTAGAAAATATAACTAAGTGTAGAAAAATCGTGGGTTAGCAGGCAAATAAATCAAACAATAAACATGCCATTATCGTATCCATTAAAATAATTGTTGGAAGATAAATCAAATCATCACTAAGAAAATATGTAGAAAGAAGGAAAAGGCATGTTTACGGCATGAAAGATCTAGTTAGGGAACATACTCTCTGACCAATCTGACAAAGTTGGATCCTCCCAATTATGACCAGCTGCTTTGCATGGTATTGCCTGTGTTATACACAATCAAGGACTAGATCACCAAATATAGCACAAGACCAGTGGAATTTGAATCTAATAATCAAGTTCTTAAAGGTTTTTGCATATTTTAGAAATAAAAACTACCAGAAACAAATGCAATCAGAAGAATGCAAAATAGGTCAACTCAAACTACTACTGTCCACATTCCATAGGTACACTACAGATTGAATACAATTGGCGAAGAGAGAGAGAGAGAGAGAGAGAGAGAGAAGGGCGAGGGAATACCAGCGGTGCAAAAGTCGACGGTGGCAAACTCCTGATCGAGTAGTCCGACGGCGGTGCAGTAGTCCCAAGTGATCGAGTTATCAAGTAGTCCGACGAGTAATCGAGCGGGGGAAGGAAAGAAAGATTGGCGGCGGCGAGTGAGAGCTAGGTCGAGTGATCGAGCAGAGGGGGGGAGAAAAGAAAGATTGGGCAGGATAAGTAAAATTAGCACTTGACGGCTTTGCGACTGCTCCAGCGATCATACAAACCTGGTCGCACAGCGATCGCCAAACCGTCGCCATGTTGCGACGGCACTCGAGGCGATCACAGTGTCGTCGCTATTTTGCGACGACACTCAAGGTGGTCGCAATGTCATCGCCAACCTGGCCAGTCCGCGACCTCAATGGACGATGGTCACAGACTCGTTGCATCTGCAATCGCATCATGTGCCGTCGCAAAAAGTTATTTTTTTAGCAGTGAACTGTTTTGGCAATCCTTAATTAAAAAAATACATTTTGACGGCAACTAAGTTAGTTGTCATGTCAACATATAGTAATTATATTAAAGAGCATTTGAAAGTGGAATATAATTATTAATTAATATGAATGCCAAAGAGGATGATAAATTGTGTGTAAATAAAAATTTGAGATGGATAATTTATTAATTAGCCTATAATTTGAGATAGATTAATTATTTTTTTCTATAAAATATATGTGAACAATAATGCCTTCTATTTTGACAAAATTATTGGCATTCAAGACTTTAGATAAAAGTTTTTTAATATGTGCAAAACTTTTTCCGGAAAATATTTAATTGTTTCAAAACTCAAAAAATATTAAATTTTAATTCATCGAGATGGTAAAATTGATAGAATAAAATAAAATTATTATTTGTAGTTCTGAAATTATTTAAAACTTTCAAGTAAAAGTGGGTAATTAACGTGCTAAAGATTTTTGCCGAAAATATAGGAGGATAAAATTGAAATCCCAACTTTTTCCGATTCTGTCTATAAGAATTTATGCATTCGGTTTTGAGAATTGTTCATAAATTTATTATGATTTTGACATAAAAAGGAAAGCTCAAAAACAAAAATTGACATGTTAGTGCCTTAGTGGTCATTAATTAACGATGCTCCATATAGACATGAGAATTTGATTCTGATATGTCTAAAGATTAAAATCTTCCCATCATCAGCATCTTATTTTATATGTATATATATATATATATAATTATTAGTTTTTTCATCACATTTAATATCTTTTATGGATCAAATATAAATTATATCAGGTGGCAGATCATACAATTTCAATTACATGATATTAATTAAAAACTTAATTAGTAGAAATGACGATGACAACATCTGGTATATTTTCTAAATATATAGGGTTATATAAAAAAAATACATAATTTAAACATTACGTAGTACATGGCGCATGTCTTCATGCTGCGATCTCCGCCACGAAAGCCCTCAGATTTCGATCCGACGATCCACCTTGACTCAAAGCTTCTTGTGCCTTCTCCTTCCATGTCTTCGCTCTTCTCCTCATCTCCTTCCCTCTCTCCCCCTCCCCCATTACAACCTCCACGCACCTCCTCAGCTCGCTCCCTTCCAGAACGCCGTCTCCGTTGACCTCCGCCCTCACCCCGGTGCCCCATATCTCCACCATCCTCGCGTTGGTCACCTGGTCCATCCACTTCGGCACGCCCACCGTCGGCACGCCGTACGCCAGAGTCTCCGCCGTCGAGTTCCACCCGCAGTGAGTCACGAAGCACCCAACCGCCGCGTGCGACAGCACCCTCACCTGCGAGCACCATTTCAGCACCATACCCTTCTTCTCTGCCTCGCCCTCTTCCTGTTCCTCCTCCGCGGCTGTCGCCTCCTTCCTCAGCACCCACAGATACGGCCGCCCGGTCTCCTTCAGCCCCCGCCGGATTTCCTCCTCCTGATGCCTGTTGAGCACGGCTAGGCTGCCGAACGACACGTACACCACCGATCTCTCCGCCTGCGAGTTCAGCCACTCGATGTACCGCTCGTCGTCGGGCTTCAAGAGAGCACGCGATGCTTCTTCATCCGAAAGCGACGATATCATCGGCCCTACGGGCCGGGAGCAGCTTCACCTCATCACCGATGGCGGCGAGCACGTCAGCTTCCAGTTCGTCGAATGTGTTGACAAGAACCGTCGGCTTGCCGATAGTCTTCTGCCGTTCAATCAACTGGATCATTTCTCCGAACAATTTGGAGATCCAAAAATCGGGATCGCCGGCGGGAATTGTGAGGAGGCTAGGAACTTCGCGTATTGTGAGCGGAGGTAGTCCCGGTAAGTTCACGGTGAAGCTTGGATTCTTAATGTTCGACCAAATGACGCTGTCGTAGCCGTGATAGTAGTGGTAGAAGATGGCGAAGACGGTCGCCGGCTGGAGCCAGAAGAGAACGGAGGGGATGCCGTGGTCGCGTGCGGCGTCGGCTGTCCATGCCAGGGTATGGATGACGCAGGTGACCGGCCGTCCGCGGTCGGCGAGAGACCGGATTATGGCGGAGACATTCTTGGAGCTGGTGGCTTCGAAGTTGGACGCGTAGCTGCTGTCAGTGCGGTCTCCATCGTCGAAGCCGTCGGAGTAGGGGATGTAAGAGATGAGGCCATCCTGGACCTCTTGGTCCGGCGTGGCCAGGCCGGGGAACATGAGGCGGTGGGCGGAGACAGAGGTGGAGAAGGTGACGGCGGCGGCGGAGGTGGAGGCGAGGCGCTGGCCGAGGCGGAGCGCCGGGTTGATGTGGCCTTGGATGACGTAGGAGACGATGAGGAAGTGGCGCGCCATCGAGAGGACGACGAGGGCAGCCGAGTCAGTCGCGCACTGAGTTTTGTGATGAGTAGTGAGTGAGTGCCCCAGGAGAAGAATTAATTAAATAGAGCGCGATTTCTATGGAGCCGGAATCATAGTAGTTTTTTTCAATTAAATAGGTAGAAGGATAGCGCGATTTCTTTAAACCGGTGGATCACGGATCGGTTCAATCGAGTTGGAATCTTATCTGATTATTTTTTACCAAAAGCGATGTAGATGGGTTTCCTCGTTTAATTGGCCAACCCCTTCAATTCCAAGCATGTGTCGATTTTATGATGACGTCATCATCTTTGATTCATTTATTTCATAGAATAAAATGAATAAATAAATGAGAAAAAGCATTGAAGTAATCTTTTTAATTTGATATACGTTGATAATATCATTTTTTTTTTTACTAGGAGTGGATAAGTTCGATAGACCATACGTAAATTTGAGTAGGGTAAGAATAAAAAATTAAGAAATTAATTAAATCTGATTATGACTCAAGCATACATGGTACCTAGAATCAAAATTAGTACTCGAAATTTATTATATGTAATTATATATTAATATATTTATTGTATTCTTCCTTACTATTTTTTAAATATATTTATATTAAAACACTTTTTATAATAAAAAAATCTAATCTTATTCATTTATTGGACTATGATATAAAAAAAATAGAGAAAAAAATAAACTCGTTTGGACAATGTACCCAAAACAATAGTATAGATTCTCACTTCTCAGTATGGCTTGATTTCAAATCCCATCAAGGTAGAATCCAAATTAGAAACCTAAAAATTAATTCTATACGATATAGAGATAAAATTCAAATATCATGAAAAATATAAGTTACGGTACTTGCTCACCCCATTTGGCCATTTCTTACAACTCATGTAAAATTCAAAATTCATTTTTATAATCTCATTTTATTCTCGGTGATAAGTATACAAATCTTAAAACAAAAATGACTTAAATTTTATTAAAACCTTCGAGGACTATTCACATGGTCAATCATTGATCAGTTATACCCTGTAAAAGAGATGAGTCAAATGAAAATATGAAATGATCTCAGTACATCGCGACTCAGCACAAGCCAACCCTAAAACTAGGTCCTTATAGTAAGACCATAAGCCGGTTGAGCTGCATGAGGCAACCTACAATGGACTAAAATGAGGAACAACATCCAAACTGTAGCAATATTTGCAAAGTAGAATGCTCATAGAGCAGGAAAGATTGGCATCTACAATACAAGCCCAACAAGATCAACCAAAAACCAAGGCAAAGTAGAGAACAGCAGAAAGGCCATTGAAATTTGAAAATGTGCATGAGATTCTCATTATCAAAGTATCAAAATAAATCATCGCATGACACAGTTAAAAGAACAAGGAAACATGATAAAACCTGAAGTCCATCTAAAGTGAATGATAGTCTCCTGATCAGGTCGTCTCTGAAGCATCCCATTGTTTATTTTGGAGTTCGACAAACACATACCACAACTATATGAAGCCTACTCATACAACAAAATAATTACCGCACTGGCTGTTGATTGTAGTGGCTTTTCTCTTTCTTCTTTGCAGCAGCAAGCCTGGCACTTCTTGCAGCAGCCTCAATAGCAGCAGCTTTTGCAGCTGCATCCATCTCTTTACTTGATTTCTTCTTCTTCATGGAAGCCATCTTCTTTAGCCTTTCCTTAACATCAACTGCAGATGCATCCTCCTCTTCAGGTTCAGCAGCTACCTCATCCACGCTCTTGTTGTTATTGAGATCAGTTAGCTGCTCCACTTGTTCTTTCGCGTCCTTTGAAGATTTCTCTTTCTTGGACTTCTTCTTCTTTGAACTTTTGCTCTCTGAAGGAGCACCTGCATTATCCTTCTTCTCTCCATCACCACTTTGTTCCAGCTGTTTCTTGTCTGAGCAAACGTTGGATCCAAGTCATTCAGAAGGATGAATAACAAGTTCCATACAAGAGTTCAAGTTATGTAAATGTTTGTAGATCAAAATATACTACAATATTCATGAAGCAATTCATACAAAACATTGGTTTCATTATGCCTCATTATATGAGGAAAAGAAGCATTACCGTTTGTCTCATCTTGTGCAGAATTACCATCTTTGCCGGAAATACCCAACTCATTTAGAAGAGCATCAAGTTCTGCCATTTCCTTTTTCTTAAGCTCCTTCTTTGACAATTGTCGCTCCGCATCTTTAGCTGGCACTGAAACAGGAGCAGGTTTCTCAATGATTGGTTCAGAAGCAAGTTCAGCTTCAGGTTCAGGTTCCGGTTCCTCCTCAACATCGTCATCACCAATGTCAAGACCATCATCTTCACTTTCACTTACCTAAAAAACATGAATACGAGAATAAATACTACCAGTTTAATCACTGTCTAATTCAAATAACCTGAAAAGAAACTTCAACGTATGGATACAAATAGACAAGCAGAAAAAACAAAGGCAAGCCAATTATATGCAAGAAATACAGAGAGCACATTAATGCAATAAGTAGTCAATAAAATTAGCTAAAAAATACGAACAAAACTAACTTTCAAGAACTTCTATAAAAGCAACTCTGGAGTTTAAACAGTTCACATTGTGCATCGTTCTGTCATGCTTATTCTTCAAAAAACTATGTCATTGTGTCCTGTATAACTTACAATAGAATCTCAGAGTTACAATAAATATGATAATAGTTTGACAGGAGCATAGGTGTATATTTTACTGAAGCTAGAGTGCCTCAAACTCAGCTAAGACCTGAGTTGCAAAGCTGAAATTAGTTATGGTTCAAGCCCTGCTGTGTGTGCTCCTAGTTGATCACTGAGCATACACCAGTTACCTCTAGGCAATAAGAACAAGAATCGGTTCATGGAAGGAAGTTAAACAAGCACATAACAACATGAATGGCATCTTCAATTTCATCTTAAATGGCATCCTTGGGTGGATTAACCATGGTGACTGTTAGATAAAAAGAGGTTGTGCAACATTTCAACTTATTTTTTCATGAAAGCCAAAAACCATCAACTATTGTGCAAGATAACCTGCAATCAAGTTACGAAGCTTGAATAGCCAATTGATATCAATCATCATGTAGTTAGTTACCACACGTAGAATGTATGAATAGCAAATAAAATTAACCTCCAGATATGAAGGTGGTTTAGTCAGGTATAGGGTAAAACATTAAAATGAGATTTATGTGAGCTTCATGTGGTAAAAGATGGTTTAGAACCCAAGACCTTGGCTCTATCAAGCACAAAGGCCTCATCAGTTGAGTTAGCTGGCATCTTCAAATATTAAATTATAGAACAAGGATGATCCAAGAATAAACACATCCATCTGTCTTACAACTTTTGGGACTCTCAGGGAGTTTAATAAATAATTTCTATCAAATGTAGTAAAAAGAAGCACATAAGAAGTATCTTAAGATATTTTTCAGTTAAAAGGGTGTCCATTACAAAATAGACTTTATCTCTGAGTTAAACAAGAAACTAGTAGGAATTGTGGATGTAACAGGATCAATTTTGAAGGCCCTGTAATGTGCCGTAGGGCCTTCTGTTATTAATTCATTAGCCCTAGCAAGAAGATCTCTATTAATTTATTATCAAAATAAAAGGTAACATATTGAAAGTGAAATAACAGATTGCAAGTGAGCAAGTGATACCATGGATATTTCATTAATTGTGTATGAAAAGGATATCCATGTAACAGAAGGGACATAATTCATATCAATGGATATGTCCCATATCAATGGACAAATAAGCTTGCAATATTGTAAAGCAAATGCTTGGAACTATCCAAAGAAGTAAAAGGTCTCAAACGATGTGCCAACAGACTACCATTGGCCTAACAAAAAGAATGTGATAGCACAAGCATCTCTTAACCACAGAAGGTTGTGATAACATCTGCCAGCTTTTAACCAAGTAATGACATGGTGAACCATCAATCAGCTTTTTCTGATTGGGAACTGTGAATCTGTCATTTGGCTTTAAGCATAAAACTATATGAAAGAGTCAAATTAGCTCTCTCAGGAAGGAATAAGTAAAAATAGTTAATATTACCAACTACACAAAAAGTCCAGTAAAGCAAGGCATTTTCAGATAAAGTCCACAGAAATTATGCGGAATAACAAATATTCAATTGGTATCAACTGTATAATTATCAATAAACAAAACTAGATCATACGGAATGAATACCTCGTCTATGGCTGCAGTCTCCTCCTTGTTATGCTGCTGCTCCGACGCGCCCCAAACAGCCTGGGGAGGGGCAGTGGTCGCGTAGTAATCGTCGTCGTCGTCATCACCCACATCGGCCCAAGATTTCGACGTCAGCGGGGCGGGCGCCCAAAACACCTGTGGCTCCTGCTCCTTCGCCTGGCTTTTGGACGACCCCTTGCTCTTCGAGTCCTTGTCCGACTTCTTCTTCTTCTTGAGTGTCTCGAGCGCCGCAAAAACGTTAGTGCTGCTAATCTTCAAGGGCCCATCGTCCCTCCTGCTTCCACCTCCGACCATATCTCGCTGTCGCCACACCAAGACAGATCCAGCCTACGGTTACGAGATCCACCAAAAACCCGGGCAATCGCTCCGGCGATGGATCGAAGAGAAGCGATTGATGCAGAAAACAAACAGACGGTTCGATTTCAGCAGCTTGCCGACAAAAAATGAGATTTTTACAAGACCTCCGAACAAAATTTAAGATCAAGGGAGAAGTCTTCTAAAGAGAAACAAAAAAAGCTCGGATTATGAAGGCGGGACCAAAGAGGTCAATGAGAAAGGGAGATTGCAGGCTCAAATTCGAGGTCTTGGAGGCGATAAAAGATGAAGACCGAGAGAGAAGAGAAGACGAAGAGGCCGCGCGGTGGCAAAAACGGTGGCAGCGATTAGGGTAAACAGATAACGTCTTTGATGCCCACGATAGCGTCTATTTTTCGCTTATATTAACCACAATACTTCCCCTACCCGTTTACGTCTTCACAGCGGGGACCACAACGGCTCCACACCGGATCCCAGTAATAGGTCGGGTAGATGAGGACGGTATTCGAAAGCGAGGAGGCGAAAGCGATTGTGCATCTTGTCCGCGAGATACGACTACAATTAACCGACGCCACCCGATGAGTGGCCAGATAGAACTCAATGTCGTGCGCGGTGGTGTCGTTTTAGACTTGTAGCTTTGAGTTAAACTCGTTCCACCGGTGCACTGTAACTATCGAGACCCACGCCGTTGGATTCGCAAGCCGCCTTGTGATCAACGGCTCTGGATAGAGTGCATCTAATCTGAGGGATGCTTGGGTTACAGTTCCTGCCCATGGAAAGCGGACATTGAGTTTTTTTTTACCAATAAAAATAATATTCTCTTCCTTCCATGTAAATAATTTTTTAGACTTTAACACGTAAACTTAAAAAAACTATTTAATAGTCTAATTATTAATAAATTTTTATTATTATTATTAAATTATCCATAATGTGATCCTTAAATTTTATATTTTTTATTATTGTACTTCATTGATGAATTTTTTTTTATTAAAGATTAAAATTAGTAAAATATAATTAATACTATATTAAAAATTTAAATTATCATTTAATATAAAAAAATTTAAAAAAAATAAAAAATCATTTATTATAAAACGAATGAAGTACCTAATTTACTACGGAGCTGCCGAAAGAGTCCGACGATGTAATCTCTAACTCAACCTACCGTACAGATGACCAAATCAAATAATGCTCACAAATCCTGATCCTATTTGCTGCTTAATAGGCAACTATAATAATACTTAAGAAACCCACACAATTATAATGATTTTTCAAGTACAAAATGACGGAGGTAATTTCGCATAGAGGGAGCACAAAAGGATATAGAGTCGTAATCAAAATATTAGAATTAGTTTCTATAGCAAAGAGATGGAATAGCATAGTTGAAGCTTTCACGTATTGCCACAGCTTACAAAAGCTAGTACTGAATCCCCATGCACAAATAAACTGACAACACCCAAGCATGAGTCATCGTGCTGACAAATACTAAGACTAATTAGGAGCTATATAATCGGGCACGATACGATAACTGCATGCCAGATCAGAAAATTCGGCCCGATAAGTTTATCGGGTCGGGCCGGCCCAGCCAGACATGATAACATTGCAGGCCGACTCTTATCGGGCTGGGCCGACTCGTTTGGCCCGCTAAGTATTAAAAATAATAATTTTAAGTATAGTTTAATACTTGTTTAGTACTTTAAAATTGAAGGTGAAGTTAATACATGAAGCTTTTCATGTAAAATATCATATTTGGTGCTTATTTAGCCTCTCAAACATTTTAAATTAATTTTTTTTATAATTTTTTAGTTGATAAATAGGCTCACGAACCGTGACGAGCGGCCCGCAAAATATTGCGGGCCAAAATTTTTCGGCCCGCGAAATTAGTGGGTTGGGCCGGCACGCTACCTTATTATGCCGGGTCGGCCCGGCCAACTAACTGCAGGTCGGCCCGTTTTGCCACCTCTAAGACTAATGCATCTTGCAAATTTAACAAACAAAATATCATAATTTATTTTAAGTATGGTCGGTGCTAAAGACATTTATCTTACAAGTGTATAAGTACTTTTACCTATACTTGTACTTTTATCTGTACCCTCAGGTTGAAAATGAGACTAGTATGAAATTGGTAAACACTAATATTTGTGTCACAATGGATGAAGGGACAAATTGTCTAACTTCATACAATAATAAATTTTTAGCATACCAAATGAACCGGCAAATATTTGTTAAAAAAGAAAAAATATCAAAATGATGCAAATTTTTTCTTTAATTATATTTTTAACCAAAATTATCATTGACGTTACATAATTATATCATTTTTACTATTTTTTTAAACAAAAGTCCACGTCAGCAAACGAAACCCCACGTGGCAACTGTAGCTCGGCCACGTAAGATGCCACGATGGAAATGACATGTGGCAATTATGTACTGACAAGAACAATTTTGGCCCAAAACAAATTTAAGGGACAAATTTACATATTTTTCAATACACCAAGGGCAAAATTGCACTTTTTTCCTTGAATAAAATTTATATGGTGCCCAACCAACATATTTTATGTTCATTGCACGATTTTGCCCTTGAAATATTGAAAAGGGTGCAAATTTGACCATAAAGTATTGAAAAATGTATAAATTTGTTCCTTAAATATGTTTTGGACCAAAATTATTTTTGTCGGTACATAATTATCACATATTATTTTTTATCGTGGCATTTTATATGGCCGAGCTTCACTTGTAATGTTAGCTTTCGTTTGCTGATGCGAACTTTCGTTAAGAAAAAAAAATAAAATTAATCCAATTATATATGGTCGAAGATAATTTTTGTTTTAATGAGCAAATTTAGCTTCTTCTTTTCCTTTGTCAAAATGAACTACGCAGAGATGGAGCACTCGAAGATAGGGAGAGAGAAGAAGAGCCAATAATCGGGGACCAAGAGGAGCGGTCAGAGGAGTTCAACCCAATTTTATCGGAGAGAAGATTCCACCGAAAATGAGTTCATTTTTATTTTTATGAACTGCAGTACTGTACTATTTTCGATAATTATTGGTATTTAGATTTAGACAACAACATGTTTGATTGGATGAACGGATCAGAAATGAAATAGTGTACTATTTATTGATAATGTTCAAAAATATGATGGAATGAATTTATGAGCATTAAATTGGAATAAAATCTGGACCGAGTAAGACAACCGGCGTTATCGGCCCAATCGAACAAATATTCGACCTCACCTAACTAGGGGTGAGCGGATCCGAGTACTCTATATTTTTTATGATATTCGGATCCTACTCGATATAGGACTGATTCCTACGTTTTGGAATCGGACCCTACTCTATTGAAATTTGGAATCGGACCCTACTCGGAATCACAGATTTCGGTTCCGATTTCGAGTATCTTGTTGGAATTTGTTTATATATAGATTCCGGAGTACAGGTTCTGAGTACCATATTGGAACCTGTCCTGGAACCTATAAATGAATAGATTATAACAGGATATTTCGTTGGAATCTATTTTGGAACCTGTACTCTAGAACCTGTAAATGAACAGATTCCATAGTACAGGTTCTAGGTACCCGATGTATTGGATTCGAAACCAGAATTAATTTTAACTGATTTCTAAATTTTTATTTCGAATCCTACTCGAATTTAATTTGAATCTACCAAAAATCTACTCAATCGGATCAATTTCAGTCAATTTCAAATATACTCGATACCCATGCTGCACCTAACCGGTTTTGCACTTATGCAAACAAAACCACCGTCATGCCTGCAAGTCGTTCGATACTTTTCCTCATCCGAAAGGCAACCCCTACCTAAACCATATACGTGTCGCCTTGTGTCTTAACTTCTAGTGCGTACTATGAACTCAAATGGAAATGACTTGGAATTACTTTTCATGTTGCTTGCAGCCCTCGCATCCACACAAGAAAGCGAGTCCTTTCCTCTTCACCGAGCTTCGTCCCTGTTGCCAAAATGGTCGATCATGGACCATCAACTCTCTGCAAAAGTGGGGTTCTATGTCCGCGTCCATCACCAGGAAAAACTCGAACACTTAATGCGCATCACATCAACTTGTGCAACGAATAATAATTCAGATTCAGAATAGTCAAGCGACATCACAAATCAAGAAGATGAAGTATTCCCAAAATTAAAAAAGAAGCTTGTAATTTAAAAGAATCGACATCAAGCATCAGGCGATCCACCAATCACCATTGTTGCTCTGTTTTAGACTTTTAGTTCAGGCTCATCATGGACTCGCGAAATGCTGCGACTTGTTCTTCGGTCACGCATTGCGTCATCAACCTTGCGCCCTGTTTAGGCGCCGACGGCCTGACGAGGATGCACGTGGCGATGTAGTCTGAGTTCGTCAGTGGGACGACGTGCGCCGGCGTGCCCCAGCCGTAGTCGATTTCTGCGAAGCCCAGCCGCGTCCAGTCCGACACGAGCAGCGACGCGTACGCCGAGGTCAGCTGGTACGGGTCTTCCTTGAGCTCGCCCTTCGCCCACTTGGCGTACTCGATCGGCAGCCTCCTCTTCGCGTCCTTGATCAGCTTCACGATCTCCGCGATCGACGCGTTGGCGATCGTCTTGCTTGGCGCCGTCACCTTCATGATGTAGTAGCAGTTGCCGTAGTAGCCGCCGTTGGCCGGGAGGACCTGGTGCAGCAGGCGGCGGGTGTTCATGGCGAAGCAGAGGTGGACGTCGACGTCGGGGTCGAGGCGGATCGCCTGCGTCCGGCATTGCCAGGCCTTGGCGATGAGGACCTCGAAGGAGGAGCAGCGGTCGCCGGTCTGGTCGAAGAACTGGTTCTTGAGGTGGGCGATGAAGTCCATGGAGATGTCCATGATGAGGTACTGCAGGTGGATGTCCGTCGGTAGAGCGCATGGGCCGGAGACGAACTTGGGCGGGTTGGGGATCGCGTCCCGGCACCAGACCGGCTCGATGGTGGGTTGGGGGAGGCCTCTTGCCATTTCTGCAATGGCGGTGATGAATTGAGCAGCGCCGGGGCCATCGGAGATGGCGTGGCTGAACCTGAATCCTACCACGAATCCGCCGCATGCAAACTTTGTCACCTGGAATTAGGAAGAGGACAAAAATTTTGAGCAACCGCAATAAATTTACATGTTCTGACTTCAAATTGAAAGCTGGAAAGCACTTTTTGAAGAAATCGTGAAGAAGATTCCTTCCTTACGGCTTACAGCTAAGAGGGAGAGAGAGAGATCAGAGGAAGAAGATGACACATTCTCAAATTCCTAGATCCATTAGCAGTTAACAAATTGGCGACAATTTGGATGAGTTGACCTGATCTAAATTTATTTATGCAATCTAATGGCTGCTTTGTTCCCAATTGAGAACTTCAAATCTAATCCCCAAAATACTCGATCGAATTATGAAGCTGTAAACGAGAATAAGGGAGAAGAAGCAGCACCTGAACCATCAAAACGAGGCTTTCCTCCTCCGCCTGCTCCAGCTCCGCCTGGGGATGCGGCAGGAGCTCGTCCTTGGACACCATCAAGGGATGCTCCAAGTAGTCCACCTCCCTGAGTCTGCAGTCCGCCGCCGCCTCAATAAACCAGACGCCGGCCTCGTTGCAGGACACCTGCAGCTCCCCCTGATCCGACTCCACCAGCCGGCCGGCCAAGGGGTAGTAGTGCACCAAGGCCTTGGCCAGCGCCGCGCGAATCACCGCCGCCGGCTCGTCCCCGCCGCCGCCGTGGTCGAACACGTGGAGGGATTCGATGAGCGCCCGCTGCGTCGGGTAGCGGTCGAGCCACGAGAGCCGGAGGTGCCCGGTCGGCGTCGGCTCCGCCGGCATCACCAGCTTCTGCGACAGCCGGGTCACGGTGATGATGCTGCCGGCCCTCGTCATGGCGCCCGCTCAATTGTAAACGTTGGTAGTTTGGGATGGAAGCTGTCAGCTGAGCTCGATTATATACGGGAAGAAGGAGCTTTTGGACCAGTTCTTGCCTTCCTGGAGAGAGAGAGAGAGAGAGAGAGAGAGAGCGCGTGTGGCGTGGAAGGCAGTGTCACATAGTTTACAATTGTTTGACCCTCAAATGCATGGGATATATTCAATTTAGCCCCTACACTTTTCAGTTTTTGTCAAATTAACCTCCAAATCTCATTCACATGATAAGAAAATAGAAAGTATAGGGGTCAAACTGAAATTAATAATTAATGGTATTATTGTTAGCTTGCGGAAATGGCCTTCCAAGTTCCAACCACCCAACTGAGACGGCTGACCGACTCCACACGACAGGCGAAGTGCGTGCGTGATTTTTGATTATTTCTTTGCTTGTGATTGGGATTAAGTGGGGATAACTTTTATGGGCAATTTATGTTAGAGAAAATTAACGAAAATATCACATTTTTGGACCTAAAATACTACTGAGATTATTAAAAATGAGATCAGATTAATTTTTGTTACGTGAGACTTAAAGAAAATATCATGAATGCTGACAAATATATTGACTTTACACGTGGCGCATATGCAAAGAGCAACTTGTAACACAATCGTATGAGTGAATAAAAAAAATCGGTTAATTAAAAAATCGATTTGAAATCGAACCAAATTTTACCGTTTTCGATTTATTATACGTCACTTTCGTGGCAAGTTGCTCTCTGCATATGCGTCATGTGTAAAGTCAACATCTTTATCAGCATCCATGACATATCCGTTAAATCTCACATAACAAAAATTAGTCCGACGTCATTTTTATAACATTTTCAATAATCTCAGAGGTATTTCAGGTCCAAAACAAATGTTAATGGTATTTTTGTACTCATGAGAAAATGTTAGAGACATTTTAGTACCTGTGAGAAAATATTAGGAACATTTTAGTACTTGTGAGAAAACGTCAGAGACATTTTAATACCCGTGACAAAACGTCTTGGTTCGCATGTGCGTCAGATGTCCACGTCATCAGTCTTAGTCATCAATCACGTCAGCTCCGTTATCACTCAACTAACACCGTTTACCTATATGAATATTTTTGTACTTAATTCATAACGTGATGGGTACTTTTGATTTCAAAAAAATGTTACAGTCATTTTAATACCTGCGAAAAAATATTAAAGATATTTTTATAATTTTTTTTCCTAGATTCTCTCTCTCTTATGAATCAAATGTACAATTACACACGTGTAAAAGTAAAAGAAATATTTAAACTGCATTTCATCGTGTTAACGTTACAGTGGCAAAATTAATGCAGATAATATTTTGGAGGGTAGGGTTATTTAATGATATGTATAGACAAACAAAAATACTATATTCTTCTAATTAATTAATGTATCTAATAATCTTTTTAATTGTTATATGTAATAATGTTTCATTATTATTGATAAAATTATAATTTATGTCATTACAAGTGATTAGAAAAAATTGGTGTAATATCTTGCAGATACAATTCCAGCTTATCTAATTAGTTACTTTATTGTCCGCACATAAATTAATGCAAACTGCCACCAACACATCAAGCATGCAACACGTGTCTTATAAATATGCTCGTCTAGTTGTCTTTTGACAATTTTTACTGTTTCCCAAAACCACATTTGATATCTAATTTAATAAAATATAATATATAGTTCCTTATAGGGATATCAACGGGACGAAACTAGTACGGGGTACCTATCCGCTACCCGCCTCGCGAAATAAACGGATACTCGCTATCCATTTATTCCCCGCAGGTATAAAAATAGGTACTCATTTAATTACCCGCGGGAGGACGAATACCCATGGGTATTGGCGGGTACCCATGACACTTTTAAAAAAATATAAATTATAATATTTTAATAACACTTCAACTCTTCAAGTATTTTGATAACAACTTCAAGCACAACAATTTCATTTTGATAAACACATAATATTTTGATAACAACATCATCATAAGATTTCAAAACATAAAGTATATGTGTATTGAATTATGTTAGGATTTTTTAAATATATGTACCGAAGATAATATCGTAATTTACTAATTCTTACGGGTAACAGGTACCCACGAGTACGGGTACTATAATACCCATACCCCGCCCCATATAATAAACGAGTAAGAAAAATTATACGCGAAATCCCCGCGGGTAGAAAACTACCCCTCATACTCATCATAAACGAGTAAATACCTACGGGTACCTACCTAAACGGATAATATTATCATCCCGAGTTCCTTGTATGCAATAAAATAATTCATATCTATTTTTTAAATAATAATAATAATAATAATAATAATAATTCATACCTATTTACCCCTGGATAACAAACTAAAATATATTTGATCGTCTACGTGGATATATTATAGAGGAAATTGCAAGGAGCTAATTTTTTGGGATAAGAATTTTAAAAATTGACTATTCATTTTTTTAAAAAAAATTATATTTTATTATTTTGGATGAAAAATATTTGGTACTCGTTTTTAAAATCTTGAAACCCTAATTAAAAGTTTTGAACTCATCGTTCTGAATCTGCATTGATCTCCTTAACCTGTATTTTAGTTCTGAAGTTGCTTTTATCCTCAACTTGTGTTCCAAGAACTATTGGATTTCATCGCTCGTGGTTGATCCAATGTTGTTGCATTTCAGTTTGTCGACATCTTTTGCCCTTTTTTTGTAGTTTGTGTCGTTGTTTTCGTGATGTGATGGTTTAATGCCCGAGCGAGAGATCGATCAATCATTCTTTTAGCTTCAATTGAGATTTAACATCGCAAAATGAGGTTGGGTTATATATGCTTGTGAAATATTGGAATGTTAGATATGGAGGAGATTAGACGCGACGGCTTGTTGTGAGAGTAGGCTGGTTGTGAGACTTAATTGCTAACTTCATTCTAAATTTCGGCAGCATCTCCCTACAGTTCTCCGAATACGCATATCATCTGGGTGTATATCGGAGAAAGAGACACAGTAGCCAAAATTTAAGAATTAATTAGTTAACAATTAAAAGAAAAAATTAAGTGCAATACAAATAACTATATTCCCAAATTATCCAATCAGGAATAATTCAATGGTTGTACGTCGTATAAAAGATCATTTATTTCTTTTACACGAACATACAACCCCCAAACGGATCTAATATTTTGCTAAATCATATTCGACTCGTCGATGCGTACATGAAATATATCAACTCGTCGGATGAATAATTATTTTCTAAATGTTTTGAGCCGGTTCGAGTCCATAGTGGATAATTTCGACGCGAGTCCAAAGTGGACGATTTCAGCGCAAGTTCAAAGTGGATGATTCCGACGCCAGTCCGAAGTGGACGATTCTAATTACACTACTAGAAAAATGGTCATCAGCAACGGCTGATGCCGTTGCTGAGCCGTTGCTGAAGGGAATCAGCAACGGCTGAGCCGTTGCAATAAAGCCGTGACAGAAAGTCGCGTTGCTGATGACTTAGCAACGGATCAGCAACGGTCGCTCGGGCCGTCGCTCTAAACATTATCAGCAACGGTCGCTGGGCCGTCGCTAAAAATATTTTCAGCAACGGTTTTACCACGAAACCGGAGCCGTTGCTGATAACATTAATAGCAACGGCCTCGAGTCCGTAGCAAAGCCGTTAGTAAAAACCCGTCGCTAAGCCGTTGCTGTAGGTCATCAGCAACGGTTGTCGATACACTTTTAGCAACGGCTTTCCCACGGACGGCCGTGGGAAAGCCGTTGCTGATGACCCATACCTGCAAACAGAAATATTTCAAATTTCTAATTTCCGTTGATACATTGATACATTTATCTGATACATAACTCACACACCCATACCCTCATACACACATCACAAACATCTCATACACATTCATTCACACATCACAAACACACCAAGATATACATCAAAACAATTATATTTATATTCATAATTATCCACGATAGTATAAACACAATTCAAATGTAAAATTGAAGTATCAACATCTGAGTAACATAGTCAATATAAATTAAACAAGTTCAATATCTGAGTAACAAAGTCAATATAAACAAAATCTCACGATGACGATGGAGGATGGCCTGGATCATATGGCGGGGTCTGGAGTGCTTGAGTGTACACCGGCGTGGACTGACTCGAGGACGACGGATTAGATGATGCCGAAGAGATGCCTGCTTCGGGATGACCTGACATGTTGCGTAGCATAGATTGTATATCTGTCATCATCTGACTCTGGCGCTCCATCATCTCAGTCTGACGCGCGACCGTCTCCTCTAGAGTCCTTATTCTGTTACTATGATCATAACTGGATCTAGAGGTGGACGGCCGCTCACCAGCGACCGGAGGGGTCGGTGCCCCAAGTGGCCCTAGTACGGCTCGCGCATGACCACTATCTGCGAAGCCATATACGCGGCCATGGTCCCAGCCACCTGCGGCCTCGACCCACGATGCTGCGTCAAAGTCCTCGGGGGTACCCCCGCGCTGCACCACCGTCTGGCTGTAGGTCTCCTACTCGAGTTTGATTTTTTGTTTAATATTTATCATAAAACTTAAATTATAAATATATAATGAATAATTTAAACAAATATATAATTACCATAATGTATGCAGCGCGGTTGTGGATGTACTCCCCAGTCCCATGTGCTCGACGGTGAGTCCGCTCAAACACTGCCATCGGGGAGGGTCGCTGGACAGTCCCGTCATCCGACACCGTCGTCTACATTTACAAAACAAATACATTAATTAGTACACATAATAACAAATAAAATATATAATTAAAAGATATACTTACCATACGGTTTGCGTGCACTGCAAATGCAACAGAGCCGCCGGTGTGACGCGCTGCTCCTCCCGACATGCGATTTCTAGCCGCATTCCGAGAAACCTCCTGCCATCGATCCGTCGACCATATCCCCACGAGCTGGTCCCATATATCCGGAGTAATCCAACCGGGGCCGTATCCCCGAGTCTCCGCGATGTTAGTGGTCCCAGCTCGGGCCATCGCCTGGGACCGAGCTTGCCCCAGCTGCCCGTTGTACCTTGCCCGAGAAATAGCCTCCCAGGCAGCGTAAATGAAGGGCCTCTGGTCCTCGGCCCATGTATAGCGAGCCTGCAAAATAATAATATCAGTACCAATATTAATATATCATCATGCATGTAAAAAAAATAATAATACGTGCTTCAAACTCGCGCCATAACATGTCGACGTGCTCGCTAGGCACGTGAGACCACGTAGGCCATGCCCCGTGCATGTATCGTCGAATAGTAGAAGAAATGCTCC
This sequence comes from Canna indica, assembly GCA_034359265.1. Classification (NCBI taxonomy): domain Eukaryota; kingdom Viridiplantae; phylum Streptophyta; class Magnoliopsida; order Zingiberales; family Cannaceae; genus Canna; species Canna indica. The sequence continues at coordinate 82,246,512 of CP136894.1, forward strand.
TCGGCACTTCTTCTTGCTGGAACCTGCACAACAAAAATAAATTTTAATATTATATTATGATATAATGAATTTGTAATGATTCATAATTCATGATATATTACGTACCGCTCCCCAATCACGCTAATCAATCTACGTGACTCTGTGGCTGGTGGAGGCTGCCACCTGTTCGGCCCGCGTGGCCGCCTACGTCTGGATGTACTAGCCTCGGCAGTATCATCGGAATGAGGATCAGCAACAGGAGGATCAGCAGCATGAGTAAGTGCTGGAGTCTCACCGATCGGAGACTCCGAAACTCTCCTGCGTCGATAACCACGACCAGACATATCTGTCGAACAGACATATAATCAGATTATTGTATAAATAGTAGAGATATATTTAATAAAATATATACTTTACAATTATTCTTCATCATCTGAATAATAGTCTTCGAATTCTTCTTCTTCTTCTTCTTCTTCCTCTTCTTCCTCTTCTTCCTCTTCTTCATCTTCTTCATCTTCAGCTTCCTCAATTTCATGATCGTCATCATCAGCATATTCAACTTCTAATTGAATTGACGTTGTGTCTGCATCCTCGAGTATTGGAATAATACGATCCACAGCAGGAATATCTTCTTCTTGATAGAAACCAGGAGGATCATTTTCTCCTACTATCGGATCAATTTTTCCTCTACCTTTTGTCTTACAGACTACACGCCAATCTGCTCTATCTTTATTTCGAGCCGGATACTTCGCGTAATATACTTGTTCGGCTTGTGATGCCAATATAAAAGGCTCATTTGCTGCCAATTTCGATTTATAATTAACCTCAACAAGTTTGTATTTTGGATGAACTTTCATGCCCCTTTCTGTTGTATCGAACCAATGACATCTAAATAGGATCACTGATTTCAAGCCGAAGTAGTGCAACTCTATCACTTCTTCAATCAGTCCATAAAAATCCATATCACATTCAACATAGGTTGTCCCTTTCACGCAGACCCCAGCATTCATCGTCTTCTTTGCAAATGAATATTCAACCGTGTGAAATTTATACCCGTTAACAAAATATCCGCTATAGCACGACACAAGTCGCGACGGTCCACTAACAAACTCAAATATTTTTTCATCTATTTCAGCTCTGTGATCTTTGCTGTAAGTCTGAATCCAAGTAGGGAAATCACGATTCCGTAATCTCTCCAATTCTTGATCGTTGTGAATAGAGTATTTTTGCACCATCTCAATGTCAAATATTTTAATGAATTGTTCAATCTCTGGACAATTGAGTAATACATACAAGTGTGCCAAATGATACTCTTCATCGCTTAAGTGTCGAGATGGACGAGAACCAAAAGCACGACCAGAGTGACAAAATATATTTAAACGTCCATCTGAATGTCGAACACCCCCATCGTCGTTACGTGGAAGACGATCAAATCTTGTCTGTACTGTCGATTCAAAGTAAAATGAGCAGAATGTTGAAATTTCTTGGATGATATACGATTCAGATATTGATCCTTCAACAGCTGCGGTGTTCTTTACTTTTTTCTTCAGACGATTCATGTATCTTTCAAATAAGTACATCCAACGATATTGAACGGGGCCACCAACTCGTGCCTCGTATGCCAAGTGTATCGGTAGATGCTCCATCGAGTCAAAAAATGCAGGAGGGAAAAACTGCTCCAGCTTGCATATGATTTCAACAATATTATTTTCAAGTGTTGACATATCTTCGACTCGAAGGACATTTGCACAGATGCTTCTAAAAAACATACTTAATTCAGTCAACGGACCCCAAATATTATCAGGTAGAAGATCTCGAAATGCGATCGGAAGTAATCTCTGCATGAATACATGACAATCATGGCTCTTCATCCCTGATATTTTGCAATCATCGACGTTCACACATCGAGATAAGTTTGAAGCATATCCATCGGGTAATCTGAGTTCTTTTACCCATTGACAAACATCTTTGATCTGTTGTTTATTTAACACATATAGGGCCTTCGGTTTCAGATATCGTCCGTTGACCTCTTGTAACTCCAACTCTGGTCTTTTACAAAGTATTTTCAGATCATGTCGGGCTTTGACATTATCTTTAGTTTTTCCAGAAATATCCATCACAGTGTTGAAAATATTATCAAACACATTTTTTTCAATGTGCATGATATCTAAATTATGTCGAATCAATAATGAACTCCAATAGGGCAATTCCCAAAAGATACTTTTTTTCACCCAGTTGTGTGTTTGGCCAAAACCTGACACTCTTTCATTGCGACCAAATACTATATCTGGAAGTGCTGAAACACGTGCTAACATTTGTTCACCAGACAACATCGGTGGTGGCCCATCTCTTTCGACTCTGCCCTTAGTAAATTTATTACGATTCCTTCGATACTGGTGATGAACCGGTAGGAATCGACGATGACAATCAAAGAATGAGATTTTTCGTCCGTTCTGAAGACTGATTGATTTAGAGTGTTCCATACAATACGGGCAAGAGAGTCGGCCGTGAGTGCTCCAACCCGACAACATGCCGTACGCGGGGAAATCATTGATTGTCCACAAGACCGCGGCCTTTAAATTGAAGTTTTGCTTCCGATGACAATCATAAGTGACAGCTCCCTCAGTCCACAATGTTTTCAATTCATCTATCAAGGGTCTGAGAAATATGTCAATTTCTTTTCGCGGGCCCTTAGGACCCGGAATAATCATCGAAAGATAAATAAATTCATCTTTCATGCACATTGACGGTGGCAAATTATAAACTGTCAACAGCACTGGCCAAACTGAATAAGGAGTTGCAGAATGCCCAAACGGATTAAAACCATCTGTGCACAATCCCAATCTGATATTTCTAGTATCCATAGCAAATGAAGGATAACATGTATCCAAATGTTTCCATGCTTCACTGTCAGATGGATGAGTCATTACTGTATCATCACGACTTCTTGCATGCCAACTCATGTAGGGGGCTGTCTTTTCCGACATGAATAATCTTTGAAGCCTCGGTGTTAGTGGAAAATACCGAAGCACCTTAAACGGGATATTTTTCTGTCGGACCGATTTCTTCTCCTTGTAACGAGGGTGTTGACATACAGGGCATTTATCCAACTGCACATTTTCTTTATAATATAAAATGCAGTTATTTTGGCACGCGTGTATTTTTTCGTACCCAAGCCCCAATTTTCTCATTAGCTTTTTAGTCTTATAAAAAGTAGGCTCAAACTTGTTATCAGTAGGCAGCATTCCATTAATCAATCCAGCAATCCGATCATACGCAACTCCGCTGATATTACAATCGGCCTTGATGTTTAAGAGCTGTGTCATTGCTGAAAACCTAGTGTATTTAGGACAATTCTCATACAAAGGTTCATCGGCAGCTTTCAACATCTCGTAAAATTCTGCAGCTTCTTTATTCGGTAATTCAATCTCTACCGCAGCCCCTACTTCTGTGATATCAACCGCTGTAGTATCTGGTGGGACTGATGTCTGAAGAACTGGCCGATCAACATTATCATTCAGGTGGAATTGACCCCCAAGACTATCAAGTATCATAGTTCTATAAGGATTACATTGACCGGATGAAGAAGCACCAGCAGAGGAAGATTCACCATATGTCTGAACGACAGGATTGCTCGACGTCCCGACTTCGCGTGACTCCCCGTGACAAGTCCATAGAAAATATCTTGGTGTAAATCCTTTGGTATATAGATGCAGAGTGACAGTCTCCCGATCCAAAAATCGGCCATTCGAACAAATGCGGCACGGACATCGGATTTGATCACTCATGCTAACGAAATTCTGATTCGAATAGGCGAAATTTAGGAAGTACGTTACGCCTAATCGAAACTCATTCGTTAAAGCTCCATGATCAAAACGTCGGTACATCCAACTTCGATCAGCCGACATGATTCTGTCAATCAATGACAATTTCTTTGGTTAATGTCTTTAGGTGAGATGGTCCTATTCCATTCGGGATTTATGTTATTCGTACTGCACTTACGTTTTTATTTTAACTGTTAACTAATTATTCTAAATTTCGACAGCATCTCCCTACAGTTCTCCGAATACGCATATCATCTGGGCGCGTATCGGAGAACAAGAGAGATGTTGCCGAAATTTAGAATAATTAGTTAACAGTTAAAATAAAAACGTAAGTGCAGTACAAATAACTATATTCCCAAATTATCCAATCAGGGACAATTCAAGAATTGTACGTCGTATAAAAGATCATCTACTTCTTTTACACGAACATACAATCCCCGAACGGATCTAAGGTTTTGCTAAATCATATCCGACTGATCGATGCGTACGTGAAACATATCAACTCGTCGGATGGATGATTATTTTCTAAATGTTTTGAGACAGTTCGAGTCCATATTGGACGATTTCGGCGCGCGTCCGAAGTGGACGATTCCGGCGCGAGTCCGAATTGGACGATTCCGGCGCGCGTCCGAAGTGGACGATTCCGGCGCGCGTCCGAATTGGACGATTCCGGCGCGCGTCCGAAGTGGACGATTCCGGCGCGAGTCCGAATTGGACGATTCCGGCGCGAGTCCGAATTGGACGATTCCGGCGCGAGTCTGAATTGGACGATTCCGGCGCGTGTCCGAAATTAATCTAAACCCTAATAATTAATCTAACAAATTAAACAATTAATCTAAACAATTAATTAACATTTATAAAATAATTAATTAACAATTTCAAAAACAATATATATATATATATATTCCGGCGCCGGAGTCCACCCTCCGGCGCCGGCGTACAGTGGCCGGACACACTGTCCGGCCACTGTAGAAGGTCCGGCGGCGGCCATAGGCCGACCGCCGCCGGCCGAAACCCTAGAAATAGGGTTTCGGTCGGATTTTAACATCTCCGGCCGAAACCGTATAGGCCGGCCGATCAACATACCGGCAGCAGCGGCAGCGGCGCGTCGGCGAGAGGCGTCGGCGAGAGGCGTCGGCGTCGGCAGCAACGGCAGCAGCGGCGAAGTTCTCGGCAGGAGGCGGCGGCGGCAGCAGCGGGAGGAAGAAGGGTCGGGCGCGAGAGCGTGCCCTATATAAACTTATCAGCAACGGCTCACTCTCCCGTTAGAAAGCCGTTGCTGATAAGTTATCATCAGCAACGACTCACTTATCCGTTAGAAAGCCGTTGCTGAAAATTAAAAAATCAGCAACGGCTAGCCTTTTCGTCCGAAAGCCGTTGCTGATAATTAAAATAATCAGCAACGGCTCGGTTTTTCGTTAGAACGCCGTTGCAGATACAGATATCTGCAACGGCTCGGGCGGCCGTAAGAATGCCGTTGCAAATAGCAACGGCTTGAGCGGCCGTTGCTGATAGCCGTTGCTGAAGTCCAAGTTTCTAGTAGTGTTAATCTAAATCTTAAGATTAACAATAAAATTAATCTAAATTAATCTAATATTAACATTAATCTAAATTAATCTAAATATTAACATTAATCTAAATTAATCTAATCTAATCTAATCTAAACATCTAAATTAACATAAACATTTAATTAATCTAAACATCTAAATTTATCATAAAAATATTTAATTAATTTAATTTTTAAAAATAGGGTTTAAAAAAATCCTATTTCCGACGTCGGAGTCTGGTGTCCGACATATATGCTCCGGTCGTCGCTCATCGGCCAAAACCCTAAATCTAGGATTTCAGTCGGTTCTACAATAAAAAGAGAGGGAGTGGCGCGCAACTTACCTAGAGCAAGCGACGGCGGGCGGGCGGGCGGGCGGGCGGGCGGGCGGGCGGAGATCGATAGCGGCAGCGGTAGAAGCAAGGAAGAAGAAGGAGGAAAGGGGTGGGCGCGATCGGGGTCGAGCTATATAAACTTATCAGCAACGGCGCACTCGTACGTTAGAAAGTCATTGCTGATAATTAACATCATTAGTAACGGTTCACTCGTCCGTTAGAAAGCCATTGTTACTAAGTATTTTATTTTCACGCCGCGAGCGCGCGATCAGCTCAAGAGTGACGGATGTCGTAGACGTAATTAAGTCGTTGCTAATGTGATAATATATCTGCAACGGCTTGAGCGACCGTAACAAAGCCGTTGCAAATACATCACATCTGCAACGGCCCGAGCGACCGTAAGAACATTGTTAGAAATGACAACAGCTTGAGCGATCGTTGCTGGAGAATATATTTCTAATAGTGGATAGGTCGAATGTTGTAACCACAGACAGAATATTATGAGAGCGTGAGAGTTGTTCAGAGAATGAAAGAGATGTTATAACAACGAGCTGGATGCTATAACCACATACTAGATGTTGCAAGAGTCGGACAGGATGTTGACTTAGTAATTTAACATATAGGGATAATGTACGTTGCCCAAAAAATAATTCTCATGATCATTTTTTATCAATCTTATATTAGATATTATTTTTAAAAAAGTTTTATTCCAACGAGTCATATATGTAATAAACTCTGCATGATAATATTTTTTATTTTTAATCTGATATCAATGTTCATGACTTGTTTAAGTATATATAGTAATATAGATAACAATTTTCCAGATGATATAAATATATTGATAGTTAATGCGAGAATAAGTTATGTGAGGTCATGGGTTAGATAGATGGGCAGGCATAATGTTTAATTCCTAATTATAGCGTCCTCTGAATATAACTTTTTTTATTTCTATCATTTAGGTACGATATAATGAACTTATTACAAAATCAATTTTATTTTTTTAAAAAAAAAGAAAAAAAAATGGGTGGACAGCACATCAATATTGCTTCTATTTGAAATTTCATCCTTAATTTATTGTGGATATATGATTAATTTGGTGAAACCATCTAATTGGATGTGAAACCACATGCATGCATATCCAAATATCTACTTGTATCTGAGTTGGCACATCACATCCCAAAAGTAGTTTAATTAACGTGAACTAATTAGAACGATCGAGCTGGAACAAGTCAAATATATCGAGCCTTGCTGATTAGTCCCCGTCTCCGAGATAACAAATTTTGACTTGGACTCAATCAAATTATGGTCAACAATATAAGTATCTAATTCCAATTTTATTTTTCGAACAACTTGAGAAAAATAAATAGTACTGGCTTAATTTCCAACCAACAAATTAAGCTTCTTATATAGATGTTGAATCGTCAATTATAATGTTTTTGTGCGCGTTATTTAATATTAATTAATTGTTTTTGAAAATAAATTCTAGAGTTGGCTGTACTACTCCTATTTAGTAGTATTTGATAATCACAAATTAGTAATTGATTGAGCCTTCATATGATAATTATTTTACTTGATATATAGATGATCAAAGAAATGTTAATTAAATTGACATGTGAATCGCAATTAATAATTAATAAAGTTTGTGAGGTTTTTATATATTAGCCGTATCAATATTATATAATTAGATCTTGGTTAGGTAAGAGAAGTGTAGTCAAACGCAAGGAAAATATTCATACACCCGGATTTGTTGGGATTATGATATTTTGGAAGTTGACAATTATATAAACATATGGTAATTTGATTTGAAAAGAAAAAGAAAAAGTTACATCTTTGATTGGCAATAAATAGACAAAATACAAATGGAGACTGTACTATTTTTTTTAAAAAAATAATACAAAAAGTACTTTATCTAGCCAATAAATTTTACTTTATTAGTACGCTTGCTTTGCTACAGGTTTTTTTTTTTCCTTCCAAATATAATATCAAATTTATACTCTTCAAATACATGCACTAAATAAATAGATAAATGATATAAATAAATCATTTATCATATCCCTCTCTTCTTACCAAGCAGATATGTTATAAGTTTTTTAAAATGTAAACTAACATTTTTTAAGATAGTAAAATTATGATTTTGTTAATTAATTTATATTCTATAACTAATACATAACTAAAAATATATACCTAACAATTATCATAAAACAATATATTATATTATAGTATTGATTGTAATGTTTTAATATTATATTACGTCAATGATAGAATATAAAATTATATAATTAGTTTTAATATTGCAATATCAATTATATTATCAACATTACATATATTGGACTAGACTAGAACTATATATTGAGCCCGATTGGATCATACCCAGCAACGCCCCACAACACATTTCAAACCAAACCTGGTAGCCTCGCCCAAGAGTTCCGCTCGGATATACTTCTAGACTTGACTCGAGCCGGATCAGACGACTCTATAGGGGGGCACCACCTAGTCAAACAATGACATCCACGCCCTCTCCTATCACGGGAGATACACCATTACAAACTCGTCATCTCCGGTATCGGCATCCACTACTAGAAATTGGATCTGCAGCAACGGCTGCAACGGCGTTCTAACGGACATACGAGCTGTTGCAGATATTAATTACCTTAGCAATGACTTTCTAACGGACACGTTAGCCGTTGCTGATGATAAACATATCAGGAACGACGTTCTAACGGTTAAGTGAGCCGTTGCTGATAAATTTATATAGGGCATGTGATCGTGCCCCGCCCCCTTCTTCCTCTTTCTCTGCTGCTGTCGCCCGCTGCCACCGCCGACGCCGCCGATTCCTACTACTGCTGCCGATACCGTCGCCCCCGTCCTCGACCACCGATTTTGACCGCCGCCTCCAGTTCGGTTCGAGGTACTCCTCGTCGCCTCCGACCATCTATTCATTAGATCCGCCTGAAACCCTTAAAATAGGGTTTCGGCCAGCGGCCGACGGCCACCGATCGACGGCTGGTGGTTTATGCAATGTTCAGACACAATGTCCGGACATTGGACTCCGGCGTCGAAAATGCCAAAATATTATTATTATTATTTAATTATTAATTAATTGTTTAGATTAATTATTTAATTAATTGTTTAGATTAATTATTTAATTAATTGTTTAATTTGTTAGATTAATTGTTATGATTTAGATTAATTGTTAGAGTTAGATTAATTTTTAGATTACTTTAGTTAGATTAATTGTTATGATTTAGATTAATTTAGTCCACGGCACCCTCGAGGACTTTGACGCAGCAGCGTGGGTCGATGTTGCAGGTGGCTGGGACCACGACCGCGTGTATGGTTTTGCAAATAATGGTCATGCACGAGCCGTGCTAGGGTCACTTGGGGCACCGACCCCTCCGCATGCTGGTGAGCGACCGTCGACCTCCAGGTCCAGAGATGATCATAGTAGCATGATAAGGACACTGGAGGAGACGGTCGCACATCAAACTGAGTTGATGGAGCGTCAGAGTCAGATGATGGCGGATATGCAAGTTATGCTACGTAACTTGTTAGGTCATCCCGGAGCAGCATCATCTGTTCCATCGTCCTCGAGTCAGTCCACACCGGTGTACACACAGGCACTCCAAAATTCGCCATATGATCCAGACCATCCTCCATCGTCATCGTGAGATTTATTATTTTTTTATTATATTGACTTTGTTACTTCGATACTATATATATTTCAGTTTTGTTTTGTTTGGATATTGATACTTAAATTTTGTATTTGAATAGTTTTTATTCGATCGTGGATAATTATAAATATAAGTATAATTGTTTTGATATAAATCTGGGTGTATTTGTGATGTGTGAATGGATGTATGTATGAGTGTGTGAGTTATGTATAAGATAATGTATCAATGTATTAATGGAAATTTGGAATTTTAAATTTTTTTCAGTATCAATATCTAGTAATCAACAATAGTTTTCCCACGGTCGTCCGTGGGAAAGTCGTTACTAAAAGTGTATCGAAAGTAGACCTACAACAACGACTTAACAACGATCTTTCACTAACGGCGTTGCTACGGACACGCGGGCCGTTGCTAATAATTGTTATCAGCAACGGAATCGGGTCCGTGGCAAAACCGTTGCTGATAGTATTATTAGCAACGATCCGAGTGACCGTTGCTGATCCGTTGCTAAATTATCAGCAACACATTTTTCTGCCACGGCTCCGTCCGCCCGTTGCACACCGTTGCTGATGCCCATTATTCCAGTAGTGATCAACTTATTCTAAGCAATATCCCCGCGAGATTATCGGGGCGGCGTCATCACTTTCACCCGCAATAAATGCAGACACGACGCGCCTTAGGTAACCCTAATCCCAATTTGCATTACTTTTATATTGAATTCTCACTTACTTGAGCGTTAGAGTGTTTTTTGCAAGTTTACCCCCTTATGATATTATTATAATTAATAGATAGTTATAGGTTGAGAGTATATCAATCACTTTTAATTCATATAAAGTAAATAATGGAATCAACGTAAAAAAAAAATACTTTTGAGAAATTATAAGTTATTTTTTTGGTCAGTCAAATATGTTTTTTTAATACTAAAATTACAAATTACAAATTTTACATCTGAAGTCAAGATCAAATTTGACTTATTTAAAGTTAATTCAACATCAATATGAATGATGAAATGCTGAAGTCGTGGCCTAATTTGTTGAGTTGTTCATGTCATTAATTTTTGTTTCACAAAAAATCACACATATTTAAATTTTGGACGATCAAATTCAACGGGTTCGGTTCGGTGGATGTGATTGATGTCAATTTCTTTGTGATCGTGGATCCCCACTAATATCACGCCAGGTCAGCATGACGTGTTCAATGGATCATGCAAATTAGGGGAGATAAAGTTGACACGATCTCATCCAATTAATTCAATTTCATAAAAATTGGATAAATTTTATTTATTTCAAGAGAAAATTATTATCTACTGTTTAATTCATGTTCAATTTGTAATTTTTTAATTTTTATTGTCTTCTTATCCTCTTATCGACATATCAATATTTAAAATATTTATATACAAGTTTTAGGCATTTTTCGATATTATCTTTTTAAAAGTATATTTAACCCTATAAAATACTAATGCACAAAAGATTCTCATCAATAAAGAAGGTGAAACTTGAACACATTGAGGATGATGAGATTCTCTTATGAAAATGAGTACGAAATTAAAGGATGGAAATGTTTGGGAATTGGCATAGATCATCATTCATAGGGGTGGCAATTTTATCCGCATCCACTAATTAAAAATCGCATCTGCATCGTATACGATCAATATTCGCAAGTAAAAATAGATATGGATACAAATACGAATTTAGAAAACTTATATCCGTGTGAATACGATGTAGATACGAATATAACTGTGGATCCACACCGTATCCGCACCGCCTATCCGCTTCTTTGGATTACTATTTTTCCAATATAAGTTATTAATATATATATAAGAGCTCTATGGTAATTTTATGTCAAGATGAATTTTGAAGTATATTATATGTTTTGTTTTGGATCAATGAATTGGTAATTTATTATTTTATTATTAAATATATTATTTTAATATTTTTTATTAAATACGATGCGAATGCGGTGCAAATATCTGTATTTGAAGCGGTGCGGATATGAATTTCTATATTCACATCCGTAGCGGATATGATGCGAATACGAATGTGCGAATATGGGGTGCGGTGCGGATACGGATAATCCAATATCCGCACCGTATCTGATTCGTTACCCGCCCCAATCATTCAAGCTTGCATGAATAATCACTATGAACTTCTAATATTAGGAATTTTGAGTTCTTTAGATAGAACTCAAGGAAGTTCTTAAGAATATTGTTGGTTGAACAATCTCTAGTCATCCATGAGGATTATCATTGTTTTTTTTTATATAGCTATTTTATATTTCAAAGTTTTACTTCCAATTAATACTACAATTTCACTTCTTATGAAATAAATGTGTTTTCTTTTAAAAAAATAAAACAAAGTGAAAGGTTTCAAGACTTTTTTTAGAGTAGAAATAATGAGATCGCTCAAGTAAGCCCAAGCCCACACATGAAGGTACTATACCACTTGCATATAGACTATATAGTTTTCTCCAAATATCATTAGGTGTGATTTGATGAAGTTAAAAATTTAAATTTAAATTTAAAAAATAAACCACAATCGACCCGTTAAGTTAAATCCCTCGTGCTTAATAATTTTTTTTTCTTTTATCGAGCTTAATTGGTCGTGCCGTATCAGTCCGTTAATGTCTCGTACCCGGCCGGGCCCATGATTCCATGCTTAATTTCTTATCGGGCCGTGTATGATATTTTTGGACCAGACCGGCCCAGCCTACTCAATTAAGGTTGTCAAGGAAGAGTGGCTGCCCTACGTGCATTCTATCAATACTCTCCTTTCCCAATTGTTTTCCACTCTGGCTTTTGGGGAAGTTGGTGGGATGTCCAAGGATTTCAATGCCTCAAGCTACCATGCAAACTGTTTGAGGATGGAACCTCTGGGCAGAATCATAACAAAATTAACTTTCTCTCTAACTTTCTTCCTCTTCGTAAAAATGAAGAGATAGAAAAAAAATACATATAGTGGGTATGAGTTCACTTAACTCGAGTCCAACTTAGAATAAACCTAACTTAGCATCAACGATTCTCTTCATCTACCACAAGAAAAAGTATCTGAGCTGATGTTAGCAGCGCCAGAAGCTGTGCAGCATCAAATCTTGTAATCCTCATTTTGTTTTACTTGTCCTTTGTACTTTTCAATTGCGGTTGAATAGAACAAAAACTTTTCCAATCTTGTAATCCAGAAGCTGATGTGGTGTACGAGAGACTTAAAATTAAAGCCTATAAATAAAGAATGAGAAAGCTCAATTGGACTATTAGTATGTGCATGTTGTAAGATAGTAAATAATTAAGCAATTAAGTAATAATCACAAGAAATAGTGCAAATTACCATATTAATAGCTGTTGGACAGCTAATAAGCGGAATTTTACTGGAACCATTAAGGGCACGCGTCTTTGCTTTACCGGATAAAAAATATATGATAAGAGATGAATTTATATTTATTATTTATTTAAAGTATAAAAAAATATATAATTAAAACAAACAAACAAACCATAATATGATATTGTAAAATGTATTGAGTGCACATAATATGATATTGTAAAAGGTAATCTCTTCATGCCTCATTGAATAGAAATACAGGTTCTCTTTGTCAAAATAAAAAATAAAAAAATCAATTAAAGTTTTTCTCCACTACCTAATAAATGATCATTAAGATTATTTTTTTTCTCCGCACTGATTAAAATCAATTAAATTTTTAACGTACTAAATATAGAAATGGATAAAAAATAATAAGATATTATTTTGTAATTATTAAGAATTAAAAATTAAATAGTAAGGTGCTAAATCATTGAGATCATCTTTGAAGGTAAAGTAAGGTGCTAAATCAAATCAATGATCAAGTATTTGAAGCACCTTTTTAGTTCAGTCGGCATGCGATCGTAGCTTATTTTAAGAGCAGGTAAAATCTTGTTTTTTCATCATCTTGACCCCACAACTTACTTTCTAAGATGTCCATCCATGAATTTTCATCTTCATATCTGAGGGCACTTCCAACTTCCAAGTACCTTTGCAGCCATTGGCACGCCTTTGCACTTCTTCACATTCTGCCAACCAATTTCTACTAAATTATTCTGTGTATTCTGGGGACTCAAATCTTCCAACGGAATCTTTTCAAAAAGTAATGAAAATTTAAAATCCAAGATTTTCCAAAAATAATGAAAACAAACAATAAAAGACTTAGGCGGAGAATAAAAAAACTCAAAAAATCATATTTGATGGAGTTTCCAATTGGTACCATCCGATGGTTAGTAAAATTGATCAACATTCAATATATCAGGATTATAAAACACATTTTCTTTTCCTAGTAACTAATAATCTGCCAACATTCGTGCTACAACTTGGGCCCTCTTGAGATTGATATGTCACCGTATGCCTCATGCTGCTCGACCTTGATGAAGTCAGATGTTGCAAGAACTACAAATAAGAACATGTCCATTTAAGTCAAGAATACACTTCAGGTTCCTTTAACACACTGCTACAGTACTATTTTGTGGCGACTTAATAATTAAACACAAATCCTGATGAATTTGAAGAAGTTCATGTATACATATATTTGATTGTATTCACACGCAAGGAAGTACTGCATACCACATGTTTGATAAAAGAATTGAGCAGCTCTTTTCTTGTTCATTCCCAAAGCTAGTTGGTTGAGTGATTCATGTGGTGGTACTCCTGGCGTATCAAAATGCAACTTGAGTTGCCTGTACATTATCATCATATCATGTTTTAGTAAGGAACAGTATGAATCATTAATTGTGGTAATCACAAATTCCTCCCGTGCAAGCATGTAGCTCTGTGCTTACGTTCGTATTAACTGAGTAGTCTTGTCAAGTAAAGGATCAGAGGAAGGAGCAACAGGGGTCTGAGTGGGTCCTGTTTCCTGCAGTAACTCTGTTCAAGATTTTGCAACCCAAGTGCAAAGCTCATGTTTTAGAATGATGTATATGGGTTTTTACATGGTTTAGGTTACAGAGCTACTAACCAAGATCAGGGGTAGGAAGTTCATCAGATAGTCTTCCAATTTTGGAACCTCTTGCATCTAGACGGAGCGAGAACTCTTCTTCAACTGGATCAAGGTTCCCTAAGTTTGCTTTTGATGATGAATTCTGCTTTCGTTTAGGTCTGTCTCAAAACCACCACATGAGGTTACGACCATTTTAAATCAAGAGATGATATATAAACCTAGCACTTGTTAAAAGTTTCTAAGCAAACTGGATTTGATTGAATTCAGAAAAAAATATGTAAGCTATCTTAAGACCATTTCAATCTTAAAATGAAAAGTAGTGACAATTTTAACTATTTAAAGAACAAAATAGTATATCTACTTGAAAATAATTAGGAAAAATATTGTATTATTTCCTTCTAATAAAAAACTTGCAATACCTGGATGAATTGATATAAAAAGGAATAATGAATCACAGAACAATTTTCTTTACTTCACTGACCTTCCAACAGAAGGTAGTATTTCAGGTTCCAATGGAATGACGATATGTCCAGAACCAGAGCTGGAAATCGAATTTGCACTATGTCCTGCTGCTGATGAGGGGAAATTTAATTAATTGAATCACAAAAGAGACAAGCATTAAACAAGGAAGAAAACAAATTACCCGAACTCCCTGAAGAAGGAAAATGGTCGTTGCTAAATGCCTCATTAATTCCTTGCATCACTGGGTATCTAACATTGGCTCTCTGCATCTCAGTGGCGAACTCCATTGTGTTGGATGCTATCTCATCCCTCACATCTTCTGGATCCTTCATATCCACAAATTGATTGTTAATCGTTAGATAAAGTTCAGTAGTTTTCTCGCTGATAGAAAAGAGAGTAATAATGTCCAGATGAGATGATTACAAATTCATGAGATGCTTGTTGTCCTTGCTGTTTTCCTGTAGGTGGTTTGTCTCCTTCGTGAAGAAAATTTTCTATTGAGTTCTATGCTTAAGTGATTGATGACTCAATGATGAAAGAATGCTAGTGAAAGATGCTAAGTTGATAACCTGAGGGTGAATTATTGGTAGGATTTTCTTCAGTAATTTTCCTCCATAACTCCATAAGAGGGGCAGGGTAATGTATTTGAAGTGGAAGCAACCCCAAACTAGAAATGAGAGCTACTGGTGGCAATCTCATGAGGATGGAAATCTTGCTCGACCGGATAAGATTAGCAGACCGCAAACATTGCTATGAAAACAAAGTGATTATAGATAGTTTAACTGTGACAAGAAAGTATTGGTAACAATAGTTTAGAGGAAAATTGCAACTTGCTTCAATACCAACCGAGACAGTTCTTCCTCTTCTAGACACTATATCAGAAGTGTCCTGAAGCCAAGATTGATAAATGTTGCCTGGAATCATGAGTTGCTGATCGTCCATTATCAAGTAGCTACGAACTCTACGCACCCTTCTCGCCCGCTGCTGCCGTTGGATGTCTTCAACCTGTTAATTCAAAAAACAACCAATTATCTTCAATATATTTGGTTATTTAGATTACATTACACTAACTGGCTCATTGCTTAACAAAACTCAACAATTCAAAGCATGTACCTTTTGCTCCCGTTCCCCTTGCATATGATGGTTCTCAGATGCAGTATCTGTTGTGCAAATGATCAAGTTTCAGTAATTTACACTACAAATCTAAATCTTCAGACTAGAAAATTAATTATGAAGAGTACGTTGACGAGGGGTGGAGTTTCTAAGCTCATCCACTGGCACTGTAGAGGGTCTAAGAGTTGCCTCCCATTGCGTATGATGGTTCTCAGATGCAGTGTCTGTTGTGCAAATGATCAAGTTTCAGTAATTTACACTACAAATCTAAATCTTCAGACTAGAAAATTAATTATGAAGAGTACGTTGACGAGGGGCGGAGTTTCTAAGTTCATCCTCTGGCACCATAGAGGGTCTAAGAGTTGCCTGAAACTGCGGCTGTTGTTGAGGAGTGAAGTTAATCTGAGTTTCGTCATCTCCAATGTCAAACCTACATACACATCCAGAGCATGTTCTCCTTTACTGATTAATTTGTGATTAATATTGCCAAATTTTGATGCTTTTTCTAATAGAATATGAAGTCAATAAAAAGATGAACACTAAAAATATAGTGAAGGTACACAACTTGTCTGATGAATTAATGTTTTATTTTAACCAGTTGGGTTTCATCCCCTTCAGATTTCCTCAAATTATAGTAGTGACAATAACAATAATTATAATCAAAACTTAATTTAATTGCTAAATTGAATTGTGGAATTCATAGGTAGTTTGATCGGAACATCTATGGTCCAACGGAACTAACCAGCGTTAGCATGAAACTAAATTTCCTTTTACCTCTCAAAACAGTTATAAAGGTCAGTATCAGCAGTGCCCAATCCAAAATTATCAAATAAGGTGATATTCTCATCCTCGGCTACAATAGGAAACAAGACAAACATTAGCCATCTAACTCAGGATCAACTTTCCATGATAAAGTATGATGAATCAATGGTCAATTGAATTAATTAAATATACAAATTAAAAGGTATGTAAAAAACCTTGGTGATAATTGCCAGCGAGGTAATCATCTGTGAGGTCAATGTTGACATAGTGTTCATCCAAATCATCCAATCGCTGCACTCAGCAATAGTTGAAAAAGAATTATTTGCATATTAATTATACTCATCTCTATTTAACTATTAACTAAAATTTCTTTTTGTCACTTTTTATTATTGAAAAACATGATCTTGACAAATTCTGGAATGCAATTTCAGAAGCATGACGAAATTATAAATAGGAATTGAAACAAATGATATTTTATAAAACAGAAAGAACTCTTAGCAAAACTTCTATATATAATTGTGGAACTTTGGGTGCAGCTCTGTTGTTTGATACACAGCCCAGTTAAGGAATTAAAAAAGCAAATTGTGAGAAGGACATTTATGTTGTCTTTTAGGAGTGAATCTCTCACATACAATATGAGTGAAAAATGTGATACCCTGCTTTAGTTTCATATCCAGAGTATATTAGATGTTGTGTTGGTTAATAAGGCTTGATGGATTTATTACTATCAACTTCAGTTTAAGCATATAAATTAGGCTAGTGATTTGGGCCTATGAAGTTGATGAACTAGTTATCCGATCGAGCTAGTCGTAATAGAAAAAATTTGAACCTTGTTCTACATTAGATAACATAAAATTTCTGATCGACAATTTAATTCAAAATCTAAATGTCCACAAAGAAACGAATAATTGCATGTCATAATTATGTATAAATTAAGACCAAGGGGGCCCATCATGTTACTTTAAAAGAAAGAAGACTTTTTCCCCATTACATACAAAATTAACCTAACTCCCCCGACCCCCATGGCTCGTATGTTCCTAGGATAGGATTTCGGGCATATAAGAATACAATTGGATATGATCTAGATAAAAAATTTGTGGAATAAGCTTGTATCCTATCCCTTATTTGTTTAGATCCCAAATAAGATGATCAAATAAGGCTGAATTTTCAAACATATGTTTTGGCTTAGTAAGGGAGCCGAACATCAATAATTTAATACTTAAATTCAAGTTTACCAACTTATCATCTTAAAAATTATGACTTCAATTTTTTTAAAAAATAATCTTAACATAAGAATATGAAAAATTTTGAAAAACCTTTCCTAAAAGTTTTAAGTAAAATTTTTTGTTCATGAAAAGTGCAAATATTACTAAATAATCTTTAGTATGTTAAACATCAAAGTCAATATTTCAGCATTTAATCTACAAAGGGTCAATATTAAATCTAATTTCATTTCCAGCAAAGAAAATTTCAACAAAGTAATTTTAAACCTTTAATCTACAAGGCATATAAATTGGATCAAGCTAAAATATCAAAGGTTGAAATAGCACAGGCTGAAAGAAATAAGTTCATGTTTGGTGCATGATTAGAAAAAAAGGCCTGATATTAACTCTGATTGCTTCCTTTATAACCTCCAATTGAAGAGCTTCAGTTTTTTTTCACCAAAACATCATGCTTCTTTTATGTTTTCCAATATACTCACAGGTAAAATTTGGGATTTGATGATGCAGGCAAGAATGAACTCATTCAGAGCTAATTATGGAATTTGCAGTCTCTTAATTGTATAGACTAAACAAATTACACGTACGGTCTTCTTGCCAAAGACATTTATGGAGGAAAACTGGAAAAGATAACATTGTTAGCGACCAACTAAAATTAGCATATCAAAGTGAAGTTAACCATCTTCCTATACTATGATTGAGCATACTAATAATCCTCAATACCCAACATTCCAACTTGAATTAGAATACTTACCAATCATCAGTATGAAAAAACAATTTTCATATCTAGGGCTATCTTTGATGCTTCTAGTAATGAATTTTTTAAATTTAAATAAGAGGTCAATTTTAAACTCATGTGACAATGGTTATTAAACAAAATTAGTGAACATCATGAACATACCAACATAAGACTTAATTATGTCTAAGTACTTTTCCTCAAAGAACAAGCTATGTCTAAGTATCACTGACGTTCCTAAGTACTCAGTTCCAAACAGCATGCTTATGAGCTGAGCCTTGAATCTCAAACACCAAAACATCATGAAAAAATATATTGAAATGAGGATGAAAGGCATCTTAGCTCTATTTGAGTTGTGCTGATGAGCTAATCATGCGAAAAAGAAACTGCATGGAGCTCACTAGCCATCCTATGTTGCTGAATTGCTCATGGAGATCAACACATCACACTTTACTTGATTAAATAGTGAGGGAAATCAGCAAGGGAATCAGGGGACTAGCAAAAATATGTAGATCTGCAGCCGGGTCTAGTAGAAGATGCCGAATCTGCTCACATAGATGGAGAGGAAGAAAAGGAAGAAGAAGAGAAGAAACACAGAGGAGAAGAAGAAGAAGGAGAAGAAGAAAGTCGGGCTGGATCTGTTCACAGAGAAGGAGGAGGAGAAGAGAAAGAAGAAGAAGAAACTCACCGGAGTAAAAGATCATGGCGGCCGGAGGAGAGGCCACTCGCCCGGATGAGGAGAAGAAGATCCCGCCGCAGCTCCGCTTATTGGAATGAGGGCGCGGGAGAGAACGCGAGAAAGCGACTCCGAATTCCTGGGATACGCATATCCGGCTCCAGCCCGAAACAAACAGGCGGATAGGATTCCTATCCGTCTCTCGAAAGAAATATACACAAATAGAGGAAGGTGAATGTACATCTTATTATTTATTTAAGTTGAAAAGCTTTGTAACTAATTAACCGTGATGTGGTTCGGATAGTTTGAGTGCAATTTTTACAGATAGACCGTCCATAAAAAAAAATGAATAAATATAAAATATATATATATATATGAATTTATATTCATGTTCATTAAGTCAAAATTCATATTCAATAATGTTTTATGAATAAGCTGTCCATATAAATTTTATTTGAGTAGTTTTCCCCTCGCTTTATTGTACACACGCACGAAAAGACGTTGGGAGACAAAGTTGACGACTGTCGACTCCTATGTAGTATGTAGTCGGGTAGAACAGTGGATCAGTGGCAAAGTTGTAAAAGAGGAGAAGAGTGAGACTACAACCATGTGTTGGAATCTGGCGGTTGTTATGGTCGCGTTGGAGAAGAAAATGGACTCCTCTGCTTCCACGTCCGCGCACTCCGGCAACGTCACCGCCTCGAACCTGCAAGCAACCAGTCCATCACCATCCGATCTCACGGTCCTCAAGACCTCAACTCTCAAATAATCACAATAATGCTAAAAAACTTGAAGGAGAGGGAAGAAGGTTTATCGAGCAAGACTTGGCTTGGGCTTTTGTTTTGGGGAGGACGGTTGGATCGGCCACCTTCTTCAACTTCCGCGCCTCATTGATCTCCATCTGTGATATCACAACTAGTCCTTTAACCAAAATGGAAACGAGAAAGGTGGAGAGAAAAAAAAACGAGAAATGTGTTCTAGAAGCTTCGGGCTGGGGAGCACCACTAAACGCGTGACATCGTCTGCAAATTGCATCAAATGGTAAGCCGATGATGAGTTTGTTGTAGTGAACTAAGACAGTGACGAGAAATGAATATGACAAACCGTAAAATAGCTTGACCTTCCTCTCATAGACGATCACCACGCCGCCTGGGGTTACCAATATTCATGCATGAAGTTCAGATCGAGAGTTAGAAGTTAATTAGTAAAACACAGGAAGAACCCAAGCTGAGATAGAATTAAGGCGATGGATCAGATGAAAGTAGATCGATGAGTCTTGCCCATTAGAATGCCGGAGAGGCGGAGGGCCATCGGAACGGATGGGTTCAGTATCTCCTCACTGCTATCACAGAATAATGAGACCTTCGATCAAACGAGTGGATGACAAGTATTGGATGATCGGTTTAGGGGATTATTGGATGGCTCACCAGATTTGGATGATGTCGAGCTTATCGAGATTCCTCCTGTTGATCTTGGAGTGCATGGTGGCCGCCATCCTTGATGCAAAAACTCAAATGAGAATCCCGAAGCAGAGAAGGAATCAAATCCAGAGAGAGAAGGGGAGAAGGAGGTATAATGTCACCATATCTGGCCGAGAGGAGCCTTCCTCGCGAGGAGCTGGTGCGAGTAGAACATCTTCCTCGCTGCCGATCGACCACTACATGGAAGAACCAAGGAAAAGAGAGACGATGATAACAGAAAGATTAAATTAAAGAAGAGGGTATTTACTATTTATAGAGGAAATAACAAGCTCAAAAGTACGACGGTAAAAAAACAAAAACAAAAATGAAAATAAAAAGAGTACGACGGCAACGGAATCGTGCGCAGAAGAAGTGCGAGTGATTTCAATGACATTATGACAGAGTGGTTGATGAGATACGAGATGGGCAAATCGGGTATTCTGATACTTTTTTCCCGCGCATAGTGGGAGATATCGGGCGCCACACGTGCTAACATTTTCAAAGCGTCCACCCCAATTTATACTCGTTAATATGCGCTCGTACCCATAGTGCCCCCCAAAAATTATATTTTAGAAACTGTATCTGTATACTTGCAAATACATGTGGTCTTCTATTGGGCGGTGTTTGTAAAATGGAATAAAATTATATGGAGTAGAAATAGATAATGAATATGAATAGATAAATAATGAAATAAGCAAGAATAGACTATGTTTGGATTAAATAAGGAATAAAAAGGAAAATAATTAAAATATTCTTCTAAAAATATAATAAATATAATAATATATTCTAATTAATAGCATCATAATAAAAAAAGTTTAATGTAAAATAATAAAGAATATTATTTATTTTATTTTCATAAAATAAATTGATCTTAAAAAGTAAATATTAAAATAATATTTGATAATAAAATAATAATTATCTATTTATGATATGTAATTATTAAAATTAGTTTAATAATTTAATGTTTATATTATTATGTAATATTATAACTATTGAAAAATAATATTTAAAAAATATGATAAGAAATAGATGTCATAAGCCTTTTGAAATATGAAATATGAAATATTATTCTCTATCCTTATGATTCACTTATTTTTTTGTCTATAAATTGCAACAAAAAAAGAGTAAAGCATAAGGAATAATATTTAATTCCTCTTCTATTTCATCCGACCAAACATTACCTTAGTTTTAGTTTTTTAGATTAGTTTTATTTTTTTAGATTAATTATTTATCTCTTTTGAATTATGTTGTGCAATTTATGAATCGAAATTCACTATAGTAAAATAATCAAAATTGATATAAACTTTTAAAAGTGGTCAAAATCGGAATTTCCTTTTTTTCTCCCAATATTGCGCTCATAAGTATTGTTAGTTCATTATACTTTGAAAAGTGATATATTTTTCTGAAACAAACTAAAGGACGCCTCCTAAAATCTACAAATTAAGTAAATTTAGTAATTGTAGAATACTTAACATCGTCCCTTGATCAACAAATATCCTGATATCTATAATGCATGTGAAATCCTGAATGCTTAAAAATTATGAGAAGGCTTAATCTTGAAATAGAAAAACATGAAACTGCTAGAATTCTTATTGCTATAGGATAAAGTCACTAAATCTCTTGTAGCATGTTTCACTGCTAACAAGATAAATTTCACACTCGTCTAATTTGACGAGCACAAGTTTACTCCATAACACTAATATTTATTTTGATTAAAAAAAACTCATTCACAAGTACGGTGTTTCTTGAGCATTGTATACACAACATGAGGGGAGGCATGTGCAAAAAATAAATAAGCCTTCCAATGTAACTTTTAGTTCAGTATATAGCACAATCGAACGCTGTACAGTACTACATCTTCTCCCCAACTAAGAAAGAACATTGCTTAACCTATCTACTTCGAGTTCATGATTCTCAGATAATTTTAACCTAAATACTCAGCGAGACCAGTCTATTCCGCTAGAGCTTCAATGTCCTATCTAATATGGGGTTGAATCCTAAACCTTATATGTGGGCTGCAAGGAAAAATTGACTTGGTAGTTAGTTGACTGACAACACTGTAATGGATAAAAATGAAGAATAGATCGCAACAATTTATCCTAGAAGTGACGAAATAATTTTACATGGTGAATAGCTTATTAGACTAATGCTGAGGGACGATCAGAAGGGAGTATGGGTTTCTTCTCCACTGCCTCATAATGCAACACAAAGTTCTCCTGCAATGAAACGAAGGAAAGTCAGTAAATGGCAACGTCAATGCACAGTTGAAGTACATAATTGGATCGTCTCAGACCTTCAATATTGTTCCAAAAGTGTTGGGATCAAAACAAAGATAGGTTCCTCTTTCGTATGCATGAGTCTTGACAAGGGGCTCCATGTTTGGAACCCTCGTGAACCACAGCTGATGCTCTTTATGGTAGAACCATCCTCGGGAGTATCTGCAAAATGGTTTAAATAAGACAATTTCAAGACATTACTAAAAGAACATCCTATCATGTAACGTAATAAAATTCAATTTAGCGAAACGAAAAGCAGAAAAATGACAAGAACAAGATAGACGCACATGAATATTGACCACTCGAGATCCTGTATGATTCATTAATATAATTTATTTTTTTAATATTGCAAACTCCATCTGCTTTTCATGATTGTATTCCAAATAAGTCATGTTCATGATATTATAATATTAACTCTAGGAATGCCAATAGAAACAGTAGGATGGTTTTGACAACTTAAGAAAAATATCCAGTCTAACAATCCCAAAAGCACAACCACAAAAAAATGCATTTTGTATGTGGTCAGAGCTTGTTGTTTATTAATTTGTCAAGATCATCTAAAACTTACTCTGGATATTGTGATTAACTAAAAAGGGTAAACTGATCATGTGCTGAATCTCCATTGTTTATTTTGCATTATAACTGGGCCACTCTTCGTGCAAAAATTGACCAATTACCAAGGTTTGGATTTTGCAAAGTCAAACAGTTTTAAGATGTGGGATACCAGTATTCATTCAAAAAATTTATTGATTTTTAAGGCTCTTTATTAAAAAAGAAGGTTCTATAAGAAAAAATGACAGAAAAAATATGCCTGATTTGTACAAAAATATATTTTTTATAAAAATGCGACTTTGAAGACAGACATGAAACAAGCAAGGGAGGGCTTACAGTTCAGAAGCTACATAAAGTTGAACTTCATCCTTTGGCATACTGGAAGGTAAAAGGACGACATCAGGAAATGGTGATGGCAATAAATGCATAGAAAAATGATGAAATGCATACCTATAAAAGATGTAGAACAGAGTTGATGGTTGAAACTTCGAAAAATACCCTTGCTAAAAAGCACAAGAACATATTATTAAGACCATATACACAAATTGAATTAAAATAAGGAAAAAACGTCAAGATATGAAACCATACATATAGAGCTGGTGATTGTTTGGCATAATAACAAGTTGGAATGCAATATTCAGGCTCTCCCTTGGCAGGCTCGTCAGACCATGGAGAACCAAATGTTCTATGAAGACTATCAGACGAGTTTAAGTTCAACCCCAATGTAGTCAAATCAATTCCCATTGCAAGAGATGTTAAATCTGGATCATTCATCCTAATAATGCTTAGCAAACCCTGCAACCCAAATCGATCAGGAGCTGCTTGTGACCCCTGAGTGGACTTTAGGTTCTGATCTCTATATGACTGACTAACATCAGACATTTGTTGTAGTCGAAATTGAGATTGACTCTGTGGATGTTGATATTGCTGAATTAGCTGCTCATATGCTCCCATACCAGAACCTTGAGTTGGTGAGCTCAGTGGCCTCATCCCAATGCTAGGCACACCACTATTCTGAATCTGAAATTTAGATTGAGAAAAACCTTTTAATTAATTTCCAAAACTACAATCACTTGAGAATTTAATGACTTCAAGTGTAGCAAGTAAATGTATTAGTATATAAATTTACCTGCGGGTGGTATGTTCCATGAGAAGATGGAAAGAAATCTGAATCATGTAATCGAAGAAGATCCTGATTACTTCCAGGTGTAAAAGGTAGTCCACCACTGTTGGCAGCATTAGCATGTTGCTGTTGCTGACGGTTAAGTGGGTAACTTCCCCCTAAGCTAAATCCAACAGATCTTGCCATCTACTTGAAGAATAAAAACCAATACCTGATCAAATCAAATGAACAAGAGAGAAAAATAATCAAACAAATTCAGCATGCTTAACTCACAGGTAAGTGTTGGGACTGAATTGTTGAAATATTTTCGTGAAGCTGGTCCTTTTGCTGTAAGTCCACAGAAAAATCTGAGCTACCACCTAAACAGAATCATAAAACAAATAGTAACTCAATTGATACTTCGGAAGAGTATTGCAACCTATACAACAAACGGTAATGACTAGTACAACTCTAAGTAAAATATTGGTAAGAAGTTATTACTGTCTCCCGTGCTATGGAATATGAATAACCAAAAGAGAAGTATAAATATGTAGCAAACTAATTAAGTTCTTTTAAAAAAAGGGAAAACAAGGCAAGGCTTATGAAAGGCCTACACTGAATGTTCTAGGGGGTGGAGAGCGATGTGTACAGTGATGGAAATTGGAAGGGAGGCCCATGGGCGTGATCTTGAAAGGGAAGAGAGAAAAGGTTTGTCAGGACAGAGAAGGTGATATTGACGAAGAGAGGGAGAGAAATCTAAACTTAGACTGAACTACTAATATAATGAAAGGGTCATAGTTCATATACTCTTAACTTTGGAATGAAAACAGTAGATGCTTGCCTGGGAAAAATATCATGAACAAAATATAAAGGAAGTTTTGCAAGAATTGCATCTTAGTAGAGAACAGAAAAATATAAGAACAAATAATGTAAAAATGGACAAATTAGACATGCATCTACACCAAAAATCTAAAATAAAACAAAATTCCTCAGGAAGACAGCTTATTTCGACAGTAACATATGTGCCAGCCAGAATGGATTAACATAATAGGCATGTCCTTTTAGCGTGAAATGAGTAACAAAATATTATCCATGAAGTAAGCAAGTTTATCTAGACCAAAATGCAAATTCTGTGGAACTAAATTTAAAAGGTTTTGTGGACCAAAAAGATCGCATACATAGGAAGTTCTAACTTCTAAGACATAATTAGATAAGGAAAAAACTCAAAAAGGAAAAAAAAGTAAAGAAAATAACAATTGTTTCAGGAGAGAATAAAGAGCAAAAAGAAGATGAAAACAAAAAGGACCTTTATTTCCGGGCAAAGCTGGGAAATCTTCACTTTGCATGCTAAATTCCTGACTTTGCTGAACAATTGAGCTAACACCAACACCTTGCTTCCTTGTTGTACCTAACGAATCATGAAGTACAGATGCTTCATTCGAGAAAATAATAAAAATAATAATCAAGAGAAAAGAAATTAAGTGGACTACTGGACAAGGCTTATTTATATACCCAATTGTCCTTGCGGACCTCCAGCTGAATTTGGTCGTGCAGTTAACTGAGGAAAATCATTCATATCAAAAGGAGAACTCTCAGAGGCATTGACATCATTCAACATTCCCATAGAGCTCAATGAATTGCTCCCGCCTTGATTCTGAGATAACAGTCCTCCAGATGAAGGATATGAGTTCCCAAGCATACCAATAATTTGTGGTGCTGTTAATATTATAGATGGAAAAAATAGTCAATAGAATAGTATACTCAATCATTTTAATGAAATAAATAGATGCATGTTGATGACTATTTCATAAGTTCCAAAGTGCACAGTCAATACAATAAAAATGCATGTGCATACTGAATAAACTTAAGAGCACCAAAACATAACTCGTGTGATTCTCAAAAATCAAGTATCTAGTCTTTTCAGAAGTCTCACTGTCACAAGCACACTTCATTTCTAACAGTCCATAAAATATAAAACAATTGGATATATAGATTATAGATATATATACATGCATCAACATTATGGAGCAACGTTATGGATCTTGTTTGCATAGTTCAGTAAGCAATCTTCTATTCATCTAAAGGGCCACACGAACTGCTACCAGATTTAAATAATGTTCAATGAGTAATCCAACTATCAACTAGTTTGCAACTTTGCACAGTTCAGAATGAAGAAGCAAGAGTGAATATTTGATGAATTCCCTTAAATTGAAGAGTGGGCTAGCTTCCACCAGACTTCCAATTTTCTATCTCAATGAGACATGATGAAGCATCAACAGATCCAAAAAACCTCAAAGAAGAGTGATGAAAGTTCAGATGGCAAGGAAACAATTGAGATCAAAAAACTGAAATCACTAAGAACGTCGTCCCATGTTAGTAGGAGCTTTTGATGTAATGGCAACAGTGCCTACAGATAAAGCCTAGCAGAAAAAATGAACACTAAATTGATCCCAAGTTCCAAAGTTCTTATTACAATAAAAAAAATGCTAGTAGCTCACTAAGATGAGGTTTCTCAATCATGTAACGTCATCTTTAATGAAATTAAAAGAGTTACCTTGTTGAAGCATGCCACTTATAAGTCTGTTGGGCCCTTGCACATTGAGGTTCCCTGACCCACTGTTGGAAGCTATGTTGACGCGTGAAGCAAGTCCAGGGATGGATAATCCTCCAGAAGTAATACTTCTTCCCATATTACTACCGCCAACAATGTTTCCCATAGAGTTTGTAAGTCTTGGACCAACATTACCTAAAACTGGAGACACTCCCAAGCCAGGAACTGAATTGCGATTGCCAGCAGCAGAAGTTGAAGAAATGCCAGTAATTGACCCACCAACTCCATTCATACTACTGCTACTGTAAGCATGATTTCCAACAACACTAATACCACCTCTATTAGCTACACCAGACCCATGAGACATCTGCATGATTTTTTTACAAAAATAATAATAATAATAACTTGCAACTGGCATAAGATATAAATGATAAAAAGAAAGATCTTTAAGTTAAAAGATTAAAATGCAATATTTCATAGACTGCAGCCTTGCAGGAACTCAAATGTTACCGGAGAGATCATTTTATGCAAATGAAGCAACATGCTCACAGTTAAATGGATTCAATACCTGGGACAAAGCGACCAAAAGATTGTTAGATGTAAACCGTCCACTTGGAATGCTTCCACCTGGTTGTTGAACACCACCAGATGGGACACCACTCATTGCTGCATTTCTTGATGCAAGTGAGCTTGGCATGTTGGACAGGTTGAAGCTTCCATGGATGTTATGCAGGCCTTGCAAACCACCTATCCTTGTATATATTTAGCAGTTGAGAAAATTTCACGTGTATTCTTCAAGAAAGTTAACTGACTAAGAAATTACTTACCAGAGTGATGAAATCCAGTACTAGCAGACTGGGGAGAAAATGATGTGGTGTAGGGTCGGCCAGTAGAGTCAGGAAGGTTTGATGTGGAACCATTAAGGGTTGTCTGAAAGTAAAATCTCCTGTATTAATATCGAAAAAAAAGAAGCATACACATCCATCCATGTGCATAGGTAAGATCAAGTGAATATACTAGCATAGTCCAATGAACTTCTGAAGGAACTTGATGCAAAAGAAAGAACATGCAGATAGCCCTATCCAGATATGTAACAAACTCCATATGATATTCACACTATGAAGTAACAAACAATCAATTCAAAAGCATCACCGATCTATCAGGCATCACAAACAGACATTCCCTTCCAAGAAAAGCAAAAATAATGTACTTTTTCCAATCAATCAGAGGCAAAGCTCGAAAGCACAACTCAGATCCAGCTTGTCTAACAGAAGAATGAATCCAAATTATTCTCATCAGCTGCTAATATCAAGTCAATTCTCTGAAGTTGTTGTTAAATTACAACCGGGTAGGATTTAAGAAAGATACAAGGCTAATTTGTATAAGAAATATGTATCATAGTAGCACAAATTAGGATAGATCTATTTAAAGGATAAAAACAAGACAGCATGAAAAATAGAAACACTGAGCAGCAGGAGAGTTTCACATTGTACCTCTCTACAAACAATAAAAGTAGACATGCAGTTAGAATGGAAAGTGATTTACAAGACATGATATCCATGGCCCTGAAGAAATACATTCAGAGATAAAGCTAAAGATAACACAGTGATCTTGACCTGACAGTTGACAATCTATTTTCTCTTGCCCCATGCAACAAGTAATAATGCAAGTAATTGTGCATTTCCAGAACAAAAATAGGAGGAAATTACATTAAGAAGCCCAGACATTATGGTTTTTCTATTAGCATTCAATCAATGGGAACTCAATTCCAGAGGATGTGGTGCATCATTCTGTTGACCAGATATCTGACCCCTGATGGCAGTTATCTTTGTCCTCAACTGAAAAGATAAAGAAAATTTTAATGAGAACTACAAAAAGAAAGTAAACCACAGGATGCAATTTAAAGTAGGCAACATCAAATTATCATAAAAAAGGAATAGCACAAGTTAATAAAAATCTGTAGCTTTACAGAATAATCAGAAATGCATGCGCCTTGAGTAGTTTTATCTATATAAATAATTTTTTTCGGTCATCAGAATTGACTAAATCTAGAGACAATCGATTAAGCATTTTCCATATATATAATTCTTGCTTGTTGTTATCTTTGTCCAGAACTGGAAAGATATAGCCTATTTCTGTTAGGATTAAGAAGCAAAAAGGAAGCGACATGAAGCAATTTGACATCAGCAATAGAAAAGTATCACCACAATGCAATTCAATAGCGACTGATATAAAGTGTGAATTGGCTACAGGCCAACCATATCAACTCGTCTTAAAATCAACTATGAATTCAAAAAAGTACTAACCATTTTCCACGGTCATTGAGTCATATTGTCCTCTTCTATTGTTTTTTATTATCATGTAAACTAACCTCACTTTTCTATATGAACTAATATCATTGTTTCAATCGCCAATTCAAAAGTCTTGTATGACAGTACGACTTCTTAAAGTTGACATTAGACAGCTACTAATGTACTTGGAGAAAATTGTTTTTCATCTTTCTGTGCCATACTGCCAGTATGATTGTCAAACTTAATTGCTTTTGTTATTGCCTTCATTACTTGTAATGACTGGAAAAACATGCAGCCAAAGTATGTGGTGAACAAATTAATAAATATTCATCTGCTTGATTTTCTCATCATTGGTTGGTGATTACTTACTTTCCTATTAGGAAAGTACCAGAGACCTAGAGAGTACCAGTAGACAAGTGATAATCCACCATTTGGTATTTCTCTGATGTCTACTGTCTTTGCCGTTCTAGTGTATTCTCTTCTTGGAATCTTATTTTCTTTCAGAAGATCATTCAAGTTATCAATTGCTGAAACCTTGTCCCTCTGTATCTGTGTTTCCTGCATCTTTGTCTACTGTTCATTTCCTTGACTACTAGGTTTGGAAAAAGGGATTAATTTGCAACTACTCTGTTAAAGATGTAATTGCACGTATTAACCGATTATATCTAGCCTTTTCTCACAACATGTATTAATTACATAATTCAGTATCAGGAACATAATTCTAGCATTGTTCTTCGCGTCATTGCAGTCTAATTTAAAACACAAATCTTTAAAAGCTTAGATCAAATAAGAGCCGAATCTGTATATAGAATTGCTTATGAATTAAGTACAAATGTCGAGATACAGAAATCTGATTTCATCTCTTTCTGAAATCATTTTTTTTTATGCTCATAGAAGAGATCAAATCGGATGATAAGAAGAAAGAAAGACAAACGAAGACCTCAAAATTTATCGTAGGCACGCAACCCAATCACAGATCAAAAAAATAGCAGGCGATAAATCATAGAAGTAATAGATCTCGTGAAGAAGCCAAAAAAAAAAACTATATTTGATGAAACAATATAGATCCAGCGAAGATCAAGATATTTAAAACGGGTGAGGAAGACGCACTCGTGTGCAGGTCCGGTCGGCCGCTGTTCGCCGGGGAAGAATGCGTCGCGGCGCTCTGCTAGGGTTTCGTAGGAGCGAGGTGACGAAATGGGGGAGGTCGGGTTTTGCTGGGTCAAAAGTGAACACATTGAGTTCAGCTTATTTACAAAAATGCCACCGCCTTTTCGAATTTTTTTAAGACCCGGGAGTGGAAACTAGAATAACCATTTGTAATTTTGGATGTCTCTTACCAAGCTACCACAGTCGCCTGCATTTGATTCCGATTTCCGGCACTAACAATCCTCGAAGAAGACGAAGTTGAGAATGTCAGAGAGCTCCACGAGTGGTCATGCACGAGATTCGAACCGGTTCCGAAACAGTGAATCGATATGTGAATCTGAACAATTAAGCACGAATACGTCGAGATCGCATCACAATTGAAGCTGGGCCAGTGGGCCGTTTCGCTTCCTCCTGAACCAGTTCTAATGCGCATTGAACCGGTTATTGCACCTAAACCCCCCGATTTATAATATTGAACCGGCAATTCGACGCAATTAAGGCATGTCTTCTCTCACGAGCATATTTCTGCAGTAATTAATAGGGCTTCCGTGGTGCAGTCACGGCGCAATTCCGTGAGATTGAGCTTTCAGCGTCCGACGCGATCAATGGGACAGCAGTTATGGCGTCTCCATCGCCGGCAGCAACACACAACCTTCTCCGACGGTTTCGTTTCCTCCAGCGAACGAGTTGCTGCAACAGATAGAAATAACTGCCTCCTATATATCTTCTCGGCTTGTATCTCCGGCGATCGACGAAGGCATGATGGAGCGTGAAGTTTTGCAGGATTAGACATCTGCGGGTGACACAATATCAATCACAGGTTTGACTCTGATACCATGTTAAAAAATTAATAGGTCTAACTCACCACAAAAACTAGCTCGTATGTGAATGATTGTACAATCTACTTAAAGACTATTTAGACCACAACCTCAACTAATGTGAGACTTTAACACACTCTCATCACGCCCAAGATTCATATCTGGAGCGTGAAGTTCTGCAGGTGACCCACAATCAACAATAGGTCTGGCTCTGATACCATGTTAAAAAATCAGCCTTGGATTTATCTCCACCTAAAAAACTAGCTCATGAGAAAAGAATTGTCCAAACTATTTAAATGCTACTTTTGTCATATTTTTAACCAATGTAAAACTTTAACACACCCTCCTTACGCTTAGGATTGGACATCTGGAGCGTGAAATTTTATAGGACTGGACATCCGCGGGTAGCACGTTAGATTCTAGCAATCTTTCTACTCCTAATTAAGACGATAAGTGATCTTTCTTGGTTGCTAATATATATTACGTGGCTTGATTCTAGCAGTCCTTGATATTGCTTGTTTTCCTAAACTACCAATATGTTTTTGATAGCATTAACTGCATGTCTTTTTGCAACTTCTTACAATCTTCTGCAGGATCGTGAGACATATCTATCATTGAAGAAAGGCAAAAAGCTGACTGACTTCCAAGATGCAAGAACAAAAAGCTTTTCCAATCCCCATAGGTCAGATAGATTAGTTTAATATGATTCTGATATGAATTTGTTTGATTTCGGATTAAGGCTTAAAAATTTTCACATGACAAAAGAGGAACTAATGTATCTCTCGCATTAACACTAGTAATCTTTTATTCTTATAAAAAAAGAAGCTAAAAACAAATAGATATTTAGGAAGTATATTTAGAATTTTAGGCTGATGAATTCATCGCCATTGCACTTGGAATTGCCCAACATTTTAGCAACAACAAGGATACCACCTGCAAGTTCCCCTTTGAACACCCACCCAAACCATCCTTGTCCCAGCTTCTCTTTGAAATGCCTTGTGATTACTATGAGGTCAGTGTAGGTGTACCTTATGGGCATTAGCATCTTTTGGTGCCGAAGAAACTTCTCTACAGTGTCAATCGAGGCTTGCCTACGCTGCAATTCCAATTTGAGAGCAAGGAAGAAGCAAACTATCAATGGTGCGACTACAAACCGACCTAGTATTAGGAGTGCTGCAAAAATGATGAAAGAAATGAAGTTGAGAATCAGACAAAGAAGTTAACAAGATGGGGACTAACTAGATGGTTTCAACTTGCAAGGAAAAAGCTTATTGTAAGCTTGCAAAGAGATCACATACAACTAAAGTAGGAGGAGGGAGCCATGGTGGAGGTCGACTTGCATACCAGGGAGCCATGGGAGCTTCCAAGTGCGTCTGAAGGTATGTCTGCTGATCCGGCTAGGGAACCCGGCTGGGAACTCGTCTCTAAGAAAAAAGCAGCCCGACGTGTGACTTTTGCGGGTGCTCCTAAGCCTTCATCCTCTGCTTGGGTAGGTTCGCGTCGATCGTTTACGGAGACCCTGCGTTTGGGCTTGAGGAGCTCCTCCTCCCCTCTGAAAGTGTCAACAGCTCTGCCTCCTCTTCAAGGTGTTGATCAGAAATCTTTCTCCATTAATGAGACGATAGCTTCCCTTCGTTCAAGTGGCTGCTGCTTCAATTGTTTGCGGAGGGGTCACCTGGCTCGCAGATGCTCTCGTAGGCAGGTTTGCTTCTTATGCATGAAGGAGGGGCATCGCATCAACCGTTGCCCTTTATATCGGCGGGCTTCCCATTCGAGTATTCTTCCTTCTCTTCATAAGGGTGCAATGGCCAGGTCAGCATCTCCTCCCTCTTCCTTGGTCTTTAATGCTTCAGATACAGCTCCGCATGCATTTATGAAAGGGCACCAGCAGTTGCCTTTAAATCCCAGCTCCTTTGTTCCATCATCCATGCACATCTTGGCCTCTTCTTCCTCGCTCTCCTTTGCTCCTAGTTCTTCAATTCCGTTGCAAAGGTCAGGTCTTTATTGTTGGCTTAAGGGTCTCTCTTAAACCTCGACCTTTATTTTGATGATAACAAACATGTATTTAATCCTAGTATGAAGTTTTGAGTTCAGGTTGAGGTTGCGATACGCATGCCAAATCCGTTCAATCAAGACGACGAAAAAGATCGTTGAAGAAACGGAAGAAGAAAGGCTCGGGGATTAAGTCAAGTAGATTCAATGTAATATATCCCTAGGATAGTTTATCCCAAGCCTAAAATGTAAGGTTATCCAAGTTGAAACTTGGTAACCAAACCCTTAGAAATGACATGTAAAAATGTAAGTAACTAAACATCCTCAGCTTGGGTTCGGTCGACCGGTCGATCGATCGAACGAGGCATTAGAATGGCACAACAACCTATTCGGTCGATCGACTGGTCGACCAAAGATCATTAGAACTTGGCCGAGGCATTTGATCGACCAGTCGGTCGACCGAAGATGGCAACGACAGAATAGATAGGATGCGTCGGTCGACCGATTGGTCAACTGACAGAGGTGAAAAATGCCCGAGAGTAGCGGTCGACCAACCGGTCGACCGATCATGTCTTAGCGTGACTCGCTGCAGTCAATCGATCGACCGACGAGTCGATCAGGTGACGAAAAATTGTTGGCGGTCGACCCCCGACCACTCTCTACTGCGAGCGGTCGCACTGGCGGTCGATCCGTCGGTCGACCGACTGATCGACCGACCTTGCGACCAAACGGCTCCAACGATCGAATTTTCACCCGTTGAACGGTCGTTCGGGTGAGGGGTTATAAATACCCCTCACCAAACTTCATTACACACTTTTTGCAAACTTAATTGAGCATTAAAAGTGAGCCTTAAAGCCTTCATACGAGCTACATCTGCGTACGCCTCTCTGCTCCCAGTCTCGACTTCATCAAGCGATGTTTTCCTTTGCTTCAACTTTGTTGTGTTCATTGAAGTCTTCTTTCAATTGCAAGTTGAAGACAAGAAGGCTGTGGAAAGAAGTTTGGGTCAATTTCTCCTTCATTAAATCTTTCCTAAAGTTTGTGATTTGTTGAATATTGTTTTCTTGTTAAGATAGCTTGCTAGGTGTGCTAGGAAACACTTAGGGTAAACTTTGTAGAAGTGTGTTTTGCCTAGGTGAATAGGATTGAGGTGTTCTTCAAGTGAGGGAGAAGGATGTCCTCAAGTGTATTCAAAGGGAAACATACATTCTATAAAGTAGTATTTAGAAATCCTTGGTGATGAGCCAAGGTAGTGGAGTAGACGGTTGGCCGAACCACTATAAATTGTTTTGTTTGCATTGCTCTTTACTTGCTTTCATTATTGTGATCATATCATTCATTAAAGAACAATTTCATTAAGCTAAAACAAAATTAAGTTAAAAGAAATTAAAAAGGGGGATTGATACTATTCAACCCCCCTTCTAGTGTCAAGGTCCATCCAATATTTCTCTCCCGAATCGTAGCTCCATGGCTGGTCGTCCTGAATTTGCAAGGGCTACCGTCCCCAACTTGGCGGAGACTGCGAGCGAGCAGCTTATTTGAACGGTCATTGTCTTCTCGTCACCGTGTGTGGACAGTTAAATCCGCAGGTGTACGTGGCCGGATTTTTAGCAAGACAATTTGGGAACTACCATAGACATTTGCATCTCTGGGAGTAGCGTCGAATGACAGACGACAGGCTACTGGTGTCGACGCCGGAAACACCGAATTCTTACTACAAGAGGCATTTGATACGTACCCAGCGCATCCTGTGGAATCATGTGATGCTCCTAATTGATGACTGGAAAGCGGATGAGGTCTTTGAAGTGGTCGACCCTCTGGAACTGCTCGTGGGCCTTGAGCTCTGAGGCTTGCTGATTTGCTTCTGGTATGCTGAAACTGCGATCGCCCTCACCAGCTCGTTCGCCTCTTTTGAAGCATTGGCAACCTCCACTCGTGACTTGGAGGACTTGGATCTTGCAAGATCAAGGTAAAGGTTCGGGCTTTGCATCTCATCCCAAGGTTCATCGCTGCTGAAGCCGATTCATGCTGCTTCACAGTCGAAGTCGGCATCGCGTGGCAGCACTGGACTAGAGGCGACGTGTCCTTGGCTGATTCCCAGCGGGCCGATAGAGACGAGGGGGGGGGACAATGGGAACGGTTCAGGGTCGGACGCGAGCCACGAATACGACCCATCAGAGGGTTCTTTCTAGGGAATTAGGAGTTCAGACCACATCTCTGTGAGTTCCGACTCCTCCAATCATCCTTCATTCTATGCGTCGAGCACTCGAGCGTCAACTCCGAGGGTGACATTGGGCCAGGCGTCGGCGGTTCGGCCATCATCTTCAGTTCTCTGACGCCCTCGCCAGCGCGTTCTGGTGGAGGGAGCCCCCCGAGGCATCTGCAAACCCCTTCCTACTCGGGATTGGGCGAAATCTGTGTCCTTGGTCGCTGCAGCACTGACTTCCATTTCGGTGCAAGTTGGGGCAGATTCGTCATTGATCCATGGATCCTCTGGGACGAAGGACGCGAGGACAAGGGTTGGAGTTGTTTTGAGAAAGGCCGCAAGCAGGACCTTCCTCCGTCAGATGCAGGATCTTGCCTCTTTGATGTTTGTTGGATCCGCCTCGTTGAACCGTCCGCTGGCAGCTAGCTGTCTGGCTACAGGAGTCGTCGCTTTTGGGCTATCGCTTTGGGAAAGCTAGCGTCAAGAGTTCTTTTGTACGGGTCGACCAGGCATGCTGCAGATATGGATCGTGGCTTTGAAATTATCCGCAGGCGGGCGCATTGTTGGAGCTGCATGCGGATCTGATGGCTCCGCATCCGATCAAGCATGTACCCATGATTCGTTGGACTCCTTTTTCATGGGCCGATAAGAGGTTGACAAAAGTCGATATATTAAGAAATGAAATGGTCAAGGTATGGAAGGGATGCAGCTCTCAAATAGGTCGGATACTAGGCCTTTAGTCAATTTGAATAGGCAGCAGATTAATCTCGTTCACGGCAACAAGACAAGGGCAAAAGCAAAGAAATGCGTTATGGTGCGCAGAAGCTCAAGGATAGCAAGCAAAGTTGGCAGGTCTTCTCTTCAAAATGCGTCCTTGATAAAGGCTGCCAGAAACGAGGGATTAGGGGAGATCGTAACGTCCCCTCAGGCAAGGGGGACCATCTCGGATCCCTTGGGATCGATCATATATGGCACGGGGTCTGCTCTGGATGAGGCTCTGATTAAGGGAGTGGAGGATTTGGGCTTCGACTGTTCTGCAAACGAGGAGAGGGTTATCTGAGCCCTGAGGGTGGCGGCCGCTTAGTAGTCAAGGGGTCCGTTTAGTCATCTTGTTGTTGTCCTGTAGTACATTTTGGCATATTTCATAAATTTTATGCTCTCTTTTGGAACGTTAGAGGTCTTAACCGACTTTCTAAGCGCTATATGGTGAAGCTGGTAGTCAGGGAAACAAGATATAGTATTTTATTTTTATTCGAAGCCAAGTTAAGTGCTTGTTCCAGAAGGATTGAAAGACAACTCTCGGGGTTTACTTCTAATGATAATTTCTGTGCTATTGATGCTTCGGGTTTATCGAGAGGTCTTCTTGCTGCTTGGGACCCTTCGATCTGGGACTGTTCGAATCATATCGTTGGGGAATGGTCCATCCAATGGAGTCTATGGACCTTCGAATCGGACGCACAAAGCATCTTTCCTCGAAGAGTTGCGTCATATTACTCTTAATTCAGCTCCGATTATAATAGGGGGGACTTCAACATCACTTTACATAAAGGGGAAAGATAGAATTGTGTTGGTAATGCATCTAATTTTAGAAGTTTCTCCGATCTAATCGCGGACACTGGCCTCCTGGACGTTCTCATTTCGGGGAGCCCGTTCTCATGGTCCAACAATCAACAACCTCAGGCTCTGGCAAAGTTAGATCGAATCCTGACCAATAGTGATTTAGCATCTCTTTTTCCTCTTTCGGTGGCTTCCTCGGGCAACAGGAGACTATCAGATCACAATCCTTTGATGTGGATTTCCTCCTCCAGAATAGAGGCATCTCAACGACATTTTCGTATCGAGAACGAGTGGCTGCAAACAGAGTAATTTACCAATATCATTAAGGCAGACTTGGTTCAACCTTCCCTGGTCTCCACCTCGGATTCGCCACTGGTCAGATGACTCTCCTTATGGAAACCTCTCCTGCGAACCATCTCGGATTGGGACAAGTTTAGATGTGCCTCTTGGTCAAAGCTCAGAATTAATACCGAGACGCGAATAGATGCTCTAAACCTCAAGGCGGAAAGTAGGTCTATTTCTTTGGCAGAATTATCCGAGCTTAAGAGCCAAAAGAAAGTCATCGATAAATGCTACAATGACACCTGTACCTATTGGAGCCAGAGGGCCAAGAAGATATGGTTAAAGGATGGGGACCGTAATTCTCGCTTTTTCCATCTTTGTGCATCCCACCATAGGAAGATCAACTGGATTTCTTCCATCAAAAATAGTGGGTCCCTCATATCTGACAGAGAAGGAATAACATCAGCATTCAGAGAGTATTATGTTTCCCTACTTGGGAAGGAGACTACTCCCCTTTTACAAGTCAATTAGAACTGCATTTTCAAACCTCATGGATTGAACTTATTAGGTCTGGACGACCCTTTCTCTATGACGGAGGTATCTGAGGTCATCAAAGCGGCTAAAGGCTTCAAGTCCCCAGGCTCGGACGGTATCACCATGGAATTATATAAAAAGTTCTGGCATCTCATCGATGTACAGGTCCTGAATATCCTTCACCAAATTCAAGCAGATCCAAGTAGCATGCTTCGCATAAATAAGACCCATATTATACTCATTCTGAAAGAGCAGGGGGCAAACGAGTTGGGTGGGTTTCGACCAATTAGTCTTGAAAGCAGTATCATCAAGATATTTTCCAAGCTTCTAGCTAACCGTTTGGCGTCATTTATACCCCGATTTGATCGATAATACCCAGGGGGCATTCACCCGAGGGCGCAGTACCTTGGACTATTTTATGGCGGCGATTGAGACGATGTGGGGCTGTCACAATTATGACTCGAATGTCTGCCTCATCAAAGTGGATTTTTAAAAGACATTCAATTCGATCAACTGGTCTTTTATAATACAGCTCCTCAGAGTCAGAGGCTTCCCCCCTAGGTGGATTTCCTGGATCCATAATCTTCTCCAATCAGCAAATTCTTCCATCGTTATCAACGGTATAGAGGGCAGATCCTTCAAGCATAAGAGAGGGCTCTGATAGGGGAACCCTTTATCGCCCCTTCTCTTTATTTTGGTGACTGGGGTGTTTTCGAGACTTGTGACCATGGCAGCTTCATCGGGCTTTCTCTCTAGCGCCCTCGCGCAGTATATTGGAGGAGGAATAACCCACAACCTCTTCGCGGATGACCTACTTCTGTTCAGCAAAGATTCTGATGTCAGTCTGTCTTCATTTGACCTCCTGTTAAAATGCTTCAATCTATGCACTGGATT
Source organism: Canna indica (assembly GCA_034359265.1). Classification (NCBI taxonomy): domain Eukaryota; kingdom Viridiplantae; phylum Streptophyta; class Magnoliopsida; order Zingiberales; family Cannaceae; genus Canna; species Canna indica. The sequence goes on from CP136894.1 coordinate 82,285,453, forward strand.
AAAGCTCAACCTTGCGAAGACCAAAGTGATCCACATAGGAGGGGATGCTTCAAAAGCCGCATCTGCGGCTCTTAGGCTGGGTTGCTCAGTTGGCTCCTTCCCGCTTCGGTATTTGGGCCTTCCACTTCGACCGAGAGATTTGACAAAGGCAGACTGGACGACATTCATCACAAAGATGGACCAGGCTCTTGCTACTTGTCAAGGCCCTCTCCTATCTAGAGTGGGACGTCTAACTCTGGTGAATAGTGCCCTTACAAGTGAAGCTTCTTACATATTTTCGATCTATAAGGCTCCAAGTTGGGTTTTAAAGCAGGCCGATAAAAGAAGACGGACATTTTTCTGGACGGGGAGACAGGAAACTGGTACCAAGGGGAAATGCTTAGTGAGTTGGGATGCTCTTACGTACAGCAAAGCAGAGGGCGATTTGGGGATTATGGACCTGAGGTCCCATAATCTAGCAAGACTGGAAAAATGGATTTGAAAGCTGCTCTAGTCCGAAGGCATGCAATGGAGGGAGATTCTGTTGCCTCTATACCCTAGGTTGCAATTCATCGGCCTTGCTAACTGTCAGGCTCTCTCTCATATTTGGAGGGGGATTTGCAATATTTTCGATATTTTCAGGATATCTCTCATCTGTCAAGCAGGTGAGACTTCCACTTTTCGTTTCTGGATGGATCCTTGGCTGAATGAAGAGAGATTGAATACTAGATATCCTCCTCTTTTCACATCTGCTTCTAATCAAAAGTGTTGTGATCATCTTAACGGGACTGCTGACAAATACTCTACGGTAAGCTAAAATTAAGACAAATATCAAAATAAGAAATACCATTAGGTGAAAATGAGTGAATTGGTCACAAATTAAACAACTTTTATTTGTTATCAAACAACTTGAAAAAATACGATCACCGTCAAATACATTATTATGGTGATAATAAATTTTCTTTTAATTTTTAATTATCAATAAATGCTACCTGTTTATATATATATTTTTCGGTAAATTAATATATAATTTACTTTAAACTCATCGCCGCCTCGCGAAAGGCTTCTACTTTCTCCTTGGTGACGCACTGCGTCATCAACCTCGCGCCCTGCTTCGACGCTGACGGCCTCACGAGGATGCACGTCGCGATGTAGTCGGAGTTCGTCAGCGGGATGACGTGCGCCGGAGTACCCCAGCCGTAGTCCACCTCCGAGAATCCCAGCCGCGTCCAATCCGACACCAGCAGCGTCTCCTTCGCTGACGTCAACTGATATGGGTCCTCCTTCAGCTCCCCCTTCGCCCACTTGGTGTACTCCACCGGCAGCCGCCTCTTCCCCTCCTTGATCAGCTTCACGATCTCCGCGATCGGCGCAATCGCTATCGTGGAGCCAGGCGCCGTCACCTTCATGATGTAGTAGCAGTTGCCGTAGTAGCTGCCGCGAGCCGGGAGCAACGGCTGCAGCAGGCGGCGGGTGTTCATGGCGAAGCAGAGGTGTACGTCGGCGTCAGAGTCGAGCTTCATCACCTTCGTCCGGCATTGCCAGACCTTGGCGATGAGGACCTCGAAGGCGGAGCAGTGGTCACCGGTCTCGGTGAAGAACTGGTTCTTGAGGCGGCCGATGAAGTCGAGAGAGATGTCCATGATCAGGTACTGGAAGTGTATGTTGGTGGGGAGAGCGCGTGGCCCTGATTTGAACTTGGGAGGGCTGGGAATGGCGTCCCGGCACCAGACCGGATCGGGGGTAGGTTTGGGGAGGCCTCTTGCCATATCTGCAATGGCGGTGATGAACTGAGCTGCGCCCGGGCCGTCGGCGATGGCATGGCTGGACCTGAATCCGACCACGAATCCGCCGCATGCGAACTCTGTCACCTGAAACGTAGAAGAAGAAGAAGCAGGGTAAGCGATAGCGCCGGCATGTAAACTGCATCAGGGAGAAGAAAAGAAAAGAAAAGAGAATTAGACGCCACACCTGCACCATCAGAAGCAAGCTCTCCTCCTCCTCCTGCTCCAGCTTAGGCTGTGGATGCGGCAAGAGATCGTCCTGGGACACCTTCATGGGGTGCTCCAAGTAGTCCACCTCCGGGAGGCCGCAGTTAGCCGCCGCCTCGATGAACCACACGCCGGCCTCGTTGCAGCACACCTGCAGCTCTCCCCGCTCCGACTCCACAAGTCGGCCGGCCAAGGGATAGTAGTGCACCAAGGCCTTCTCCAGCCCCGCCCGGATCGTCGCCGCCGCCGTCTCGCCGCCTCTTGCGAACACGTGGAGGGACCCGATGAGGGCTCGCTGCGTTGGGTAGCGGTCGAGCCACGAGAGCCGGAGGTGGCCGGTCGGCGTGGGCTTCGCTGGCACCACGAGCTCCTGCGACAGCCTGGTGACGGAGATGTTGGCCGTGGTCATGGCGGCGGTGCAAATGCAGTGGGCGATGGAAGCGGTGTTTGAGGAGCTGGTAAATGAGGTCAAGTATATAAGAAGCTCTAATAAGAACTAATCAGCAGCCATGAATGGGAAGGTGGCATCTTTGACCGATCGTTACGTTAGTGGGAGGGAGGGAAGCAGCCGTGAAATGGATAATGGAAGATACATATAATGTTTAAGAAAACAACATGTGAAATGGAAGATATTTAAGAAAACATCAAGTGAAATGAAAGTTATTTATAATATTATTTCTTTTGTTGGGGAGCTGACGAGCTCATCTTCCAACAACCCACTCCGAATTAGCATCTCTTTTAAAATTCAACCGGTTCTCTAATTTGGCGTGGCTTAATTCGAATGATTCGGTGACTTCGGTCCACTGGTTCCGTAATTAAGGGCCCGTTTGGTTTGCTAAAAAACGGAGGACTGGACTGGACATCCGCCCATGTCCCCCATTTGGTTTGCAAAAGAAGCTTCAGGACAAGAACTTCTCCTTGTCCGGGACAAGATTTCCACCCATTTTGGTGTACCGAGAAATTTCTCGGTACACCGAAATCGGGCGGAGGACAAGGGCTGCAATTATCAAAATTACTCCTTCCTTTGATCGTAAAATCGTCGGATCGAGTCGAGGTGAATATCAAAGTTGTAAATTTTCGTGTGCTGAACGCGATGGTGGTGTCAGATTTTAGATTGGAAATCGTTTGGTATGTTTTTTATATTTTTCGGTATTATCCTATTGTTATACTTTTAGGTTAATTGAAAATTAGTTGAACACTTATTAGTTAAACTAAAACTTCTTATTGTATTAAAGTATTTGATACTATATATTAATATTTTTTTACATATTAATTAATTTTAAGACTAATTTACAAGAGTATTTTAGTCATTTGTCATATATAATACTTTGTTATAGCGAAACAAACGCATGACAGAACAGAATATCGTGTCATGTTCTTGACGAAACAAACACGGTATAGCTATTGTTTCAGGACATCTGATGTCCTGTCCTTGTCCCTATCTGATGTCCTGTGATGAGCAGTTTGCGAACCAAACGGGCCCTAAGCCCCTTCTTCCCCCTTAATTAATTGGTGGATACCACATCAAACAAATGTATTAGTTAATTCGGATGCCGAATTAAAGCGCATGCTATATATTTATCCTAATTAGTGGATTCCACATGGTTAGGTACTCAACAACCGTGTCTGACAAAAAATGGCCTCAAATCCAATAATAAAATTCTTTCTTGCCAATTATTATTTTAAATTAAACTGAAAATAAAATGAATCAGAACACTGACAAGGAAAAAAGTAATCACACAACAACCGTTTGTCTGACCAAAAATTATTTTTTAATTCGGTTCGATTTTAACAATAAAGTCCTCTACTAAGAGATTAATGTGAATGAGTAATTTGACGAAATTTCCAACAAGTTTGACATTATTTGACCAATTCAGATAATAATTTCTACTATTTTTGCATGCAAGCTAATTAAGCCTATTTATATTGACTTAGACTGTTTGACTCAACTACTACTGAATCCCGTTGAATCAATTGAATTAAAGTGGTCAACTAAATGATGTGGAAACTGGAAAGTAATTGCTTGTAGTCTTTGGCTTTTGTTCCAACATTTCACACGCCCTTTTTAAAATAAAAATAAAGAAATATATTCTTGACTTTTTTTCAGACTGAACTAAATTTGAAAGAAAATATAGAATATTTTTAGAGGTAGATTTAGTTTTAGACTGACTTGCCACCGGTTGCTTAATTGGCGCTCTAATCGCTTCACGATGCCCGAGTCATTGCTGATGTCATAATGAGCTATATGTCAAAAATACACCACTCTTTAAAAAATTGAAGCTCTGATGTGCAATTTTGTGCATCAGAAGAAATCTGACGACTGTGATCGACCCCAAGTCTATCACACATGTGCACTTGGTTTCATCATCGCTTCAAATTTTGGGGTAAGAGAGGCTCGAACTCTCGACCTCAGGATAACTCAATAAGCTATGAGACCTACGCGCTAGCCAACTGCGCCACCACCCCAGCTGGTATTATCAAAAAACTTTATTTAATAATTTCTTGTCTTTCCTTTTTTTTAAAAAAAAACTTGAGAAAATTTCACGGTCTTTGTGGAATTGTTAAACCATAATATAAATACTAGCCAACTGAGACGGCTGACTGACCCACTCCATACGACACGCGAAGTGCGTGCGGGATTTGTTGTTTCTTTCTTTGCTATTGGTTGGTATTTGTTTAGGGTTGATTGGGATTAAGTGGGGATAACTTTTATGGGTAATTTATGTGTGCGTTAGGCGCAAAAAGTGTGACGATTAATAATCTATTTATATATGTGTCATATGTAAAATACACCCCTTTATTATGTTATAATATTAAATGGCCCACTCTTAATTTGTTGTCCTTTATTCAATGTTGTCATGGATAGTATTAGGGTAGTTATTTTACAAATTGATTATCTTTTGTAATTTGTTAAGCGCAAAAAGCGTGACAACTAATCTATTTATATATGTGTCATATGTACAAATACACCCCTCTATTATTGTCATACCATTAAATGGCCCACTCTTTATTGTTCTTTATTTAACGTAGCAATGCTGCAATGGATATTCGTAGTTATCCTACAAATAGATTACACAATAATAGGTCAGGTATACGAATAGTGACAAATTAGATACGATTACACAATAATAGGCCAGGTATAGGAATAGTAACAAACTAGTAATCCACGCGCGTTGCGCAAATATATATAAATATAAACTTATTTAAAATAACATAAGTATAATTCTAATAAATTTATAAAATTATATATAGTATTGTATTTAAAACTATAATATCATTAGAATTTTATTATTAACAATTAATTAAAAATAAAAATAGATGCTTATTAAATTTTATATTAAAAATGAATGACATTAAATGTAATTGATAGAATATAATAATTATCTTTACCATATAATATGTACATGTAATAAATACAACAAAGATTTATAAAATAATATAACTATTTACAAACAAAAATTTAGAAAATATTTTTAAGCAAAAAATCAAATTTTAATATTTGGAGAATGAGAATACTGCAAGTAATAGTATCATGAAATGTGAATCTTAAGTGACCCGTTACCGTTGTAATGACATTTTTTATAAATTGAACATTAACAATAAAATACAAAATTTCATAGTAATTCAATAAATTAATAAATGAGAAAATTCATAATCAATAGACATGCATAAAAAAATAGTTGTAAAATAATAATATTTTTAATATTTATATGGATAAAAATAAAATAAAATATAGATAAAATAATAATAAATTAAGACAAATTAAAAAATGAGAAATTAAATAAATTTAAACTTCATAAATTTCTTTAGTTTTGAAATATTATTAAAAATATATCAGCAAATTGATATTTCAAATACTCAAAAAGTAGAGAAATAAGTAATTTGTATAAATAATAATTTATAAAATAGAGTACATTTTATAACACGTAAGATTCGTCGTTATTAATAAAATGTAAATAAAAAAACAATAATTTGAACAACATAAATTTCTTTAGTTTATAAATACAATTAAAAACATATCCAAAAATTGATATTTCAAAAACTCAAAAGTAGAGAAATTAGTAATCTATGTAAATAGAATACATTTTATAATTTTAAATTAGTAGATTCATAATTGTTAATAGAATTTAAATTAAAAATCAATATTAATATTTTCACAATAAAAAATTAAAACTACAATGCATAAAAAAAATCGAAAGGATTAAGAGAAAAAATAAATAGTAGAATCGACAACAATTAGTATATAACGTAAATAAAATTTTCTTAATGATATTAATGGATGTAATAACTAAAAATTATAATTTGAATAGACTTTGAACTAAATAATTTTGTTATAATTATTTGAATATAATTAAACCAATTTGTATTTATAATTGCATATATTTTTTAAAAAAATTAAATCAATTGTGCGCAAAATATTATTTGATGTGAAGACAAAAGATAATTAAAAATATATGAATGTATCTCCTATTTTAGTTCAAATTATACGTAAAATTATTTGGGTACGATGGATGATTATGTATCATCTCTCTTTTTAACATCATGCTAAGTTTGGATTACCTATAATTATTAATATCTTGTATATATAAACATCCCAAATTAAATGGTGCAAGTTTAAGAAGAAATATATATTTTGTCTTGTATAAACATCCAAATATCTCTTGCCTTGTATAAACAACCAATATTAGAAGAAGATATTTTGTCTTGTAAACATTCAAAATTCTTCTTCTGCCTTGTATAAACATCGATAATTAAATGATGCAGATTAAGAAGTAGAAATATTTCACCTTGTATAAATATCCAAAATATATAAATGATGCATGCTTAATAAGAACTAATTCTATTTTAGCCATTAATTAAAAATATATTGCATAAACATTCAAAATTCTTCTTATGACTTGTATAAACATCCAAAATTAAATGATGCATGATTAATAAGGATTAATTTTATTTTGAACACTCAAAATTTAAAGTTTTATCAATGTGCTATTCCTACTTTAAAATTAAATTTGTCAAATGTCTTAATTCACATCATTCAAGTAATTAACAAACAATAAAAAAAATAGAGAGAATGAATTGCTCATTTGTTCTTCCTCAATTTCACAATCATTATATTCCTTTTGCAGACTTTAATTGTCCTATTATTAAATCTAATACATTTACAGATTTCTTCCTCACATCTCCTCCTCCTCTTCTTCTTCTTCTTCTCCTCAAAATGAGAGATCTCATCGGGTGCTTCGCTCACAAACCTGTCAGAGTTGCCGAGAACGAATGCACAGCAGACACGAAAGTGTTTAATATGGATCGCCCAACCCAGAATGCCATCACCTGCCTCTACCGGATCATGCTCTCCACTGGCAATTGTAAGGAGTTTCTACAGGGCTCACCTGGTCCCGAAACCATATCGGTGCATCCCTCTCCGTCAAGGTCGAGAGTATCACTCCGTCAAACACCTTGAAGACGCGCTCTCATATCATGCGGAAGAAGAAAGGCAGTCGGTGTTCAAACAACTTCTGTTCCTTTAACATCCAAAAAGTTCAACAAAAACACAAAAAAAAATATCCAAAAGAATATTTTGTTCACGTTTGAGAAATTACAGTGAGAGAATATAAAGTAGGATCATGAATACTCACTCTCTTCAGTCACGTGAAGACGTGATCGAATACGTGAATATTCTCTTCACGTTTCGGTGTTCAATAGAAGCACAAAAAAGAAGAATCGTGAAGACGTGAGAGAGAAAAAAATTTCAGACATTTTGCTGAGAAGAATACGTGAGATGGATTAAAAGAGAAGACATGAGAGAGAAAGTAATTGCAGAGAGAAAATAATCATAGTCAACATTAATTTAGAGAGTAATTAGATAGAAAGAATATAAAGTGGTAATGAATGCATTTTGATAAAAAAAATAACCGAGAGAGATTATTGACGGTCAACGTTAATTCTTTAATTTATAAAAGTAATTACAGAGAGGAAGAATAATTATAGTCAAGACTAATTATTTAATTATTGTCTGCCGTTGATGAGAAGAGAGACCTTGATGAGAAGAGAGAATAATTATATTCAACATTAATTTTGAAAGTAATCGCAGAGATAAAAAAATAATTGCAGCCAACATTAATTCTTCCTTTAAATGGGAATAGAGTAGGAATAAGGAATAAAACATAAAAGAGAGGGGGAGGAAACGTGTGAGAGAAGGAGAAAATTTGTTTACAAATTCCTAAAATTTTAAAAATTCTAAATTTGACATGTCAGCTTTGCTTGATTATGAAAGTACCGCGTGGCACAGGTGAATGTTACTTTTATATATATATATATATATATATATATATATATAGATTAAATACAATATAAATACTATATTATTAGCATATGCACTGTCGCTGCAGATACGGATATCCATATCGCATTCGTATTTGTGTATCATATTTAATAAAAAATAATAAAAACAATATTTTACATTATTAAAATTTATAACAATTACTAATTTACTACTATTTCATATGCAATTAACCATAAAATTTACCTATATAATATTTATTAAATAATTTATGTTGAATAAAATGATAATTTTTCATATGACGAATATGTGGTGCGGATACGGTGCAGATCCGCATCCATATCTTATCTGCTTGATCCATATCTATTTTTGTTTGCGAATATGGATCAAATACAATATGAATATTGTTGGCTTAAGGTTTTCAACCTTGGGCTTAATCTCAATTTTGATGATAAAAAATATGAAACTAATATTTTAGTGAGAAATCTTTCAGGTTCCATATCGGTTAGCGCTCGATGTCCCTGATCGAAAGAATAGAAGAAATCGGAGAAATCGGCAAGGACGTTCGTCGTCGCTCGAAATTCTTCGAAAAGTTAGAATTTAGGTTTAGGGTGTCTATTTTATATTGTAAAATTCTCATGATGATGCATAAGAACCAAAAAATTAATCCCGAATCCCAAATCATAAAAATTCGAAACCGTCCTGAAATTCACTTAGCCTAGGGAGCTCCTTGGGGGGCTATATGACCTAGACATTATCTTGACATAAAAAATAACGGTAATTATTTCCTGGATAGAAACTAGATATCCCCCTCTAGAGTAGGCCATTTTATCCAACAAATAAGATTTTTTAGTTGACAGATGCGGATAAAATAATCACCTTTTTTTTGTAAAACAAATATACAATTATTCAAGTGTAAAGGCAAAAGATGTTGAGTTGTATTAGTCTATTAGATAGTATCATGGAGGGTCAAATTGTTTAATGATACATTTTTAGAAGTATAGACACAAATATTAGTATATCACAGTGACACAGTCAAACATGCATAAAACATTGCCAAATAAAATATATTTCTTCATCTATATGTGGATATATTATTCAAGTAGGGGTTTGATAAAAACATGGCCAAATATTCTACTTAATTAATCTTAATTTCAAACCCTACTTTTCTATTAATTTTCTGTTAATTATAAATTTATCGTCACCATAAATATTTCATAATCCCACGTGATGACTCTTTGATCTATTTATTTTATTTACGTTTAAAATAACATATATGTCATATATAATTAAGTTGCATGTGAGCTGCTTTAATTAATTCGTTGATTAAAGAATTAAATTTGATCATGCAAGTATATATTTAAGTTGCATGTGAGCTGCTTTAATTAATCTGTTGATTAAAGAATTAAATTTGATCATGCAAGTATATATGTCAACGTATATGATTAACGAAATAAAAAAAGTATATCCATAAGTGGTTAATCTGATAAATTCTTTAAAAACATATAATAAGACAAAAAAAACCTTGAAGATAGACATATAAGTGGTTCTTGACTTCTTGTGATAAAAAAAAATGTTGGTATTATGCTAACCCTTATAAATATAATTAGGAAACATAGTTAAATTATACTTGTGGGGAAATTGAAAATCAACTTGTTCACATGTGGACAAAGTATATATAATTCTAAGCTCATTGCTTTTGTTATCATAACTATGACAAAGCAAGCACTTGAAAAAGATCATGAATATATTTGTAAAAAAATATAAAACACCTGAGATATTTTGTTAAAACAACATTTTTTAAAGATTAAAAAAGCAATTGGTCATCTAATTGTTGCTTTAATTATCTTTTTCTTAATTTTGCTACTGGGGAAATTAGTAGGACCCATACATAGCATTCAAGAGTCAACCAGTGGGTGCAACCTCAATATATACACTCTAATTAGATGTCAAAGTCAAACCACATGCTCCAACATGCATGCATATATATCCAGAATATATTAATACAATCTATATATTCTACACTCTCTCAACACATATTAATAGATAAATATTATTGTTTTGGAACTATAAATTCGACGTGTTTGTACACATATTAATATACAATCTTTCGATTGGGTTTTTGCTAGTAATTAATAACCAAAATAAGACGAAGAAGATGACAAGTTAACGCGATATATTAGTATTTTCTATTAAAATTAATAGATCATACAAAATGTGAAAAATCATAATAATATTTTATGTTAAAATTGACGGATCATGCCAAACGTAAAAAGATCACCTCATTGCCATTAACATGACATATTAGTATTTTTCTATTAAAATTAACGGATTATGTCAAACGTGATAATTTAAAGTATCAAAAATTTATGTATTTTCATGTTAATAATATATATTTCATGTTAAAAATAAAAAAATAAGGCATAGTTTGTATTTTTTACTATTTACTTTATATACTATTAGGGCAGTTATGCTGTTTCATATTTTGCAGAGGGTAAAGTAAATAAAAATTATTCTATTTCAAATATGTCGACTCACTTATAAAATATTGTGTGATAACTAATATTATAAATTCTCAAACTATTTGAATTTATGCTTATTTATCCTTTTCTTGCTGGTGAAGAAATACATCATCTAAAATTGACTTCACATACTTTTAATCAGTCAAATGCACATCTTTAGGAAAGTTGAGTGGAGTTCAACAAAATAAAGGAAGCTTGAGTAATTACTCCAGGAGAAAATGACAAATGGGTTGAACCTTGATATCACAATTGATGGATTTAATTGTAAGATCAAATAAGGGAGAAGTACAACGAAAGTCCTATAAATTTTATAAATTTTATTTCGATATTTTCCATTCTATACGTTTGCTCCGTAATAATAACACAAATTTAATCTTATCTGTAACGATCTGTTAACTTTGTCAACATGAACATAACGTCGTTTATTTTTTTCGTGGACGGAGAGTTAACGAACCGTCACAGATAAAATCAAATCGGTGCTACGAAGCAAATATATATGACTCAAAATTCTAAAATAAAACTTATAGGACTAAATATGTTAACGTGTATGAATTTATAAGACTGAAAATTCTGAAATGAAACTTATAAGACTAAAATCTAAAAACTTTAAAATTTATAGAACTTTCGTTGCACTTTTCCCGATCAAATAATATACAAGATTTTTATTCTCTAACGGATGATGACAGTAGGGAAAATTTTGTGTTCTCTGAGATGTAACCTCAAATTTTATTATCTGAAAATGAAGATGCCTTATATTTGGTCAATCATTTGATGCTCAGGAAACAATCAATTAAGAGCACGGAGATCCCCCTGCAACTCTGACCTTGATAAAAAGCAATAAAAGCAATCTATTTGTCCTGTGTTTTAAAAGAACATCCACCGGACACAACTATTCTATTCTATTCCATAGACTGTAAGAAACATTTGCAGGCTTCTATACATATTTGCACAATATAAGAATCCCCAGATAAATTCATTAATCTGAGGACCAAATCAAAGGGCTCATGCGTATGCGCAGCAAGCTTGCTCAGACTTTCACTCCCATACTGTACAAGGAAATCTCGTTCCATCGTATAAAGATAAGGAATCTACATCATATCCATTACCCATCATTGGTTCTACACCATTCCCCAACCTCCTGTTATGTGGACTCCGGAGCTTGTGCCCAAGAATCCGTTGGTGATTCCTGCGTCGGCTTTGCAGAGGGGGCAAAGAGCATTTATCTTAAGCCACTTATCAACACACTCTTTGTGGAAGAAATGTGCACATGGGAGCTCGCGGAGCTCATCATTCTCAATGAACTTCGCAAGGCAAATGCAACAAACCTGCAGCAGCTATATCATGGTTAGATATTTTGCTTGGCGAAAAATATATCTAAGAAATCACCAATATTTAAACTTTAAGATTAGGATATACGAGTGTTTTGAAGAAACTTCGCGAGGAGTTGAAGCTTTCACTACCTCATTGCTCTCTTTTACTGATGTTCATAGGGTTGTATAGTGCTGTTTTAAAATGTTGGTCCAATTTCTGGACCTCTTTTTCTTTTTCTTTTTCTTCGTTAAACTTCTAAGATTGTAACTTTTAACCTCTCCTCCTCTCCCCCTTGTATTCAATTCTTACTCATGAATCGAATACTATGCTTTTAGTAAAAAAAAAAGGATATACGAGTGTCATGATGTGCTGTGAGTTCTAAAAGGCAAGTGCATCATCTCTGTTTAATTCCAATTATTGTTTGCTGTGATAGCATTGAATTCCATAATTAAATTATCATGCCTCCCAAATACTTATAGAAACAGTGTCTCAGACATCCACTCATCCCTAAAATGGAGTATATCTCAGTTGGTTCTCTAACCAGAACTTGATTTGGACATATATCTGATTCTGATTATATGGAAACCAAAACTCACTTCTAAGTTGATCCGTCAAATGGTAAGATGTCAGTAAATATAAGCAAAACTTTGAACTTGGACAACTATGAGGAAAATATATATGTTAAACTAAGAAATATACTGAGCTCACACTGTTTTTGTGCTACTAGCACTTACAGGTTCGTACCAAATTCTTTAAAAGTCTGACCTAGTTGGGATATAGTTAGCTTACTTTGGTTCAAACCTTCAAATTATCTTCAGGCTTAGTAGATCCCAAAAGTGTTATGACATGTTAGATGTCTATGTCAATTGGTGATGTTTACATGATTTCCGTGATATGCATGGTGGTAAGATTGGATCAATAAATATGATCAAATTTGTTTATGTTTCAAGAAGAAGTTCCTATTCAGCTTGCTAAATATGAATGGACGACCAACTTTCCCAAAAACTTAAGCCGTTAGAAAATAGACCAACCTATGCACTTATATTCTTAACACTCACCCTCACTTCTGGTGGATAAACTTGAAGAGACTGATCCAAGCCCAACAAATGGATCGATTTAATTGAAGTGAGAGATATTTTTTTTAAAATACGGACACTAAGAGGATTCAAACCAAGACATCGTTTGATACCATATTAAATTTGATTGGATGATCAACTTTCCCCAAAACTTAAGTTATTAGGAATGAGACATATTAAATTTGATTGGATGATCAACTTTCCCCAAAACTTAAGTTATTAGGAATGAGACATATTAAATTTGATTGGATGATCAACTTTCCCCAAAACTTAAGTTATTAGGAATGAGACCAATCTATTCGTTTATATTCTTAAGACAGCTAAATGAACTTTACGTCTTTACTTGAGGATTTCCACTATCCTTAAATGGGGTCCAAAGTGCAAAAAATTGTAAATAAAAGTGGGGAAATGATCTATTCTTAATGTTTAAGAAACTCATCTTACAACTTATCTTCTTAGTTAATATTTTGCATCCACGTTGTTTTAGGTTTAGGTTAGTTTTGATTAGCAATGAGGAAGCGCAAGAGTATATGGTCACTTGGAGACTGGGAAATATCAATATATACACAAATTCTATCTACACAAGGGAAGAGACTTTTGCACGTACACTACTAAACCTCTACATATGAAGAGAGTGCATCAGCAATTGCCCATGCCTCCCAAATTACAGCAAATTAAGTCAAAGGTTCATGTCCAGGTGATGTGTACTTAATTCAGAAGTTACCATGAATTTTAGCAACTTCAAAGACAAATTTAATAATCTTCCAAGTGCCATTAATTAGTTCTTAGTAGATGCATCCAGAAGCACATTGTTAACACAAGCAAAGAAAAAGCTTACAGCATCTTCAGCAGAAATAATTCGTTCCTTGGCAGTCCCAGCAGCCAATATCCCACCATTGCCTTGGCCTTCAAAGCTACTTTCTTTGTCCCCTCTATTCTGCTTCTTCTTTGATTTGAACTTGTAAGTAGGCAGTTGATTAATTGATTCTGAAGTAGCACCTCTACCATGACTAATATCCTCTCTAAAACCGATGACAGATATAATACAAGGCAAGCAACAACAGATCAATGCACATAGAATGAAGGGCAAAGCATATCCAATACAGTTGAATGCAAGGAACACAATACATAACCTGAGAACATAATGATGGGGAAAATGTTAGCCTCCAAATTGTACATAATTAAAAAGAGAGTGAAAAGTTGTGTACATACTTATATAAATGAGGGGCATCATGAGATGAAGAATGCCCACCAAACACCCACACATTTCCAACAACAAACCACACAGCAAAAAAGCAATCCAGAGCCATCTTGAAATGATCAACTATAGCATTTATCCTGAAAACAAAGCGAAAAACTAGTTATTTTTTACTTGTAAAAATGATTTGTGTAATAGGATGACGTGTAGACATCAATACAAGATGGTTTGATCATGTCTCAAAACAATAAAACTAAGCTAAAAAATGGGAGCAAATTGTTTGTCTTGATAACTAACACTGAGTTGTTTGGTTAAATGGACCCTGTGCATGCTTTATTGAATGGATTAAAACCTAAAGTAGGCTTAAAATCAAGTTTTATAATATATATATATATATTGAAACTGATGATTTTGTCATCTTGAGACTTGAGTAGCTACAAGCGATTGTAAAGGCAAAAGAGTATAAAGAATTATCTATAGGACAGCATAAAAGATTTGTTTAATATACTAAATAACAATATTAATATTCACCTTCGACTAGTAAGTACTGTTGTTTGCGATGTCTCTGATACTGGATTGTGAATATTTTCTTGCACTGACTCGTGAGTAGAAGAGACATCAGCATAAAAACCAGAACCAAGATGGCTGTTACGTGAAGTGCGGTCACTAGATTGCAATGTTTCTTGCTCAGAGATGGGAATATTGCGATGAATGTAGCGCCAATAAAGATGAGGAAGTGTAGCAATACAGCCTGTTGTATAACCCACAATCCATGCAAATAATGGTGTTCGAGGATGCTCATGCCTTGATAAGGATAGTACAACAAAAGCTGCTATAATTTGACCCAGGTTAACAACAAGCTCAACTGAAATCCATAACCCAGAATTCAAAGGGCTTCTATTTCTACGACCATAATTATCAGCTCTTCTCAATGGAAAATTTATTGAGTTAGAAATAGTTGGGGATGGTGAAGTCAATTGAGAGACAGGAGCAGAAGTGCTTGTTGAGGGCCTCTCTTCATTAGAGGCTCCAATTGAGCCACCGTGCTCAGCTCGAGTGGGAGTGGAGGTTGAAGCATTATTGCACTGTGATATATCAATTACATGCTCATCTCCATTTAAGCTACCAGCTGGATCCATCACCCAAGAATTTCTTATTTCTGACAGCCAAACCCTCAAGGTTTAGTTCCTAGTGTGGCACAGCTATAAACATTCAACAAAAGAAGAGAGAGAAAATAACATCAAAAAGTACTGGCAGGCCCCAGGCCACTTAGAATTAATCTCTGAGCAAGCAGCTTGGTGCAGATTCTTGGTTACAGTTAACAATGCCCAATTCTAACTTAAGCTTTGCAACACCACTGTGCTTTGATGTTTGGGATTCACACTTTCAATTGATCTCTCAATCAAAACTAAATACCTAAACCATATATAAAATTTTCCTCTTCAAATTTATATAGCAGTTGAAGGAGAAGCAACCAACCTACAAAATGATAATATACATGTTAAAGAAACTCATAAATCATCTCATAATTTATTGCATGAACTATGATGCCAGGTAAACCTGAAATCAGCTCATATTCATGCATGTCCACTAACAGTAAACAATGATAGTAATACTCTATATGCGAGAAGTAAGAGCTCATAGTTGAAGATCTACATATAGGGATCTTCTTTCCCGACAATAAGCAAGAATCTCAATGACTGCTACCCAGCGGGCTCGTCTTATCCTGATTTGGCTTTGGTTTGTTTGGTTTGAGAGAAACTCTACGGCATTCAGAAATGAATCTTCTAATTCCCAAACTCTAGCCGTGTCGGCTGCAAATTATTTCGAACTTTGTTAGGATTGTTTGTATTTTCTTTTTTTTTATTTTCTTACTTTTTATCCCTCTCCCTATTGCACCTGTACCCTTCCATTTCTCTTGAATGGCATACAGGATTCTTTCTTCAATAAAATAAAATAAAATAAGCAAGAATCTCAAGCTAATTTTAATTCCTGGAATGGGCAGAAAAATCTTCAATATCAAATGCACAGGTGTTGGGTCCTAATGTTTGTATATCTAACATATCTATTCATAATGACTAAATTATTGATGGGAAATAATGAAGAACGATAAAGTCAAAGCTTGAGAACGACACCAAAGATAAAATCCTATCCGTCTTATGCACCTCTAATCCTCTATTGATACCAATGGCTCAACCAAACAACAACCTAACAATGAATTAATACATTAAGAAACCTAACCAACATTCACTTCGCTTTCCCAACTCAATAACATATCAACACAATGAAAGAAAACCCGCAAGTTTTTATCTGTATATACACGAAGTCAAGAATAAAAAATAAAAAAACAGGAATTTTGACAGTAGTTGCATAGAGAGCCATCCAAATCGATCACCGATGCTCGAATCGGATCACGGGGAGCATCTAAAGCCAACAAATTAAAGGGATTGCTTTCAGCTAAAGCAAAGGGATTTAAGGGAAGGCGGGAGAGATGACAGAGAGCTTACCAAGATCACTTACGCCGCCCCTCCATCGATCAAAACCCTTTTCCCCACGTTTGGCGAATGAATTGATCGGCTTCAGCCTTCAGCGACAGACTGCGAGGAGAGAGCGATGCGAGAGTTGGAAATTTTGGAAAATTTCAGCTTAAATTTATGTAGTGTGAAGTCGTCGGTTAGGATACTTTGTTGCGACGTTATGTACCGTCCGATGGATGCGAAATCGAATGATAATCACGGATTCAACGACTGAGATTGGGGAGTTAATGAGGTCGGATTAATTGGAGGGAGGCAGGGTGGGAGTTGGATCGCGATCGAACGGTGAGTAACAGCTGGAGGGCACGTGGATCGATTGAGTCGGTGGCGATTGATGACGCGATAATGAGTGGGACAGGTGGGGTTTCAGGTGATTTTTTTTTATTTTAATATATAATGCGTTGCACAATTATTATATTATATTAATATAATTTGATTAAAATAATTATTAAGTGATAGCTAAATTTAATATAATATTAAAGATAATATTTTAAAAAGAAATTACACGTGTAGTTTAATTTAATAGATAAATTATACATAAAAATGATAAGAAACAAAATAATAGAAATTAGTTTGAATTAAATAATACTTAAGAAATAGTAATACTCAAGCATGAATAATTAAGAATAAAATAACGAATATTACGTGTGAAAAAATAAATTTTGATATGATGAGAAAACATAACCGCACGACTATATCCCAAACAATAACAATTCATTAATAATCATATAATATCATATTTATATTTTTTTAATCTCATTTTCTTTTAATCCATATATTAAATAAATAATGAATAAAAATTCATACCTTATCTTATCCTCCTTTATCCAATTGACCAATTATCAAACCTTTTTCTAGTAACTGGCAATAAGAAAAAAGGCTGGCATTTGGAGCACTGTTAAGCGGGAACTGATCTTTGTCAGAATCCCAAGCATCAGTAAGTTTGATTAACACAGTAAACTACTAAACTCAAGAGTAGCAGTCACAGAGTAGTGCATCAATCAAGAAAGAACTAAAATAAAAAGATACTGTAATTGTTTGAACTAAAATATTAAATCAAACACCAAAACCAGTAAGCATTCTGCTAGATGTTGTAAGCCTTCATTTGCCTGCGACGACTGTGGATCAAACACAAGTCTCCTAACTCTTCAAGAAACCTGCACGGACTGCCCAAGAACTCTACAGGAGAGAGAGAGAGTAAGCCAAGCTTCATGGGGGAATATTGATGAGGAGCGCATATTTTCTCTCTCAAAACACAATTTTTGGTAGCTAAGCAAAGACCTCATGCCTTATATCTGAATGTCTTCTGCTTTTGTAGCATTAGAAGATTCTGCGGAAAGAAACCTGAGATGTAGAATATACACCTGGAAGAAATACACATAAGTAATATTAAAACACTTTGTAACCTGATTGAAAGTAACTCTTTTATGTAACAGAAGTAGAAAGGCCAACTATCTTACTGTTATTATTCATTTTCCAAATGTAGTATCCATTTCTATGTAGCCAATCATGCAATATAAGTTTGACTCTACTGCCTCACTCAATATCAGGCACGAAGTAACAAGGATCTTAATATAAACGCTTGTTAAGCTAACACTAACATCATAAAGTGGTTTAGGAGGCATGACTTTGCCTATCACTTTTTTATTGTGAATCTGACCCTAAGACTTAGTCCATATGCTCAGACATTTGACTTCCAATTTAAATACTATTATGGCATTTGCGAAGTACTAACTGGAGGTGAACAGAATAACATAAAGATATTTACAATTCCTTCAATTTCCGTTCCATTGAAAACCTAATAAGGATCTGAACATAGAAATTTCTCATTACCTGTAGGTTGAAGTTAATTAAACTGTAATGTCTCCAGGTAGCTTCTCAATTCTTATGCAACTGGAATCTTTGGCTCCCCAAGATTTACAAAAGCTTGGGCACGAAACATCCGTGCTGTGGCAGAATGCCAGGAAATAAGATGGTCCATGA
Source organism: Canna indica (assembly GCA_034359265.1). Classification (NCBI taxonomy): domain Eukaryota; kingdom Viridiplantae; phylum Streptophyta; class Magnoliopsida; order Zingiberales; family Cannaceae; genus Canna; species Canna indica. The sequence goes on from CP136894.1 coordinate 82,304,324, forward strand.
AATCATTAACATATTTGCTCACGTCATCCTGCGCGAAGAATTAATTTGGAAATAAGAAATTGCCATAAAGATGGAAGTTATATTGAACTAAACCGATCATGTTCTCTGCATTGTTTTCCATGACAATGATACTAAAAATATACTTTGGCACAATCAACAAAAAGAAAAAGAATGTGTGAATTGAGTAATTAAGTATAAGTTAGCAGAAACAAACTAGAATACCTTGTAGTCCAAGTAATAGGCATGCTGCAATAAGTCAAAAACATAAGAGAATCATTAGTATTGATGCATCAAAGAGAATGTGACAGAAAGGGATTAGGTTAGCAAGCTTTCTTACCTCCCACATGTCCAAGCCGATAATTGGCTGGAAAAAACAACAATGAATTATGTTATTATGATATAAAAATATGTCACAACAACTTAAGTTTTTCGAAGGCTAACATACAATATCACCCCAAACAAGTGGACAAACTGCATTCGATGTTCTAAATATGGTAAGCTTTTTCTCATTGGTTTTTACTGCAAACAAGAGAAACCAGAAATCAATATGTCATCAACCAATAACAATGAAATATGATTTTTTATTTGCACAGAAAGTTCACCCAATTTATCTTAAATAGAATGGAAGTAATTATGCAACCGGAGAATCCTCAGTGTAAGCAGCTCAATCTAAGGTGTACCAAGCATATGCAATAGAGGAGTTAAACTTAGTTTTCTTGCACTTCCCCACCTCACCTAAAATATAGTGTGAAGAGAATGCAAGGCAAATGGATTGATCACTGACACTCATCTATTTCCTCTACTAAATTGATAGTCCATAAAGAAACATAAAGGGTGACCTAGTGCACGACGCAATCCCACTTTTGTGGGCTCTAGGGAGGATTGATGTACGCAACCTTTCCCTGCCTTTTTTATTTTCCATGGCTCAAACCCATGACCTCCCGGTCACATGTGGGCTTGGGGTAACTTTACTGTTGCACCAAAGCCACCCTCTATATAGTCCAGTAAGAAACAATTGGAACAAATATTCAATTTTGATTGGCTAGAAAAGTATTGCTCGCATAAGATTTGAGAGCATGATTATACAGTAGAATTTTTTGATGAGAAATAGTCAATCTCAACACAGGCTTCCCAAGTTTATGTCATAGACAATGCATTCATAAAGAAATGAATAGATGGTGTGAACATACAAGCTTTCTAGTTGACTTGGCAAGTCAGCGTGCACATGGAACTAGCATCATAAAGAGGAGATTCTACATAGAATTGAGATGAATATGAAAAAGGACAAAGAACAGCTATCATCCAAACAATTAACTCACGGGCAAGCCACACCCAGCCAGATCCAAAAAGCTTCATTGCTGATTGTACAAATTCATCTCTAAAATTAGAGTATGAGCCAAAATCCTTTTCAATCTGCTGAAGCAAACTTCCCGGAGGCAATTTTCCACCATTAGGTTGCATTGATTCCCAGAAGAAATCATGGTTCCAGATCTGCATAATAATGCAGCCAAGTTTATGAATTATGACACTACATTAAGATTTAAGTACAGTTTCAATTTGCTAAGATCAAAGTGATTCATGATATGGTTGCATGCATTTATTCCAGTCATGGATAGATGCATGCAAATTTTTATATTGCGTGTTACTACCATCTATATATTATATTCTGAGAAACTGATAACTTATAAGACTAAAATGAGACAACTACATGAGAGACCTGAAAATAAATTGCAGTAGTTAGGACAGCTATAAACCAATTTCTCATATGTAAGTACCAATAATTGGCCATGATCAAATGCTAAAAATGACCTTCTATACAGAGCACACTTAAAGATAACAACTGAATGAGTTGAAATAGCAATAAATATGTATTACAAACATAATTTTTAATCAGAATGATTCCAAGAATTACCTCAGCAGCATTATTATATTCTGGTAATGGGTTGCCATTATTGAAAGTGGTTTTAATCAGCTCCTCCATCGTGCAACCATACAATGTGCTCTTAGCAATCTGCTCATTCAACTTATCTACATAACCTCGATGAATGCCACCCCAGTGCAGTTCCAGAGTCCTCCTACTCAGGTATGGTTCCAAAGCATCCTAGGATCACAAGACGAGAAGATTAACTTAGCAATGACATTCTTAGTAAACCAAGGTGCAATGTTTTAAGTGTCAGTTTTTGCTAACAACCGGTACCTATAGTATTAGTTCCACTTACCAGCTTATATGGAGGGCTGGTCAGGCCATAGTATGCGAAAACCTTGGTAGCTTTTCCAAACTGATGCATATGTTTCTTCTGCTGCAGCAATCAACATCAAGGTTATGCAAAGAAGCTAGTAAGTGAAGCATGAAAAGTGCCAGGATCAGTTGTTGTGAGTTGTGACCCTTATCAAAAAAGGGCATGTGCTGTGAGACTAACGCTATTCAAGGTAATGACAAATCCTGCTTCCTCTAACCCAGGGAACAATATGAAAATCAATTCCTTGACAATAATCAAGTTCATAGATCTGTGCCAAAGGGCCATAAAAACCCTTACCAACTATCTTTGCAAACATACGCATTCTGCTAAAGTTTTGTGTGTATGTGCGCTCGGGCGCGTGTGAAGAAAAAATGAGAAATGTTTGTAATTCATTCAGATGGAAGAATATTACCAAAACATCAATATTTCGACCATAAAAAATAATAGCCAATAAAATATCAGGGAATTTACATAATTCAGCGGGCTTAGAAGTGTTAATGGTCCTTATGTTCCAAGCTCAGCATGCATTCTAACCTCTTGTCAAATCAATTCATGAAAAACAAAAAAGGAACAATTTTAAAGAAAAACCAAAATATGGAAGTTCAAAGAAAGTAAATAATTCAGCCACAATGTGAGGGAGGCGCCCTATAATGGCAGATTTACAACACAAGGTCCCCGAACAAAGATTCATGCGCATGCCTCACCTTTGTAGTCTTGCTGCAGAGAGGTCGCCTACTTGCTTCACTGCACAGAGAACAAAGTAGGTTAATATTGGAGAGATCTAAAGGAAGGGGTTTTAGCTGTGTGATGATAGAGAAACCTAATGGAAGTGGTTTTTGCTGTGGGGAGAAGAGCACAGCCAAGGGAGAGCGCCATGGAGATTTGAATGCCGCAGCAGAGAGATGACGAGAACGATGGGAAGAGAATGCGCGACAGAAGAGCGGAAGCGGACTTGATGAAGATGATGCCCCTCTTCTTCCTCTTATCGGCGGGGTTTCTCCTGATACTTTTACATATATATCCATAAAATATGCAAAATAATGTATTTGCACTAAGAAATTTGTATTCCTTGTATATTTAGTTATTTATACTTCATTTCAGAGAAACTTTTGTAAATACCATTACAATTAAATTAAATTGGATTGATGTGTAAATCTATTTTATATATTTTTTGAAAACTCTCCTTGACTGCATAGTTATTAAAGGTAAGCGGGTCCGAACACTGCATAGTTACTTGACTGCCCCCGGAAATTTTTTAGACCCTGTGGGTTGTGGGCCTGTGTCGCCCTATATTAATTCTAATGTAATTCTCTTGTATCTGTGAAAAATCCTAATATAGTACCAAATGGCTTTTAAACATTGTATTCATGTATTTGACATTTGAGTATTGATTTTAAGCATTTATTCATCAATTATGTATTATTATAGTTATATCTAACTCTTAAAAAAAAAAACCCGATATCGCGTCATACCGGGCAGTATGATACATATACCACCCATACCGGGTGGTATATGGCGAAATACTGCCATATACCGCCCGGTATACATGATATACCCGGTTTTTTCAAATACCGGGTATATCGTATACCGGAAACCTCAAAAACCGGTATATACCGCCCTTACCGTACCGTTTCGGGCGAGTTTTTAAACCATGGCATGAACTATGATGCCAGGTAAACCCGAAATCAGCTCATATTCATGCATGTCCACTAAAAGTAAACAATGATAGTAATACTCTATATGCGAGAAGCAAGAGCTCATAATTGAAGATCTACATGTAGGGATCTTCTTTCCCAACAATAAGCAAGAATCTCAATGATTGCTACCTTGCGGGCTCGTCTTATCATGATTTGGCTTTGGTTTGTTTGGTTTGAGAGAAACTCTAGGGCATTCAGAAATGAATCTTCTAATTCCCAAACTCTAGCCGTGTCGGCTGCAAATTATTTCGAACTTTGTTAGGATTGTTTGTATTTTCTTACTTTTTATCCCTCTCCCTATTGCACCTGTACCCTTTCATTTCTCTTGAATGGCATACAGGATTCTTTCTTCAAAAAAAGAAGAAGCAAGAATCTCAAGCTAATTGCAATTCCTGGAATGGGCAGAAAAATCTTCAATATCAAATGCACAGGTGTTGGGTCCTAATGTTTGTATATCTAACATATCTATTCATAATGACTAAATTATTGATGGGAAATAATGTAGAACGATAAAGTCAAAGCTTGAGAACGACACCAAAGATAAAATCCTATCTGTCTTATGCACCTCTAATCCTATTGATACCAATGGCTCAACCAAACAACAACCTAACAATGAATTAATACATTAAGAAACCTAACCAACATTCACTTCGCTTTCCCAACTCAATAACATATCAACACAACGAAAGAAAACCCTCCTCACAAGTTTTTATCTGTATATACACGAAGTCAAGAATAAAAAATAAAAAAAAAGGAATTTTGACAGTAGTTGCATAGAGAGCCATCCAAATCGATCACCGATGCTCGAATCGGATCACGGGGAGCATCTAAAGCCAACAAATTAAAAGGGATTGCTTTCAGCTAAAGCAAAGGGATTTAAGGGAAGGCGGGAGAGATGACAGAGAGCTTACCAAGATCACTTACGCCGCCCCTCCATCTATCAAAACCCTTTTCCCCATGTTTGGCGAATGAATTAATCGGCTTCAGCCTTCAGCGAAGACTGCGAGGAGAGAGCGAGGCGAGAGTTGGAAATTTGAATGCCGCGGCAGAGAGATGATGAGAACGATGGGAAGAGAATGCGCGACGGAAGAGCGGAAGCGGACTTGATGAAGATGATGTCCCTCTTCTTCCTCTTATCCGTGGGGTTTCTCCTGATACTTTTACATATATATCCATAAAATATGCAAAATAATATATTTGCACTAAGAAATTTGGATTCAAAGAAACTTTTGTAAATATCATTACAATTAAATTAAATTAGATTGATGTGTAAATCTATTTTATTTTATTTTTTTCAAAAGTATCCTCGACTGCATAGTTATTAAGGGTAAGCGGGTCGAACATCCTGTATTTTTTATGATATTTAAATTCTATCTTATATAGGATCGATTTCTAAATTTTGGAACTAGATCTTATCCTATTTGAACAGGTAGATGAATAGATTTCACATGTTCATTATCGATTCCAATTTCGATTTCAAGTATCAATGTGTTGGAATCGGAACCATAATCGATTTTAATAGGTTCCTTAATTTTTATCTCAGACTTTATCCGAATTTAATTCAGGTCTACTTGAAACTCACCTGATCGGGTAGATTCCAATTGGTTTTGGATTCATTCGGTACTCATGCACATCCTAATAATTATAATTATTATTTTATTTTAAGCTGTTAGATTTATTAAATATATACGTCAAATTTAAATTTTTGTATATAATAAAATGCATATATAAACGTTATAATTTTTTTAACAAAGTCTCTAACTATTAATATAAATATAATCAAGCAGATAAATAGAATTGAGCACAATTTAAAAGTTTTAGCAAATATTATAAAGGGAAAAGGTATAAAGATGTCCCTAACGTTTTCTCACGGATACTAAAATGCTCTTAAGATTTTTTTGGGATCAAAAATACCCCTTACGTTATAGAATTGGGTACAAAAATGCCCTTATAAGTAAACGACGTTAATTGGAAGATAACAAAGCTGACGTGGTTGATGACTGTGACTGATAACGTGAACATGTGACGCGCATGCAGGCCAAGATATTTTCTCACGGGTACTAAAATACTTTTGACGTTTTCTCACGGGTACTAAAATACTCATAACATTTTCTCACATGTACAAAATATCTCTAACGTTTTCTCACATGTACTAAAATACCCCTGGGATTATTGAAAAATGGTACCAAAATGACATCAAGCTAATATTTGTTAGGTGAGACTTAACGAATATGTCGTGGATGCTGACAAAAATATTAATTTTACACATGGCGCATATGCAGAGAGTAACTTGTCACGTAAGCGACACATAAGAAATCGAAACCGAAATTGAAATCGAAAACTAAAAAATTAGAAAATAAAAATCGAAACTGAAACCATCAAATAATCGATTAATCGAAATTTTTGGTTCAGTTTCAAACCGATTTTTCAATTAACTGAATTTTCGAGTATTTTACTCACCCCTACGGTTGTATTGTAAGTTGCTCTTTGCATGTGCATCACGCGTAAAGTCAACATCTCTATCAGTGTCCACGACATTTCTCTTAAGTCTCACCTATTAGAAGTTAGCTTGGTGGGATTTTTGTACCATTTTCAATAAATCTCAAGGGTATTTTAGTTCTAAAATAAATGTTAGGAGCATTTTAGTACCCGTGAGAAAACATTAGAGACATTTTAATACCCGTAAGAAAATGTCAAAGACATTTTAGTATCCGTGAGAAAACGTCTTGAACTGCATGCGTGCCACATGTCCACGTCATCAGTTATAGTCATTAGTCACGTCGACTCTGTTATCTCTCAATTAACGTCGTTTACATATAGGGATATTTTTGTACCCAATTTCATAATGTAAGAGGTATTTTTGATTCCAAAAAAATTTTATGGGTATTTTTAAATCTGTAAGAAAATGCTAAGGTCATTTTTGTACCTTTTTCTTATTATAAAATATTTATAACTTAAAAAAAACCATAAAATTTGCATGTCGATCCTTGGGCAATGACAGAATAGCGCAGCCCAACTCGGCATGTGGAGTTTACATATTGGCCTTCTGAATTACTCATATTTACATCTTACCTCCCTCAAAGCCCATAATTTATCAAGCAGTTGGCTGACCACAAAGCCCAACTATTTTGCACATAGCTCTCTATAACTTGATAGATTGTTAAGCAGGAGCTTTTTATATAACTCCCTCAGGTGAACCATATTTAGTTCTGCAGGCTGGGCTCTCGAGAATAATAGTTTACATGCCCTCCACCCGATGGGTTTTTACACATTTTCCCATCGAGGGTGATATATGCAAAAATAAAAATTGTAAACCCGGTTGTGTGCTTCTTTGCCCTAAGCCCCCTTTTCTTTCCCACCTCTTCCAAATCCCCCCACCGCAGCTCGGCCACCACCCGCCGCCGCCTCTACCACCGGATCTTCGCGACTTCCAGGTTCCTCTCTCTCTCTCTCTCTCTCTCTCTCTCTCTCTCTCTCTCTCTCTCTCCAAGCTTGCACTATTGTTATATATCTTGGCTCCACTTGAGGCTGTTATTGAATTCGAATTCGCGCCTTCAGGAACACGAGTAGTTGTAAGGAGTCGATGAAATGTCGATTTTTTTTTGTTACGATAGATTTTTGCCAGGCCTGGATAGCACACACCATGACGATCTCACATGAGATTGTTGTATAATGCGAGTGCTTAAATAGAAAAGATCACGGTTTTGTTTACTATGTTTTTATCTCGTGGAATGACAGTCTGCTTCTTTTCCCTTTTCCTTTTGCATTACTATGACTTCTGGTTCTTGGTTTCAATATTCATCTTGTTGCTGGATGGGATACGGAGTTAGCTTAGCTTTGAGGGACACTATTCAACGTTGGAACTTGGAAGAAGTGTTTTTGTGTGCGCATGCGCACATGCACAAATTAACAGGCATAATGTGTATCTTTGAGTCTAAACAACTATCCAATAGCCTAGTAAATTCAGAGATATACTGTAGTTCATTTTGTTATGGTGGTCTCAGCAACGAAGTGGAATTCATGTTGGTACATGTTGGAATCCATTTGAAGATTCTTGGCTCCTCTACATTGATCTCAGATGATAGTTTTATTCATGCTGGACTATTGCACATTTTATTCACCAAAGTTCTTCATTGTTCTATCTCGCGCCCTGATTTCTGAAACTTAGTGTGGATGCAGTATGGGTGGCCATAGTTGTGTTTTCACGCTGACATTGGCTATTGGTGACAGTGACATGACACAAGTTTCACAGTTGATTTTTAGCCTAGTGCAAGATACATTATGAATGTGCAATAATTAGAAGTTCAATTATATGCATTATTCATATAATCATATTTTTACGCATATATTGTTTCAGTCAAATTTTCTATGCACTATTTTATTGCTTCCCTGGCTCTCCAACGTTTGTTTGTTTCCATATATAGGCATTTAAGTGGAGCATGGAGGAACGGAGAATTGTGGCTATTTGCCAATATGGCGGTGAATTTGTTACTAACAGCGATGGGTCTTTATCATATTCTGGTGGAGAAGCTCATGCACTTGAAGTAGGTCATGGCATGACCTTTGATGATTTTAAATCAGAACTTACTAGTATGTTTAATGTTGATGTCAGTGGCATGTGCTTCAAATATTTTCTCCCAAGCAATAAAAGAACGCTTATCACGATATCTTGTGACAAGGATTTACAACGGATGGTTGATTTTACTGTTAGTGCTTTGACTACTGAGGTTTATATTATAAATAAGGTTGAGAACAGGTACTTGTCTTACAAAGTTTGCTGAAAAGTATATAATGTTGATCAATTTGTAGCACTATAAATCAAAAGAAAATATGTGTTCTTGTAGGATAACTAGGAGCACTGTAGCCGATTCAGGAACCTCAAACATTGGTGCAGTTGCAAATGTTTGCGGTGGAAGACGAAGAAGAGTAAATTCTAGTAATAGGTATATAATCAATACTGAATAGTTAAAAGTCAAAACATGCTCTTTCTGTGTATTTAATATGGGAAGGTTTGCTTTTTGTAGGGCAACTAGAGCTAAAATAAGCACTGTTGATTCAGGAACTCCAAATGTTACCCCCAATGCAGCCGAAGATATTGCCAACAATTTCCAACAAAAAAGCATAGTTGTGACTGAAAAGGAAGACCATGGGTAATCATATTTGTATATGAGATTAACCAAAACAAACTTTGTTTATTATTTGTGGTGGACTATTAGTGGTTTGTAACTTCTCTTTCATTCTTCCCCATTTCATGGTTGCTAATTGATAATTAGCTAGTATATTAAAAAATATACAAGAATGCTAACATTTATTGTTTGAAGAATCAATTATGCTTGATCCGCCAATTCATGAGAAATATCATTCACCAATTTGTTGCCATCTTTCATTTATTTATTTCTATTTATCATGTGTGCTAAGAAAGTCCAAGAGCATATTGACTGGAACCTGTAGTACAATGTAACTTAATATGCTTTTGTATAATCTTTAACATGCTCCGCAATTTTTCTGCCTTTTTACTGCAATTTAGATGATCTGTTGCTTGCAAGTTGCATCTTTTATTAATTACTTCGCTTTTTGGGGGTGACAATCATCTAGGACAATTGCTGATGGCATGATTATGCCAATTATTGCTTCTGCTGCTCTGGACAATTCAAGACAAAGGATAATGTGTGTTGACAACATTGATGAGAGGTACTTGCTCTGTAAAATGCTTCATATTATGAAGTAGAACTATGTTAAAATCACAGTTATAGTTGGTGAATTATGGTTTGTAGAGGACCTGGGAGCATTTTGGTCGAGCCAACTACGCCTCTTTTTGCATCTCTGGTTGCTACTGAAGATGTTAGACCTATTAGTTCAAGCTCTCCATGGGACCTTATTATTACTGGTGTGGGGCAAGAATTTGACAATGCCAAGGACTTCCGGTCGCAATTATGTAAATATGCAATTGGTAAAGGTTTTGTGTATAAATTTGTTAAGAATGAAACTACACGAGTGACCGTAAGATGCAACGAAGAAACTTGTCCATGGCGTATACATGCATCTGAGACATCTAGCAAGCAGAAGTTTGTGATTAAGAAAATGAATAATATTCACACCTGTGGGGGAGGAAGCGGGAGAGATGGTCAGCGGAAGGCAACAAGGCAATGGCTCACCAGCATTATCAAGGAAAAATTACATGGTAGCCCACAGTGCAAACCCAAAGAGCTTGTAAGAGAAATATATGAAGATTTTGGTGTGAATTTATCATACTCACAAGTATGGCGAGGAAGGGAAGTAGCACAGAAGGAACTTTATGATTCAATCAAAGAGTCATACAGCCAGTTGCCTTGGTTTGCTGAAAGAATACAAGAAACCAATCCTGGCAGTGTTGCCTTGTTATCTGCTCCAGATGATTCAAAGTTTCGTCGTTTTTACGTGTCCTTTCATGCTTCCCTTCATGGTTTTGAGCATGGTTGTCGCCCTCTCCTATTTCTTGATAGGATTCCTTTGAAAGCAACTAATCAATTTAAGTTATTGGTTGCTGCTTCTGTTGACGGAAATGATGCTGTCTTTCCAGTAGCCTTCGCTGTAGTGGAGGATGAGAAGTATGACACTTGGCTTTGGTTTCTGGCGCATTTGCAGTATGCTGTAACAGCCTCTCGAACAATTACCTTTGTTTCAAACAGACAGAAGGGTTTGGATGGGGCTGTATCTCAAGTGTTTAAGGATAGTCATCATAGTTATTGTTTGCATCACCTCATAGAAGAATTTAAGAACGAGCTGAGGAAAGGGCCATGGACATCACAAGTAAAGGATGCAATGATTGGTGATTTTACTCGTGCTGCCCAAGCATGCAATATGGAGGATTTTAATGCATCTGTTGAGAGCATAAGAAATGTTTCAGCAGAAGCTGCTGAGTGGGTTATGGCTAGTAAACCTGAAAACTGGTCAGATGCCATTTTTAGGGGTTCAAGATATGATCACTTCTCATTGAACATAGTTGACTCATTTAATAACTGGATACCTGCAAAGAAGGAATCAACAATAGTTCATATGATCGATGCAATTAGAGGGAAGTTAGGCGAAGTTATAGATGAAAGGCGTGATTCCTGCAACACTTGGGTGGGTACTTTAACACCAGCAATGGAGCAAAAGTTGCAAAAGGAGATGCTAAAAGCTCGGAAGCTGAATGTGTTGTGTTCTTCTGATACTGTGTTTGAGGTACGAGGCAACACAATTTTTGTTGTCAACATTGGAAGTTGCGAGTGTACTTGCAGGAGGTGGCAGATTTCTGGTCTTCCTTGCTTGCATGCTATTGCAGTATTCAATCGGATAAATAGACCAGTTTATGATTATTGCTCAAGATATTTCAGAATTGACTGCTACCATTTGACCTATTCAGCATCTATCCACCCAATACCTGATGTTGGAAGCATAGATTTCTATTCTGGTGTAAGTTCATATCCCCCTCCTGCTCACCGCCCACCGGGGAGACCAAGGAGAAAGCGCTTTAATCCCAACAGGACGACTACAGTTGTTCGACTTTGCAGCAGGTGCAAGGTAGCAGGTCACAATAAAGCAACTTGCGAAGCTTATCTCTGAGATTCAGGTGTAATCAATCTATCTCCTATGTATATCAGGTACAATGCTACTGCACATGGTTTTTTAAAAAGACAAAGGGCATGGTTGTGCAATTTTTTGATATAAATACTTAGTAATTAACCGGTATTCCAGTAGAGCCTTCCTTTATGATCTCCAAAATGTTGCTGTCATAGCTATTAAACATTAATTTGCAGACTTTAATCAATGAGGACAATATATAGATAATAATTTTCAGGGTATCTAAGTCTAACTTGCTTAACCAGTGTCGATGATCAACTTTTCCTATACCTAAAACTGTGCACTAACTGGTGTTCATTACCATAATGTTTGTTGCATATATAAGAGTAAAGATTCTATCTGCAGAAATCATATGCATAATCTGCTTGCAAGGACGGGACAAGCATGTTAGCAGTTGCATTTCAAGGATGGAATAAGCACTAGGTATTATATTGCTAAGAACAGCAAATATATAGATCAACTAGTCTTTTACAAAATTTGCAGATTGTTTCTCATTCTCCAGGTAAGAAATGCTGTGTGACAACAACTAAACTGAAATCATCTTATGGTGTTCGAGCTCTTCTTATGCTACCTTTTCTCTGGGGGCTTGTAGTACATATATTTCCCCTATTGGCTCAGCCTTCAGATTGTTGTTTTCTCGTTGTTGAGGCTTCTATTTGTTCACACTATGCTATGATTTGCATGAACAACATTTAATGAACCTGCATGTCCTTGCATGTCAAAAGCTAGGATTCAGTCTGGTGGGAAGGCAGGAAGCAGAAGCTGACCTATGTGTGTCAATGTTTGGAGGAACGACATTGGCCTTTCCAGTGTTGACAACTTGGGCAAGTCTTCCAACAAATCAATACACCTTTTGTGGGTCAAGGTGGGCTATATTTATCAGGCAAAATTACATGAGTAGATTTATTGATTTCCTTCTTTGCTGCTTTCTGAGTTTAGCGCATCAGCTATAAGTTTAGGTAATATAATTGGAGCAAAGGAGAAAACTATGGGATGAATTTAATATTTTAAGGGGATGAATTTAATATACGTAGTAGAAGGCGAACTGTGGGATTTTTTATGGAAATAAAATCAGGGGATCGAGTTGAAGAAAGAAAGGGAAAATGTATAGTAAGAGTTGGAAACAGCGAGAATTCTGTATAGTAATCTAAGCAGAATTGGTTGTAAAAATTTGTGGGTATAGAAATCTCAAATTCAAATCAAACTAAAAAGAGAAAATTTAGGAAGATGCTTTTTAAGTTTTCTCATGTATTAAAACACTCATAATTTTTTTGTTTTTTTGATAAAAGATACTCCTTACTTAATGAGATTTGATACATAAATGTTTCTATAGGTAAACGATGTTAATGGGGGATGACAAAGCTATGTGGCTGATGATTGAGATTGATGATTTGGACATGTGGTGCACATGCAGATCAAAACTTACCACGTATCAACAAGTCACATGATACGTCGGTAAGGGGTTCCATCACTAATATTTTTTTGTTTTTTTACCTCTCGAGATATAGATAGCGAGAGAATGAGAGATAAAAGTTATACAGAGAGTGAGATAGGATTTAATACCGTTGAGAAGAGCGAAAAAAACTAATATTAGTGGTAGAATCCAGACTTACATGATCTTTTATGTGTCGCTTGCGTGGTAAATTGTTCTCTGCATGTGGGCCACATGTAAAGTCAATATCTCAATCAGCATTCACGTCATCTTCGTTAAGTCTCAGTTAACAGAAGTTAGTTTGAGTATTTTTTTTTGTATAATTTTCAATTATTTTGAGGGTACTTTAGCTTCAAACAAATGATACGAGCAATTTAGTATTCGGGTGAAAACGTCGAGAGCATTTTAGTAACTTTTATCAACTAAAAAGGTAATTGAGAATATTTTTATTATTCAAAAATATAATGTTAGCAGGTCTTTAATGAATTAAAAAAAAAAGAAAATTTGGTTAACTGGATTGAGGTTGGTGGGAACCAATTGGAAACCCTAGGATGGTGTTTCATGTGGTCAAATGCTTTCCTATGATACCAAGACAATAAGATAATCAGCACGCATAGCATATCACATTTTTCTCTAAAAAAAAACGAATGATAGGAGAAAAAGGAAGGAAAAAGCTGCTGTTTCCTAGTGGGAGATAGAAATCAAACTCTGCAGCAAATGGCATCCGCCCTTTCTTTGTCATGAACTTTTCAAATACAATAATTAGAGACTCACTCGTGAACATGCACATGCTCTCAATTATTTATATAGCATGTTTGATTGTGCATTGCTTGGTATTTTTTCAGAATAATATATTTAAAATTATATCTGAAATTAGTGGTAAATTAAAGTTTTCCCTGATTAAACAACTCGATATACATCCAAATATCCAATCTTCAACACGTGAGCGTCTTCCAAACTCCAGCAAATTAACGAATGAATCCAAGTCAATGTTCGTGCCACGTGAGCCGTGACGTGTTCATGTTCATCATTGAATTGCTTTCCACGTGACAACGTCATCTTGTTATTATTGATCATGTACTTCCAAACTTTAACAACACCCACGTGATTCACATGATTTGAACTACATAGTTTATTGATTAATCATCTGTTATGATGGATGCTTATAATCTATTACTTAAGAAAAAAAATTAATCCATTATTATTTGGTATTTGAATTAGAGGAAAAATTAAAATTAGAATAATATAAAATTGATGTTATATTTTGTATTCATCAAATAAAAAAATTCATATCTAATTCTTTTTTTCATTTGTTATTATATCATATACAAAAATTCATATCTATTTTTTTTTTCATTTATTATTATATTATATATATTCAGTGATGTGAAAAAAGACTTTCCTAACTTCTTATATTTACGTAGGTAGACTTTCAACATTTATATTTATAATATTTATTTATTTATTTAATTATAATTAAGTTAATTACGACAGCTGCAAATGAGAATGCAACCAATAAAGGCCACAAGTACAGTTAAGCAAGCATAGTTTCCCAAATCCATCTTGGCATTTAATTTGTATTAACATGGTACTCAAACTTCTTATTTATTTCAATAATTATACCATCAAACAAACATGAAAATTGACAATTTTCAATATTATTATACCATCAAATAGACATTTTATTTGTATTTAAGGATGATGGTTGAACTTTTGACCCGCGTTAGCGGTGCCACTTAGTGTCATAATGTCCAAATTGATGACAACTTCATTATTAAAAATAAAAGATTGTGATAGATTTGAATAATTTTTTACAAGTTCGAGTATCTTCTTAAGAAATATCAAAATATATTTGAGAAAACTTTTAAAATTTAAAATATATTTACCTAATTAAGCCTATATTTAACGTTGTTAAGAAGAATATTTTAATTATTATCATTTATTTATTGCATTAACTAAACAAAAAAAATAATTATTTTATTCATCGTCTATTTCCTCTAATATATTCCATTCCTTATATATTTAATTCCATCCAACTGTAACAACCTAATAAATCTTTGCTGTGATGATAGCTAATAAAAAACTGTTATCCACATCAATGGTGTGGTTTTATTTTAGTGCAATTTTTATGGACCAGTCATCTGTAAAAAAAAAAAATGTATAAATGAATGAATATGAATTAAAAAATAATAAATATTAATATATTTATTTTCTTATTATTCATGTTCATTAAGTGAAAAATTATGTTCACTCGTTCATAAACAAATTTATGAGCGTGCATATAAGTTCCGTTCTTATTATTCCATATCTTGAAGTCTCACGAAGAGTAAGTGGTAACGATTGTTAATTATGGATACTACAGTTGAGTTGATGATAATATATTATATATTATTTAAAAATTTAAAATTTAAAATTTAATAGGATCCTCTATCGTCATTTTTTATCTTTATTTTAAAAGAAAATGATAACGATTTAAAGCATGAAGCCAGCTGGCACTCTTTTCTGCCTTCCGATTTTGTTCCCCGTATATAGTATATATAAATACACGAAGAAAACTAAAGAACGGAAGCGCGAGTAGTGACGAGTGACGACGACTTCAACGCAAGACGACGAAATGCCTTTACTTCTTCAGCGGCCGCCGCTCGCTCGATTCGTTTAATTTCTGATCTCACGCCATCCTCTCCCGATCCCTCTCCCACCGATCGAATTGAGCCTTGAGTTCGCTCGCTGCTGCTTCGTCCTTCCTACCTACGGAAGTATATATCTTCCCGGTACGTTGGTTTCTTTCCCTCGTTCTTTTTTTTTGCGAAAAAAGGGCGTAGTTGTTGCGAGCAGAAAGTTTATTCAAATATTTATTTGTTTTTTTAGTGCTGGGTTGGTGGCTGGCGAGAGAAGGCCGGAAGCAGTCAAGATTACACGGTCCCGCTTTCCTTGGGCTGCAAAGTCAGTAATTTCAGCGAGAAAAAACAAATAAAAATTGGACTTTTATATTAGTAAGGATTTATATTGTTAGAAGGGGTTGTTGAGGCGGCTGCTCTCGCATGCTATTGGCGAGGAGGTATTTGGTGACTGCTCCCGGCCTTATCTCTCTTGTTAGGTGAGCTTGTACTTGGTGTTCTTGGAATTAGGGCTTCTTTGGTTTCCTTTTAATCCGCGTGCCCTCTCCTAGGCGTGGTAGGGGCTATTGTTGGACGAGAGCAGGCGGAATGGGGAGTCACCCGAAGCTTGCGAAGAGAGCTCTCGAGACGGAGACGCCCGTTATGGTCGAGGTAAAATTTGCTTGGTCGTCTTCTAATAAAAGCTCTTAGTTTTTGGATTCATTTCAGCATATTACAGCTAAGATCTATTCGTAGATAACAGTGAAGTGTTCTGGCTAGTTGAATTGTGTTCTGTATTCTCCTTTTGCCACTTTTGCAGCTAAGAGGAATCTTCTATTTTTCTACAAAAAATGTATTGACGCAGTGAAAAGTGATATTTCTTTTTGTTTTTCATATTCGCAGCTGTGAGCTTTATGCTTCAAATGCTGTTATTTTTGTGAGTAGGATTTGATTTTGTAAATTTTTTAAATGGATTCTTATATGCCTTCAGATTCAGAAATTGATGCGTGGAACCAAGGATGCAATCTCACTAGCTCAGGTTCGGCACTCAATGCACAGATGGTGGTTTGCTTGAATTCCAGAATGCATAGATGCTTTTTATCTAAATATAGACTTGTATTTTCTATCTTCATAATTGGTTTACTCTGTAATAAATGCTGACGATTGTTATCAAATTATATTAGTGATTTCTGGATCTGTTGGACATAACTTCTAAAGCTTGTTTTATCATCTTGAATATCTCTTTGAACAATTCCATTTGATATCTTATGATCTTATCAGCTATCATAAGATTTCTTAATTACATTTGTAACCATACTTTTCTCTTTTTCTGATCATAATCCTTAAAGTAGAAACGATAATAGCCTAGGGCTTCAGCATAGATAGGCTCACAATTCTGTCAAATGACAATTCTGACCGCTATCCTTGAACTGCAGATGAAATCTATGAAGTCTTATTTAACATTTGCATGTGCACATGCAATTAAATCAGCTTTGAGGGGAAAAAAGTCTTGCTATAATCTCATTGCATTGTTGGGTGGATCCCAGTGACTCTAACAAGCTACACTCCATAAAAGCTCAAAGCCCTTGGCTTTTGATTAGTGCAATGAGTACTTTTGCTGATTTCTTTCAGATTAGAAGTATTTCTCCAATAAAATATATGTTTTTTCTGAGTACACTCTTAACTCATCTCTTTATTTTTAATATGTTCTACATGTATTTGGTTTTCGTTAAATGTGATTGAGTGAAAACATTTTCATAAAAAAGTTGAACAGTGGGTAACCTTCTTTCTGTCACGAGAGTACAATAAATCCATGTCATTTTGTCTGTATATGACCGGAACTGGTCAGGGTCCTATCGTATAATGAAGCAGGTCCAATTCTATACAGAAGATTATTAAAATTCACAAGATCTTTTCTAGATAAATGTGAACTCTAAACTCTGGAGGCCCAATCTGCATTTGTTGGATTGTACTTTTGTTTGTTATCATTTTCTAGACAACATTCTGTAATTGCTTTGTGAAGCTTGGCTTTGTTTTCCTTCCTTTAGTTTTTATACGTTTTCCTTCTACCTTCCCCCACTTGTATTTCTTTCAATTCTCTTGAATCAAATACAAGATGCTTTCGCTCAAAAAAAAAACTTGTTGTTCTCTTCCAGAAAGTGTTGATAGGTATTGCAGAATTGTATACTTTAAAGTCTAAAAAGAAGAGATGTCTACTTTATATATTCTTTGTACAGTCTTTTCATGTAGAAACTGAAAGTTTCCAGCAATGCAAAGATAATAAGCTAATGGATTCTAGTAATAATATATTGGAATTTATTGTTAATATTTAGTAGTTTGACCACAACTATTCTTTGGACCATCTGTGTGCAGGGTGTAGTCTATTGGCAACCACCTGAAGAGGCTCTACAAAAGGTTAAAGACCTTGTTTGGGACCCATCAATTAGTCGTTATGGTGCTGATGAAGGTCTTCCAGAACTAAGGCAGGCTTTGATTGATAAGGTACTTTTTCATAGCCTAGAAGATCAGGCTTTAATGTTATTACATCTTGAAAAGATTCATGCTCTTAATTTGATGTCAATTTTTTTTACTGATGATAAAACATGGTCTTTTGCAACATTTGCTTCAAGTCCATACTGCTACTAAAAAGTTTGGTATTCATTTGAATAATATAGAGATCTTGAAGGCAAAAGTTCTAAATAGTTGCAGATAATATGATATTATGCATCTTCAAGTACTTCGTTAATTAGATTATACTTTCTTGCAATTTCTGTAGAAAGTAGAAAATGCTTCACAAATTCACAAACATGAAGTCGACCAATGGTGTATTTGTAAAAGGCAGAAGTGGCTAAAAGTTCATGCAGATGCAACCTTGAATAACTTCTAATTTCTACTTTGTGATGAAATGTCATGAAGAACACAATGGGAATTACCTGCAATGGGTTCATCTTTTTTAGGTTGTTTAAGATTTTGAGGGAGGCCATTGGTGAAAGATGCATCTATTTTAGGGGAAAATATTGCTTAACAATTTTTTTTTATTTTTTTTTGAGATGCTTGCAATATTGGCACTGGTTGTTGAAGGTTAATTTGGCTTAAATTATTTCCTTGAAAATTGATGTCTCTCGGATGTTTGATATGGATTATTCTCTTCTCATGTTAATGGCAACTAGATGTTTAGAATTGTCTTTGAAATAATTTACTTATTCTGATATTATATAACTACTATATATAACTGCATTTTGTAGAAATAAGAATAAAGGTAATTTAGTATTTTAATAATTATGTTGGCTTAATATTTCTTGCAGTTACAGAGGGAGAATAATCTGAATAAGTCCTCAGTTATGGTCACAGCTGGTGCAAATCAGGTGATTAACTTTCCATTAGAAGTATTCATCCGCAGATTTCCGTTTTGTTTTCTTTTGCACTAGAACATCCACAAAGAAACCATCCATTGATTTTGACAGCCTGTTCATACTAGAAAAAAAATCTATTTCTATCTGCAATTTGATCCTGGTTTTCCGTATTACTTTCTTGTGAATTCATTTATTTAAGAAAATTTGTTTTTTCATCTCCTTTGCCAGTTACTCAATCATGCTGTTTAAGAACCAAATTGGTTTCATACATGCTAGTTTGGTTCTGCTACCCTATGAAGTGTTATTGATCTGATAGTAACTCATAGTTTATGGAAGATCAACATGTAGATTGACAGACTCATATTTATTTTGGTGAATTCTCTTTTCTTCCTCGTACTTAAAGAAAACGAAGACGATCAGTTTATATGTGCTTGTTGAAAGAAATCTTAGGTCTGAATATTATCGGACATGCACCAAACTAAGTTTCATTTGAGAAGATCTTACAAGGGCATGAAGTTGTAATTTTATGTGACAAATATGTGGAATCTATTAATGAGGATTAGATTGGTGAGCATTTCTATGTCTCTATAAAGAATTACAGACTTTGTTACTATGTTATTAGTCAACTAGTTTATATCTTCTTACAAAGTAATATTGGACATCTTTCATTAACAAGTTTGAAAATGTATATTATATTAACTTAAATTTCCATATGGTTATATACTGATATGTTTCTTGAAATTTTTTAATAATTGTTCCATTCTTTGTAACTCTTTTTTGCAGGCTTTTGTAAATCTTGTACTTATGCTGTGTGATCCTGGGGATTCAGTTGTCATGTTTGCACCATATTACTTCAATGCATACATGTCATTCCAGATGACAGGCATTACCAATATACTGGTTGGACCTACTGATCCCAATACACTTCAACCTGATGCAGGTTATCTTCTTGTCGATATTTTGCTTGAGTTAGACTAGTGGTAATGACCTTTTATCACCATTTCTCTGAAATATCATGGATAATCATAATTAATTTTTAAATCATGGTGATCTTTCCTTCTATGTTCCTGCAAAAGCTCTTCTTTCTTTTGAGATGTTCTATTATTCTAGTGGTTATCTCAGTATCCTCCTTTCAGGGTCTAATCAATGACCATACTAAAGTAGTTTTATCTGTATTTTCTTTCAGATAATTAACTCAAGTGGATAGTAACTTTTAAAGAATTTTTAAAAACGATTTCTAATGTTTCTAAGTTATAATTTCTCTAGTTCTTGCAAGATCCTGTTTCCCTTCTACTTTTTGTTGTTTGGCAATTGGCATATCTTCTTCAAATTGGTGCATTTTTTCCTTGTTTAGACATGCTGACATGACCTTGGTTGAATAATTGAGGTATAGTTGTTTTTAATTATAATCATGATCTTCTTTCTTCTGAATGCATTCTGTCAAATGAGGATATAGGTTCGTTTATTTCTTAATAGAAAACCCTGATTTTTTACTTAATATTTCGTTCATGCAGAATGGCTGGAGAAAACTTTATCAAATAATCCAGTTCCCAAGCTTGTTACTGTTGTAAATCCAGGAAACCCCTCAGGGGCATACATTCCAGAAACCCTTCTCCAGGTACATGACATACATATGTAATACTGATTTCTACGAGTATGCTGCCAAATGTTCTGTGGATAATCTGTTCTAGTTTGTTTTATACAGAAAATATCAGATCTCTGTAAAAGAGCTGGCTCATGGCTTGTTATAGATAATACATATGAGTAAGTAATAAAGTTTTTGTTTGTCCATTGACTTGCATATTTTGGTTTTGAGAGAATGGAAGATTTGCATCTTGTCTCTTGATATCTTGTACTTAGACATTCTCCATATTGTTTACCGCACACTTTCTTACGCATTGAACATGATGCATGTGAAATATAAAAGGTATTCTTGCTATTCTCAAAACTCAATAGAATTTGTTGTTTGTATGAAGCTGCACAGCACACAGACCAGCCAATTGCTTGATACTTACATGGCACTTTGGCATGTTATAGTTGCGACAAATCTGTTTTCATTAACCAATGAGATTTAAAGTTGTTCCTTGACTAATTTGATCTCATTGACATTTTTGCAAACATAACAGTTATTATTGTTATTTATGTTTAAAGTGCACAAGTTATGATATTTTTTCTTTATGTTTGGGATGGAATTTTGGAGATGAGAGTTGCTCCCACAAGGTAGTAGGACCAAAAAGTTGTTCCTGACTGAAACAATCTCCTTGTTGAAAATTATAACAGTTATACTGTAGAACATGTGGCAAGAAACTGGAATCCTTTTACAGTTATTATTCTACATTGCGTAATGCACCAATATAAATAATAAATAAACAACAGAATAATGGATGATTTAACTATTATTTTAATTAGAGATGCCTAGGAATTTCAGGATTATGGAAGTTTTTTTATGCCTTATTTTTGTCTCTCTCATAACATATCACTCATATCATGACCATGTTTATCATTACCCTGAACAAGGGTAGTTTGCTTTTTTCCTTGATAATTTGTTCATGATTTAGGTGATTGCATGGTTTAATATGTTTCAATCAATTATCAAATGACAGAACCAGATATAGATCAGGAAGTTAATAGTCTGTGATTCAACTTGATGCAGAACCGAGGCAGAAGATGAGAATAGGGAAGACGAGAGGAATAGGGTCACAAAACTGAATTGCTTAAGGCGAAGGCCTTAAAGCATACATACCTAAAGGTCCAGACTAGTTTTTTTGTAAGAGAAGAAAAAAGAAAATAAGTAAAGAGTTAAGAGGGAAACACATCAGCTAAGGAAAGACATTGCACAAATAGGAAAATCTTAAGGAAGCCAAAATCAAGAAGATTTCATAGGGATATAAATGTGCACTGCATCGTGTGTAGATACAAATTAAGCAGATGATATATTGGTCAAATAGCATTATCATTACTAAGGTTTCTTGCTTACATTCAGTAAATAACTTGTTTCTTTGTGTTTTTAATATTAAGAAATTCAATTGCAGATACTTTATGTATGATGGATTGAAGCATTCTTGTATAGAAGATAACCACATAGTCAATGTCTTCTCCTTCTCTAAAGCCTATGGAATGATGGGATGGCGTGTTGGATATGTAAGTTCTTAGCTTTTGTTGCCCATAATTGTTGTTTGTTGACTTTCAGTGTCTATAAATATCTTCTATCGTGTATTTGCCAGTAACTTGATAGAATCCCTATGTAGCAATCAGTTTGTCTTCTATTGGTTCTATGCTATGAGTAGAATAATGGAAGAACGTGAAGTACTACTGTTTTATAGGTAGAGTTTTAGTTTGGTGGATAGGTATATAAGTGGGATATATACCTGTGAACTGCCAAGTCCTGTGGGTTCACTAATCTGTTATGACAAAAAACAGGGTAATCTTTTCTTCAAATACATCAATTTTGGTGCATACCTGATCTATAACTAAGACTTAAATATATGATGCATTTTAGTGAACCACGGGACTTGGCACCAAAATTTCAGTTTTAATGCCATCAGTTTTATTTCAGATAGTCCCCTAAAGCATAAAACTCAAATTTTAGTGTTTGGCTAACATAATAATGACTCTTCACCTTTAGAGAAGATGCACCATAATCTTGAAAAGGAGTTGCTCCTGTAATGCAAAATCTCCTAAAAGGCTAAAATGGTATTTTATTGCTTAACCTTGTTTATAACCATTACAGATAGCATACCCAGAAGCTGTGGATGGTTTTGCAGCTCAGCTTCTCAAAGTTCAAGACAACATTCCCATTTGTGCCTCCATAATCGGGCAGCGACTCGCCCTCCACTCGTTGGAGGTTGGGCCAGAATGGATTAGAGAAAGGGTGCAGGATCTGGTAAAGAACAGAGAGTTGCTTGTGAAGGCCTTATCTCCACTTGGTCAAGATGCCGTCAGGGGCGGGGAGGGGGCCATATATCTGTGGGCAAAGCTTCCTGACAAGTTCTCTGATGATTACCAGGTTGTAAAATGGCTAGTCAGGAAGCACCATGTGGTACTCATTCCTGGGGCTGCTAGTGGCTGCCCGGGTCACATCCGAATCTCATTCGGAGGCCTGAAGGAGGCCGACTGCGAAGTTGCGGCATACCGATTGCGGAAAGGTTTGGAAGAGCTGGTGAGGGATGGCATGGTTGAGTAACAAATCTGCTGCTGGTAATGGCATTTGGATTCTAGAATCTTGAATGTTGCTTTGACATTTATTGATGTCCGTCAAGGAGAAAGAGATGACATATACACGTCGAAATTGTGTGCGGATTATGTTGATGATTGGGCTTCAAAGTAACAATTCATAATGTTTTAATTTGTCTTCCGGACTGAAGCAAATAACAACAGCAAGCATCCCCCTTGTTGTATCTCTTTTTATTTTTATTTTTATTTTTTTGTTCTTCAATAATTACAAGTAATGGAACTTTAATTAGCGATCATTTCAGTGTTAACGTGGAAGCACTTCTTTGTTGTAACTGTTCATCATATTTAAGAGAGGGTTCGCTAGACTTTTGCCAATTCATATCAAGTTAAATTAGTTCGTTATTAGATCAAGAAATAATTGCAACGAAAAGTTGACTTATTAGATTTTGCTGTGCCTTTTTTCGCTGAACGCGGTGTCTAAACAGAGGATGGAATGACTGGTTCGACTGACGGAATTAAGAGTGCAAGTTTTATGGGCAAGCAGCCATAGAAAATTTATGAACGATTGAATATGGGTAAAAAAGAATGAAGACGAAATATATCTATTTTTTTTATTCATTCTTTTTTATTATGTTCAATCGCTTAGGGGTAGGCTTTTTTTGAATTAAGACAGCAGCGTGTTAGCACTTAGCAGTACGACTTATTGAGGTTTGAACCAGGAGAGTTTTGTCTGAAAGAGTAGGACTTTTGACGTTTGCATAAGATAGAATCTTGAGCGTAAGCACGTTGGTTGTTTACTTTTATCAATTGGGATGTAGAGGAGCGAGTTGGTGTGGATTAGGGTACCTCCTAAAGTTCTAATTTCATGCACCTATTTTTTTTATTGTGGTTGGTGTAGATAAGATTAACATTGGAGAATCAAGCAGTCGTTGTAGTATAGTGGTGAGTATTCCCGCCTGTCACGCGGGTGACCCGGGTTCGATCCCCGGCAACGGCGCTACAGTATTTTTTTTGTATAATATATATGTATCTAATAAACTTACGGGTCCAAGACAAATCAGTCGGTCGTTGTAGTATAGTGGTGAGTATTCCCGCCTGTCACGCGGGTGACCCGGGTTCGATCCCCGGCAACGGCGCTACAGTATTTTTTTGTATAATATATATGTATCTAATAAACTTACGGGTCCAAGACAAATCAGTCGGTCGTTGTAGTATAGTGGTGAGTATTCCCGCCTGTCACGCGGGTGACCCGGGTTCGATCCCCGGCAACGGCGACCTTTTGTTGTGAAAAGTTTAATTTATAATATCATATAGATAATAGATATAGGTCATTAGGTCTCCTTGGTTATACATAGTTATGGACCTGAATAATTCATATATATTCAACTAAGTACTATTTATAACTCATTGGTTTGAAGATAACTTATTTATCGATTTCAATTTGAATTTATGCAATGCATTTATAGATCACAATACAATCACGTACATTTGTTTAATGATAGTATTGTATACGTTCCTCTTAGAATACACTCAACACCCCTATCCTCTTCACTTAATTACTAGTTTATGTGATGAAATATGTCAAAAAGAAATCCAAATCTAATGCAATTTTGGGTTCAGTCATATCCCAGACTTGATAATTGTCAACCTATTTTCTTTTGAACATAGAAAATCTTGCCTTAGTACTCTACTTAAAAATACAAATTTAAAATTTAAATAATATGACTTTTAGAATGTATATAAAATATAATGAGGTATATTGTCCTCAAAATAATCTAACTTTATTAAAATTAAACCTAGTATAATTAAAATTGAACCCTAACAGTGAATCTGTGGAAGAGTAAACTTAACATTTTTTTTACTTTTGGTTCAATCTTAACGATGATTTACCCTTAATAATTTTAGATTCACACTCACTGGCTCCCTAAAAAATTCTATATATAACAGTCGATTAGAACTAAAAGATAAAAATAATTAATTACATGTTTCTTGTTTGTAATCAAACACCGACAGAATTCAATCATCTGCTCTCGTCGTCGTCGTCGGATCTCCAAATTATCAACATGCACATCATCTCTCTCTGCTTCAAGTTTCCGCAATCTACCAAAACCGAATCTTTTAGAACTTGAGGGCGATGTCGCCGTCCTCCGCCTTCGACCCCGCGGCCGTCTCGTCAGCCCCTGGCGCGTCCTCCTCTTCCACCTCGTCCCTCCCCTCCCCTTCTTCGGTGTCCTCCATGCTCTCCGACCGCTCCCCGCCGCTGCTCCTCGCCTCCGACTCCGGCGAGGGCCTCGCCCTGTAGGCTGCCGCGCCAAGGTGGAGGGGAGCGCG
Source organism: Canna indica (assembly GCA_034359265.1). Classification (NCBI taxonomy): domain Eukaryota; kingdom Viridiplantae; phylum Streptophyta; class Magnoliopsida; order Zingiberales; family Cannaceae; genus Canna; species Canna indica. The sequence continues at coordinate 82,329,749 of CP136894.1, forward strand.
CAGGTGATGGTGCGCGGCCACCGACAGCGGCGGAGGGTAGAACTCTGGCGGCACGGGCGCGTAGTGAGCTGCGGCTGCTGCGTGCGCGCCGTAGATAGCGGGGGCCCCCGCCGCCGTCGTGGCGTACTCCGGCGGCATCCAGATTCCGCCGAGAACCACCAGCTGCGGCCCTACCGCCGCCGCCTGCGGCGCCGGTGCCGGCCTCCTCGTATGAAGACGATACTTCTGCATGTCCCCACACAAAAGGAAAAAAAGAATTAAATCAACGGAACACTTTACAGCCAAAAGATAACGTGAGAAATGGCAAACAAAATGGATTCATGAGGGTCGTCGTGTTCTCACTTGCAGGTGGCTTTTCACCTCATCATTCGTCAATCCATCGACCTTCATCAGCTCTCTTATCTGCTTTGGCGTCGCAACTGTTCCATGTTCTTTGAATTAATGAAGAAGAAGAAGATCATCGTGATAATAATATTTGATTCCATAAATTCTTAAGGTAAATATATACCTTGAGAGCCTCCCAAGATTTGAAGAGCATTGACGAAGCGACGGTGCAAGTCCGGCGACCAGCATCTCCTCGCTTTCCGATGCGTCGCCACCTGGCCTTCGCTTGCACTTCCCTTCCCATGTTGATGATCTGCTCCTCGTCCACTGGTGCAACTGGTCTCTCTCGATCCGCTATAATCGATTCCTCCGTTAACCTCCAACTCCGCGCGCTTCTTCTTCTCCTCGATGGCCTTCTGCGGCGCCGAAGCGAGCGCGAGCTCCGGAAGCGCGCGCGAATTAGCGGCGCGGACGGCCTTGTTCTTCTCTTTGGAGAAGGGAAGGAAGGCGCCGCCATTCCTCTGCTTGGCGTCCAGCGCGAGCTTTGGGCTGACGACGTCAAAGCCGCCGCCGCCGCAGCCCCCGAGCTCGGCTCTCTCCTTCGGCGGGACCGCTGCCAGCGGCTTGGCCGCGTCGACGACGGCCGGGGCCCACAGCTGCGCGGAGGTCATCCAATTCGCCTTCTCAGACGTCGCCTTGTGATCGGCCGGCCCATCGATGGTCATGTGTTTGAGGGGGATGAACTCCTCGAGCACCGGGCGCTGCCCATGACTTGTTTGATGAAATGCCTCCTCCTGCTGCTTATAAATCTCAATAGCTGATCGATGCAAGAACAGTCGAACACGTCAAACGCGTGATATGGAGCAAGAAACAAAGCTGAAAGATTAATTAATTAAATATGCGATCGATGATCACACCATTGGTGAGGAGTTGCATGCAGAGAGGCAGCTCGCGCTTGAAGGCTTCAATCTTGCGCCTTTCTTCTTCGAGGCGAGCGAGGAACTCATGAATCTTCTGGTTCTGCTCATCTCCTTGTGAAGAAGCTTGGATAGTAGAGCAGTAAGCAGTGCTGGGCTTGAAGTCCAGGGTGAGTTCAGCCGGCGAAGCCATGTCCGGCGCCATTGCTAATGGCTAATGCAAGCTTTGCCTGGTGATCTTGCTTGGGAAATTAAGAGGGATGAGTGGGAGGATGGAGAATTAGATGTTGATGTTGGTGTTTTTGCACAAGGGGAATCAAGGAGGATTAGTTAACCTCTTTTTAGGATGAGTTTGAGGGGGGAGAATAAAGTGGGATGGGAGAGAGAGAGAGAAGGCAAAAGAAAAAGGAGGGGGAGGGAGATGATAAAGCATGGTAACTTCTTGCAAAGAGAACAAAGGCAAAAGTTTTGCAAGGTTTCATGAGAAGGGAATCAAGGGGGTCATGTGCTTTGGACTCCTTGTACTAATTCAAATCAAGACTGCTGCACCAAAAAAGATTCTTCTTCTTCTTCTTCTTCTTCTTCTTCTCCTCTTCTTCCTCATCTCTTTACCATCCTAACTCATGTCCTTTAATTAATTGGAGGACAAATCCAAACACCAAGAGAAACTAGTACTGATAACTAAAAAATTTTCACAAGAGTAAATTGTAGTGTCACCTCATGTACTAAAAAAATTGTGACCAATAAATACTATACATATCTTAGAAATTTCTTCAGAATCTAGGAGCACCATTTTAATTCATTTCATTTAGCTTGATTAAAATTTAGAATACAAGTATTATTTTATTCTTAGTATTATGAGGTGCTAATTAGACTAAGCTAATTAATTAACTAGCATTAATTATAACAAATATCCATTATTCTTTATTTCAGAAAAAAAAACCCTTTGCAATGACATATACAATAGTATTATCATACAATGGAGATTCTAATGTCTGAGCCAAGTTGTACAATTAAACAATTAAGTAAGCAATACATAAAAGATCAAAAGATATGCCTAGAGGCCACAGATGTCAAATTAATTAAGTAATATATATTGAGAGGACAGTGATTCTGAAATGATTAATCAAGCATACACAAGTGATCATAAAGCTGCACAAGCATATACTGAACTTATAAATACACAATTCAATTCAAGCAAGATGTGCAAAGATTCTCCAAATATTTAAAAGAGGGAAAAGAGGAATTAAAGAGAGAGGGGTATTCAAAAGGTATAGACTGGCTCTAGTAGCCCTTCACACTCACAAAGAATAATTCAAGCCAGAGAGAGTACAGGATATCTAATGCATTCTTCACAGAATATTATTATTTTATTTATATTGTAGATAGCTAGGGCCACCATGAACAAGGAATATCTTAATTAACCCTATAGAAGGGTCTCCATATTTTTTTTCCCTAGCTACTTTAAAGGTCTAACTCAAACCCTTCCTCCTTTGCCTCAAAGGATGCTAAAGGGGATACAAAGAATTTGGGAATCCTCCATTCATACTATTATATGTTGTTTTGTTTTTTTTTTCTTAAAAAAAAAGAAGAATCAACTCATCTACCCAATTTTCTAATTTATCGGAAACTCGAATAGTTCTTCTTGTAAGCTTTAGATTGATTTGACTTTCTAATTAAAGCACATAATTAATCTCAATGTGTTAAATTTGAATTGTGCTTTCAACTTGTGAATATATAATTAATCAAGCCAATTAGGTCAACTAATCATGGTTTTACTCATTTTTACCCAATTTAATAAGTGACCAATTCTGGATGGAGAATGGGCAGTTCGGGAGACACTTACTAATGTTAACTTTAAAGGAAGTGGCAAGGAAGGTAAGTAGATTCCTCTCTGCATTAGGGAAGAAGGTGAGCTTTTGGGGTTGAGAGAGAGGGAAGATGTTGCGTCGAATTAGCTGTGCAATAATTAGGGTTGGTCACTTTCTACATCCATCTTCATCTACAAGACTCCAACCCCTTCCTTTTGCATGGATTCTTTCATATATACTCTCTCATGGTCCTTGATATTTTTATTTATCTCTTATTTATTTCTCTCACTAATTATTTAATCTTTTTGGAAGATTCGCCTTGTGAAATGTGTTCTTTGATATTCTCCAACATCTCTCATGTTGAATATACCTTTTGTCTATTGTGAGGAGAGAATATTCCCATTTTAGCCCTCTTTAATCATCTTCTTCATTAGTTTAAAGCTCAAGTTATCTACAGACATGGATGATTCCTTGCCTTTGGAAAGCAAAGAAGAGGAGTTGAAGAAGAAAAAGAACGGCCATGGCATTGTACTGTGGAATCATTTGAGATATGCTAAATTGGTATTCTGGTTTTAATTTAATTGGTGGTCAATTCAGGGACCACTTGTTGATATAAACATGCATATTACTAATTAAGATCTAGTGATAAAATAACTAGCTAGTTCATTAATTTCATAGGTTTGAACGATTGACCTAATTAAAATATTTAAGCTGAAATTAATAGTAACACACTCATTAAGTCTTATAAATCAATACAACATTTAATATTCTCTTGACGTGGGACTAAACCGGAGTATTAACAAATTAACTTATTGAAACTCTTGAACTTATCAGCTCTAACTAGAGTTCTTAAAATGGTTCATTTCGATTTGCCTGGTTCTAAGCAATCGGGTTCGATCGAGAAATTTTGGCCGCGACACAGATACAAACTTCTTCACTTGCATTGCATATTTATGAGAAGATGATGAAATTCAGCCATAGCTAGCTAGTATACATTTGACACTTTCCAATAACAGGGCTCAGAATATTAATGGGCCACAAAGGCTTGACAAACAAGTTGGAATATATATGATCTGTCACATTTATCTTAAAGGATGTCAGAATAGATGAACTTTCTTCCTTCTAGAAAGCAGGAAAATCTTTCCACAGTCCTGTTTATCTTGAGGTTTTCATCCTTTTGAAAACACATGCATATGTAATGCAAGAATATTTCATGGATTCTTATGCAAGCAAAAAGCTTTAAGAACTCCTTGAAGTTAATTTGTGATGACTGATTATACATATGATGCATTGTCAACTTCAAGCATTAATGGAATCAAGTTCTCCAATGTAATTTGAGCTGCCCTTTTCACAAATAGTATAGATATAATATTACTACATCTTTTTTAAATGGAACAAATGCTTGGCTCAAATTTAATTCAGTTTTGAGTAAATATATGTATTACTGTTTTTACCATGTACTTGAAACTATATTTTAAAGTTTAATTTAGTTTGAGGGTTCTCCCATGCCTGGGTTGGGATGAGAAGTCATATCTTAGGCAAGAAGAAAATAGATATGAGGTATGTTAGAATACCTCTAAAATGATTTGGTTATAGGTTTAACATTCTGTGCATGTGAACTGAAAAATGAAGTGGCATGAACATGAAGAGATGAGATAGAATCTGAGAATTTTTAGTGAGAAAACTTAGTCAAATGTGACTTCTCTAGCTTGTTGCCAGGTAGGAGTTTGAGAACTTTAGGAACCATGGCTAACAACCCTTGCTTTTAAGATTCTGGTGCTTATCTTTGTGCTTGTACACTACAAAGAGGATTCATTAATAGATCATGGTTATAAATATTGACCCAACACTGGTGCTCATTCAAGATGGATGATAATACATCATCAGATAGAAATAAAAATAGAAACATTTCCTAGAGGTGTGCCGATAATTGTTCGGGCTATTGGGGCAGCCCAAGATCTTGTGCAAATTCACTGTGTCCGGCCCAATTCGGGCAGGGCGACTGGAGATTTAAAACTATGCCAAGATAAAGGTTTTGATAAATCCATAAGCTAAAGCTTAGAATGGCTGGTGGTTCAAATTTATTTTCTTGAGGAACAGATTATGAATACCAAATTGATGCCTGATTCTGTCATGCTACTGATTCCTATCTGAAGAGTAATAAATACAAAGCTGGACTACCAAACTTGTTTTTTACCATCTTTGCTATTTTTCTAGGATCAATGGATCACCAAAAGGTGCAGCTTCTGATGAACTCACTGACTTGGAATCTAATTTTGTTTCATGTTTGATGAGTTTTCACTAGAAACAGATCCAAAAGTTGATGCATTTTCTTCTTCTGGTTCTGATGAATTCACTGCAGGTGTTGCTTTTACCTTTTCCTTGAGCATCTTCTCCTTCTCAATCTCCAGCTTAGCCAAAGGAGAGAATTGGGCATCCAAGGATCTAACTGCACCTAACCATGCAAGAACTATCACCAGTAGAATTCCCCCGAGGTACGGAGTAGAATTCGCGAGGGACCCGAATGTCAAGATCATGAACTGTTGGATCAAGGCGCCACCTGATTTTCCCAACGGGTTGCAGACAACATCGATGGCTGCTTTCCCTTTAACCTGTAATCAAACAGAGAAACAATGACTGCATGTAGTTTGTTAGATATCTATCCACAAGTAATCAGATGTATACCAATTTTTTCAATAATATGAATGAATCATATCAGAATACATATTCTAGTCCAATTCATTGGCATACTCTTGCTCCTAATTTAGGATATTTTAGAGTGTTTGGTTGTAAATGCTATATTTTGAACATTAAAGATCTAAGAAAGTTTGATTCAAAATCCGATGAAGGAATTTTTCTTGTTTATTCCACTAGTTCTAAAACTTATCGTGTTTATAATAGAAGAACTTTAATTGTGGAAGAATCCATGCATATTGATACTGCAGTTGGATGGTACAACAAGTATGCCAACAAAGTACAGGAATCTAGTTTGTTTCAAGTGCATTTGAGGCGCGAAAACTTTAGTGACAAATTCAACAAGTTGAAGCAGGAACTCAAATGTCTTAGAATGAATTCATTTGCATGCAGCAGTCATCAAATGCTTAAATCCATGATTGGTTGCGATGTAGGATTCTTACCTTCATGTCTTCATCCAAAGGAATGTAAGCCATTTCTTTGCAAGGATCAAACAAGCTGTACTTTGTGCTCTTACTGAAAATATTCTGTACTGCACCCACATAAACTGCAGCAAGCAAAGGAGTCATACCAAGAGACCCCACTAGAGGAGACAATGGCTCGCCGAATAAGAGCAACGAGAAGAACCCAACGCCTGTCAGAAGCAATACCGTTGGCGTGATGGTAGCAGCCACTCCCCACCCGAACTTTCGGAGTATCATTCTACCCAGCAACATCATTGTGAATGTCGCAATGCCAGTAGCGGTGGAGAAGTCGCCCATGAACGATGAGTACTCGTTAGGACTCGGAAACTGCAATATATATAAGAGATTAGTAAAGGTGGAACTAGGAATATTGGAAGTGCTGACAATATAGATGAATACATTATGTCCTATATATCTTAACATCTTAAGTTCTGGGGAAGATGGAATTTAACATATATAGTATCAAAACAGGAGTTTTTAAGTTCAAATCTTCTTAGTGTTTTGTAATTAGGTTCTCAATCCACATGTTGAAATTAAGGCAGCTTTAAATTTAATGACAAGCAACAAAAGAGATTTACCTGTGCCTTGAGTTTTGATTTCCATGTTACTTCTACAAGGTTGATACTAACACCATAAGCAACCACCAAGGTGGCAAGATCCCTTACATATCTAGATGACACTAAAACTTTCATGCTCTCCTTCATGCCTAGTTTTGGTTTTTCCTGCAAAGGCAATGATGGACTCATTGGTTTCGATAGAAAAACCAGCAGAATGAAGATAAAGACTTACAGTTTAGAGCTCACCAACCTTCTTTCTCCGATCCGATTTTGGAAGAGATGGATCATTCAGAACGAATGTATTAACACCCCAGTAGATTGCACATATCATCAAGCCAAGAATCACCACTATGCTCATCATTCCTTTCAGAGAGATTGCCCACCCATCGACACCGGGGCCTAAATTCTTCCGAAGGTTAGAGAAGTACTTCACTGTGCGGCCTGAGAAAATGAGCGCAATGTTAGCTCCAAGGCCAAATAATGGATAAAATTCCTTGGCTTCCTCAACAGTTGTAATCTGCAAAAAGCAACAACTAAAATTATGCCTGAATCAATCATTTGATGATCAATGGATCAGCAGAGAAAAATTTAGATCAAAGAAGCACTCGCCTGATTGGCAAAGCCCCAGAACAGAACCGAGATGACCACACTGCCCCAGAGCTCTGCCATCACGTAGAAGAGGCAGAAGCTCCAAATCCTCAAGATGGCGACGGGGCCGAGGAAGCTCGGGCCGAGCGCCGCCAGGAGCTTATCGGCGAGGGCCGTGGGGTGGATGACACTGCTTAGGGGATACAGGACGAAGCCGAAGGCTCCGAAGAAGGCGATGAAAGGGACGATGACCGTGTAGAAAAGAGCCTCCTTTGACAGCACGTCGGCGAGCTTGGTGTACAGCAGCATGAACCCCACGGCCATGGGCAGGTTCACCCACGTCTTCAGGAAGGGGATGATCTCGGCGCTGCTGCCCTTAGCCGTCACCACGAGCACGTCCTTGGTGTCCCGCAGGATCGTGTAGTTGAAGAGAATGCAGAAGAACATGAGCCCGAGGGGAATTATCTTCTTCAGCGTCAGCACCTCGACGCCCAAGAATTTGGGCTTTTGTTTGTCATCTGCAAAGCCACCTCCGCCGGCCGGAACCGCCGCGGCAGCTTTAAAAATGCGAACTTTCCTAGCTTTAATACGGAGGGAAGGGTAAAGGAGCCACCTTTCTGGGTCACCGGCAGCCCTCCGACCCAGTAAAGTTGTCTTCACCTCGCCGCTGAAGCCGTGGCGAGCAGTGATCGGGGCTTGAGCTTGGAGAGCGGAGGAGGGGAAACGGGCGGCAGTGGCAGGGAGGTGACTTTTCAGGATACAGAACGGATGGAAGAGCCGTGCTTGGGCGTTGAACTTGGAAGGAAACCCAAGAGCGCCTTCAGTTGCAATAACTCTCTCCATAATCCACACAGAGTCACAGAGAGAGGGAGGGAGGAGAAAGGTAATTAACTTTATATTAACGAGCAAAACTAACTCGAGCAGAAAACCAATAAACAATGCGATTAATCGATATATTTGTTGATTTAATCGACTCTGTTAAAAAATGAAAATAAGAATCAAGTCAATTTAAATAATGGCAATTCATATAAATTGATCTTCGATCAAAATCGAATTTGACCGATTTTGATCAACAGTTTCTGATCATAATCCCATTGAAATGCTAAACACTGGCTTTGCACTGAAAACTACTGTCTTTTGTTCCCCACTTCCCCAAACCTTCTTTTGGGAAGAAGCGAAAGTATGGGACATATCAGGAAGAGAGACGCGCGCCAGCAAACTGGTCCTCGCCGTGGAGTGTTGGAAATGAATCCCCGCGGATGTTTCTGTGGTAAGGAGAGATTGAGTGCTGGGTGGAGAAATGTTGGTTTGTGCTCTGGAGTTTGTTCCTCTATGTATATGGGGATTGCTGTCACAAACAATGTTTTTGGAATTTTTCTAATTAGTGTCCAGGTTACGATCTTCAGTCATTTCTAATGTTTTATTTTTCAAAAATGTTTAACTTGTTGAATCGGCATCAGGTAAGAGTGTAAGACAAACTCGTGTTTTTAGTTTGGTATTCAAATTTTATTTTTTTGTTATTATTTGTACTTAGCTATTCAGATCTAATTGGTTTTCACTTACTTCTGAATTCGATATTTCGATTGGTCCTTGGAGAGTTTCACTGCTCTTGGGCAAAATACAAACCGAATTTGACCATCCGGGCAGATTTGGAAAAATAAGTCTGATTTGACTTTGTTGAGCAGATGAAACCCACGGACTGGGCACTTTTTGAGATTTGCTATGCTGCTGAATCCTGTGATTATTATTATTTTCATTTATTTTATGAAGGGATTTTTTTTGAAAAAAATAAATTTATAATATAATCATTATAAAATATACGTAAAAATATATTTTATAATAAGCATAGGCCGATAATAAGCGCATAAATCGCTACAATTAACTAGAGATCAAACTCATAATCCATTCACAACGTTCTCAAATATTTCACCACTGAACTATTAATGCAGGATAAGCATTTCTTTTTATATTTTGACCCATTTTGAACTTGAGCTCATTAAATCGATGAATCGAACTAGTGGCCAACAAAATCATTGATCTAAGGGTGTGCTTGATTGGATGAAGTGAATAGATAAGGAATAATAATAGATAAGAAAAAGAAATAGATAATGAACAGTATTATCTTGTTTGGTTGACATTGTAAATAGATCAAGAAAAGAATTATTTTGTTTGGTAAGTATAAGGAATAGATAAGGGATAGAAAATTAAATAAGCAAAATATTCTTCTTAATAAAATTAAGGGTTAATTGACGAATCTAGCCCAAAGTATAACTCTTTTCACAAATCTAGCTCAAACTTTTATTTGTATCAATTACATCCAAAACTATCAAATTGATATCAATTCTAGCCCGACGTCAGATACCCGTCAATTTCACCGTTAGGTGCTGACGTGGCATCTGACTCAACATATTGAAAATTAATCTTTTAATAATCGCGTTGCCACGTCAGCATTTAATTAAAAAAAATCTTTTTTAAAAAATATTTTTAACTTACAACCTATGCCACGTCAGCTATTGTTAGAGTTAATTGACGAATCTAGCCCAAACTATGACCATTTTCACAAATCTAGCACAAACTTTTATTTGTATCAATTATATCCCAAACTATCAAATTGATATCAATTCTCGCCCGACGTGATATCTAACTCAGCATATTAAAATTATTTTTTCATAATTGCGTTGCCACGTCAGCATTTAATTAAAAATATTTATTTTTAAAAAAAAATATTTTTAACTTACAGCATACCACGTCAGCTATTAAAATATTTTTTTTGATAAAACCCTAATCAAATTTGGTCCTAATTCCTAATACCCGACTAAAATTTATCCCCACTCGATTCTTGTCTGCCGCCCAAATCAATTTTTTATGGAGACTTATATGAAACTCGTATGTCTTTAAATATTGTAGGGATTAGGGCAGACATATGAGGCATATTTAAAGACATATGAGTCTCCATAAGAAATTGATTAGGGCGACAGACAAGAATCGAGTAGGGACAAATTTTAGTCAGGTATTAGGGATTAGGGCCGGATTTGATTAAGATTTTTTTTTAAAAAAAATATTTTAATAGCTGACGTGATATAGGTTGTAAGTTAAAAGTAATTTTTTTAAAAAATAAATATTTTTAATTAAATGCTGATGTGGCAACACGATTATTAAAAAATTAATTTTTAATATGCTGAGTCAGATGTCACGTCAGCACCTAAAGGTGAAATTGACGGGCATCTGACGTCGGGCTAGAATTGATATCAATTTGATAGTTTGGGATGTAATTGATACAAATAAAAGTTTGAGCTAGATTTGTGAAAAGGATCACAATTTGGGCTAAATTCATCAATTAACCCTAATAATAGCTGACGTGGCATAGGCTGTAAGTTAAAAATATTTTTAAAAAAAATATTTTTTTAATTAAATGCTGACGTGGCAACGCAATTATTAAAAAATTAATTTTTAATATGCTGAGTCAAATGCCACGTCAGCACCTAACGGTGAAATTGACGGGCATCTTACGTCGGACTATAATTGATATCAATTTGATAGTTTGGTATGTAATTGATACAAATAAAAATTTGAGCTAGATTCGTCAATTAACCCTAAAACTAAATATATTTACTTTATTTATTTGGCATAAAGAATATACAATAAATTGAGAGGAAAATGACTAAAACACTCTTCTAAAAGTATAATAAATTATATTCTAATTTATTCTAATTAATAACAACGTAATAAAAAGATCGATCAATATAAAATAATTAATTAATTTAAAATAACAAAATACTATTATTTATTTTATTTTCATAAAAAAATAATTATTAAAATATTATTTAATAATAATCTATTTAAGATATGTTATTACTAAAATTAATTTATAAAAATTAATTTTTATATTCTTATTATAAATATTGAATTGCAATATAGGAAAATGACTTAAATACCCTTCTAAAAATATTATAATTTATATTATAATTTATTTTAACTAATAACAACATAATAAAATATGAATTAATGTAAAATAGTTTATTAATTTAAAATAATACAAGCTATTATTTATTTTATTTTCATAAAAAGTAAATCTTTAAAAAATAATTATCAAAAATATTATTTAATAATAATATAATAATTATCTATTTAAGATATATTATTATTAAAATTAATTTAATAATTTAATTTTTATATTATTATATAATATTATAAATATTGAAGGACAATATAGAAAAATATAATAAGAAATAAACAAGGAATATCATTGGGTTGAGATAAAAAATAATATTTCACGTGTATTGAGAATAATATTTTTTATCTATTTCTTATGATCCACCTATTTTTTGTCTATAAATTACAATTAAATAAAGCAATAAGTAGGGTATAAAGAATAATATTTCATTCCTCATTATTTCATCTAATCAAACACTACCTATTGAGTAAATTTACAAAATTAATCCATCGAATTTTAAATCATAAAAAATGATAAGAGTTTTCCATGCCAAAATGAATATGGAAAAGAAATATTAGAAAAAGTTAACCTTTCATTTTTCTTGTTCTAAATGAATTCCTACTGCTTTCTTGTTCTTCACTGCTTTAGCAAAAATCCAGCGTCCCCAATCGGCAAGAGTTACGTGACCAAACTCTTTATTTCTTCTTCGGGACAAAATAATGTTTCTTTTTATTTAGATTTCATAAGCTATGATAAAGACATAAGAAAAATACAAAGTTAGAAAGTAGAACTATCACCAAAATATCTAAGTACAGTTTCTTCTCAACCAGTAGTCTTCACTAGAAAATGTGCGTTCTGCTCATGAAAGATTATTTATAGGAAAATGCAAGAAATATGCACTTGAAGTTTAGGTGAGCAATGAGTTGATTTAGCTGCTTTTGTTGTTCATAGCAAAAACCTTTGAATCAGTCCCGTCTGCGACCCTTATTCTCTGAAGAAAAACAAATAATTGAAATGCTCAATACATTAGCATAATCATAGAAATTAAATATTGTTGTATGGAATTAATGATAATATTGGATCCCTTGCAAAGTGTGGATCTTCAATTTAGTTCCCGTATATTTTTATCAATCATCTCCCATCATCCCCTAGAAAGAATAAATTATAATCCCTACACACTGCATGCAAATAACTTATACACTTATTGTAGTTCTACGAAGGCTCCATCATCTCCCGCCTGGCCGCCTCCCTATTCTTACAACAAAATTAAACTGAACTAGGGATGACAACAGTTCGATTAACCGCATTTTTTTGGTTAACCAAAATTGAAATAGATTAAAAATCCGTTAACCAAAATCAAAACTGTTCGATTTCAAAAATTAGTATCTGAAACCAAAACCGATTAGTTCAGTTCGAATAGAACTGATTACCCGTTTACTAACCGGTTCATCAGTTAGTAAATAGATAAACGGTTAGTAAATTAGATTTTGAAATATCTAAAAATTATCAAAATAATTAATTATAGTGGTTTCGAATCCGGTTATCCACGGATAGCTGGTAACCGAAATCGAAATATACAACTGGTTTCAATTACCGATTATCCGTGAACCAATAACCGAAATCGAATCGAATTTAATCGATTTTTGATATTCTCTAACCAAAACCGAACTACAAATTCACTAACCGAAACCAAATTTTGTGGTTCGGTTAACCTGTTAACCGTGATTGCCACCCCTAACTGAACCACATAAGTTCAGTTTAACTTTAGTTGAACAGCTACAATTACTTATAATAATAAATCATCAGTGTCAATTTTGAAATAAAATGTAACATAAAATCATAAAATTATTTAAAATATACAGCAATCGAGAAAACCTGTCCTTAGTAAACATATTTAAAAAGATTAGGGGCATGCTTTCGAAGGCAAAAGATACCCTGTTTTATAAACGCAACCCCAATCAACTCCAGTTGTCAAATTCAAGCATACTGGTAGTGTGAAAGATCACCAAATATGTCATGTCAAACCATGTCACAACTTTGATAGAGTACTCAACCAAAACTTCAACTTCCTAATTATGTATTAGTGCAAACACACATAAGAAACCAGAAGCATTATCATAGACCTAAATTATTCTGTGCTAATCAAACAAGCCATAATCAAACTAAGAGAATAATTCTTGCAGAAGTATCATCAGGTTAGTTGTTTAAGGAATAAAAGGTGCCTATTATAAATGCAAGTGTTACATATTCAAATATGCAGTGACATAATGAGCTCAACCATTCAAATATTTGGTGACCTAACTAATTCTATTAAGCAGGAAGAGAAATTAGGTAACAATGTTTTTTTAGAAAGATACAAGCCAATTAAGAGATGAAAGTTTGGCATGCAAACTTCTTCAGGTATGTGCAAAGTTAGACAGTTTTTCCTTTGCTTATTAGTATTCACTATGCACAGAGAAAATTAGAGAATATGGATAGAAATTTCTGTTAAATCTAGGATTTCAGTATTTATCCAGCAATTTGTTGGTTTGTACAAAAGAAACCTAAAAGCACCAGAATATTCTTTTACAATTAACAACTAACATCAAGGCTCAAGCAAATGTATAGTTCGCCCTAGTAGTGCACAGACCTGATTCCTCATGTTTGGTCTTCAAAAATAATGGAGGTTACATACCAAAACTCAATGAATGGCTACATACCATAACATCTGTTTCAGAGAATGCTTCTTCGCAAACCAAGATGGATAATCAATAACTTAATGCTCAAGGTCTGCCCTTAAAAACTATAGAATACATTCCATTAATGAATTGTGCAAGATAAAACCGTGGATGATTAAGCACTTAATACAAACAGCATAACCACCTGGTTAAACTTCTAAAAGTAAACACTAGCATAAGGATTCTTATATAGCAAAATGTGAAAAGGCTATAAATATATTAGGACCTAAGCTTTCTGTAAACAAATTTGCCTCTGAAGTGACATGAAAATCTCTTACATAGAGATCACACAGCTGAATCCTTACCAGAACGACCTTTTGCTTGTGTTTCATCTTCAGAATCATCATTAACCTGCTTAGAAGTTGCAGAGGCATGCTGTTGCGATCCTTTGCCAGTAACTGATTGCTGATAGAGTACTCCCCCCACAAGGGTTAGGAGCAAGCAAACCAATCCAAGCGAGTTTGCATGCTTATCCCAAATCATAACATTGATTGCAACTGTGAGGAACTTGTTGACAACACCAGTAACTGTAAATGCAGTAGCAGAGACTGCTTTCCTTGCCGCAAACCCAAAGAAACTGATGAGCAATCCAAAAACACAAGACAAAGCTACTGCAATAAAGGCAACAGAATCAAACAAATTCCCTGAACTTGATCCATAAGCCATGAAGACATCTGAATACTCCCCGGTACTAATCCAAAATATTGGTGCCATCATTAAGGACAGAAGATTGTTGTAAAACACAAAACCCCATGTGTTCAGTCCTAGGTTAGTCACCATGTGTTTTATGTAAACCATCTCCGTAGTAATAGTTACCAAATAAGCAAAAGCCCATGAATATGCAGTAAGACTGAAAGCTGAATCTGTGATCACATACCCAACTGCACCCCCCAGAATAATCACAAGTGATAAGAATGTTAGCTTTGAAGGGCATGGCTGCTTTCGGAAGGTTGTATCCGCAATGGCGACCAGAAGGGGGGTCAGAGAGCGAAACACAATGAATGTATCAACATTTGCATGACGTAGGAGATTAGTATTGGTAAAAATAGCAAGGTAGAAGACCGTGGCTGCAGGCAAAAATTTTTTGGCCGTCTCAAAGTTAAAAGGGTCATGGTAGAGAAAGCCCAGCTTCCCCAGAATCCAAACGCCGAGAACTGAGGTCAAGTACTGCAATGCCGTCAAGAGGCCAGGGTAATTGAACATTGTGATAGCAAACTTGTTGATGACAGCGAGCAAACTGGAACAGAGGGCATAGCCTACAACAAGGCTACTTGTGGCATAGTATTGCTTTGAAGGTTCGAGTTTAACTGCGTCCATGACTATGCCCTCCCCTGATACAAAATCAACGGTAATATCATTTCAGGTTCAATTTTTTCTACCTACTCGAGTCAATTTAACAACACAGAAAGCTAACTATAAACGAAATATTTTTCGCTTTAGGAATAAGTTATTAAACGGAAAAGATCAAATCAACAACCAAGTGTTTTAGCATCTAGCCTTAGATCTAATGCAGAAAAGTCGAAGTAATTAATGTCTTTTACCTCCGATTCGATAACGACGAGAGATCTGGTTCGAAGGAAGCAAGCTAACGACTCCGGGATGCTCAGATACCTCGGTGACGGTCAGGGGGACTATATTTGGAGGGAATGCGGGCCAAGAACAGCGACAACGGGAAGGAAGACCCGATCCAAGTCCACGCGAGCGAGGAACGCGAAGAAACAGAAACGAACCGGAACTCTAAACGAGCTCGAGAAGTAGAGGAGGAGGACGATCGCCCGAAGATGGTCGAAGAAGACTCCAAAATCTCCAACTCAACGATCTGAGACAGAGAGCGAGCGACCGACGACCGGAAGAAAAGCCCTCTCCTCTTTGCCCATATATTTTTCGGGAATTTTAATTATTATTTTTCCAAAAAGTATTAATTTCACAAAACAATCCCTGATGTAGTGATGTGATGTATGTGTATGACTATGATTACTACTTAAGTGTGGAAGAATCCGAATGATCGGACCCGATCCGGTCTAGTTCGATCCAAAAATGTTGCTCCGAATTTAGTTTTAAATATTTATTTTTAAAATTATTGGGTTCGGATTTGAGTTCCGGTATATGATCCAACATACGTCCTAAATCGATCCGAAATAAGTACTAGTTTATGATTGATCTGACGTGATCAAACTTTCATGGTAAGCTTTCCTCGCGTTCTAAACTTAGACCGACTCACCGACATGGAAAGTAAATTTTGACGAAAACACGTTTATTTTTTTTTAAGTATCCAAAAAAACATTTGGTTCACAATAAATTAATTTATAAAAGTTTTCTATACAAATTAACTTCCTAACATAATATCAAACTCTAGAAATTTGTGTGATTTTTAGAAATAGTTGATTACAATAATTTTTGTGATTTTTAAAAATTTAAAGTTCAAACTCTAGTATAGTCACTTATTACTTTCTATTTTTGTTTAAAAAAAATTTAACATAATATATCAAATAATTAATATATTATTTTTGTTAAATTAATATTTTTCATATTTTTAATGATGTGTAACTTATCTATGAAAAATTAATTATTTTTTAGTTAGTATGAAAAAACAATGTTTTTTTTATTTTCAAAAATAAATTAAAGTAAATTAAATAAGTTAATTACTCGTGAATTATATAATATAATAATATTGATAATATAGAATATAATTTCAATATTAAATATAAATACGATGATAAAATTAATTTTTTTTTAAATACAATGCGATTTTATGAGATGATTTACTTGCTGCACAACGTGAGATTGTGAGACAATCATTCATATTTTATATATATATATATATATATGCAACGTTAAAAAATACGGCACCTTAACCATGAAGTTTGGATGAGGTGATAATTTGAGATTTTTCAAATTTATTTATTTTAAATTTGGTTAATGCCTCTCTCTTAATTAAAGCTCATTTTTTCTTTTTCTTTTGTCAAAGGCAGTAATTAAAGCTCACTTACTCTCTCTATTTATTTATTTTAAATTTGATTAATGCATATCTCTCTTAATTAAAGCCCACTTATTACTTGGAGTTGATATTAACTCTCTCTTTTTATTTAGATAATCATATCATGTGTCGATTGTTTTATTATGTATTTTTAATTTATAGTATTTTACATAATATCATTTTTATATGTTATAATCTATGAACCATTTTACGGATTAATTTATTTTAAATTTGATTAATGTATCTTTTTCTCTTAATTAAAGCCCACTTACTTTCTCTCTATTTATTCATTTTAAATTTGGTTAATGTCTCTTCTAATTAAAGCTCACTTACTCTCTCTACTTGGGTTGTTATTAACTATCTCACTCTCTTAATTTAGAAATTATTTTATTTTATCAAAACCAAATTTGACATTATTACATTTTTATTATTTTTTAAACGCAATGTGTATACAATGTTATTAATAATTATTTATATAAGTTAATTTTTTAGACAATCATATAACGTGTTTGATTATTTTATTATATATTTTAAATTTATAATATTTTACATTGTATCAAATTTTATATATTATAATATATGAACTAATTTAATATGAATAATTATACGCTTCTACTATAATTCCTCGTTGTAATATATATATATATACTGTCAAAGAAAACGAGTTCCACAAAAAATAAAAAATTCATACAAAGAAAATCTGACTTAGGTTTGAATCCTAGATCTATAGGCAACTTATAAAATATTATCACCAACTGTGCTAGCCCGTTGCAATATATATATATTGATTTCCTTAAAGAGATAACAAAAAATGTTAATTTTAATATGCACATATTGGTATCCTTTTTAATATATTGAATTTAAAAAAAAGTTTGTAATATTTTGTATTTTTTTTTTACAATAATGCAGGGTCATATACTAAATGTATTGGTCGAAACTTACTAAAGCAATGATAAAATAATTTTAAAAGAGCATGTTTGCCTCATAGGATAATGGATAATAAGGGAGGATAGGATAGGAGATTGATTAATATTTATTATTTGTTTAGTGTATATATTATAATAAAATGTGAATAAAAAAATATTTATATTCGATGTACACCGAGTTTAAAAAATTTATATCAATCATCCATTATTTATTATCCAATACAATCATTTTTTATCCAACAAAACAAACATATCATAATAGTAATTTGATATGAAGTTTTAAGTTCAAAATTAACTCATTATATGATTTTTGCACGTAGCAACGTTCCATACGCAAAATATGAATTAATTTCAAGATAGATCAATTCACAAGAAGAACATTATTATTACAATACTGAAAAGGAGAACTTTATTATATTTTTTTGAAAGATCTATTATGTTATTCGGGCTCGTTTGGTACACCGTATGGTACTAGTCTGTATAGTACTAGTCTGGATTGACTAACCTATAGTATTAACATGTATTGTACTATTATTATACAGTATTTGGTGCACACATATACTAGCCTGTATAGTACTAGTATGTATTGACTAACATGTATATTATATTATATTATATTATATTATATTATATTATATTATATGTAGTACATTATAATAATATAATATAATATAATATATATAACATATATATTATATTATATTATATTATGTAATATAATATAATATAATATAATATAATATAATATAATATAATAATATACACTATAGTATTATATTATATGTAATAATATAATATAATATAATATAATATAATATAATATAATATAATATAAAAATTATATAATATATTTTTTCATTAACAATATTTCATAAATTATTTTAAAAAAAAAATATTTTTTTATTTTTGGTCAAAAGTAAAATGAGTATCCAAAATATTGAAAATTTTAGTGCAGGCTAATGAAGAGCTTTGATAGTGTATTACTAATACACCTTATGGTAGCTTATAGGGTATTTTTTTTAGTGCAAGTATTAGTTAATACCCTTTCCAAACACTGTATAGTATTATCCTAATACTATACAGGAGGCTTATACAGGGTACCAAACGGACCCTACAGATTAGTCAATACAGACTAGTACTATACATACTATACTATACGGTGTACCAAACAAGCCCTTCGTGTATTATATATGTTATTGTCTGAAGTCGGAGTGATGCGGTTATGCGTGTCTCCTAGTCCGGTGTGACTCCGGCAAGGGGAGGGGAGGGGCCTACAAAGACACTCTGACGCTCAAGTAAGAAAGAATTCAATATGATGAGTATAAAATTAGAATCGAGAGTATACCTAATGTGTGTCATGTCTGTATATAGTACATGATAATGAATGTGTCAGCTCGGGCAATAATGTCTCCCTGAATTTCACATGCATATGCTCAGAATGAGTCAAGCTAGGTTAATCTCGAAGATGTCGAATTTACTACTGATAAATTTCTTTAATGAGATACCTAATGTGGTATTTAATGAGAATATGAGTCTTGGTTGGATGAAACCCTTGGGCTAAGTAGTATCTAACTTATTTAGAGTCTTTTTCATACGTGTGGACGCTCTGTCGCTCTTGGGCGTGATCTGATTTAGCCCAAAGCGCTAATTATTTTAAATTCAAAGTTTTATGTGATTTGCTATCCCGTTTAGGATTAGGGATGGCAAAAAAATCCGTTCAGGGGGTATCTGTTATCCGTGAGAATTAATAAATTAATATTTTACCCTCAATACATATACTAAAAAATCTCAAGTTCTTAACCTAATTCAATAGTCAATACCCATTATCCACTACCTACCCATTGAAGTGTGTTTAATTATTTATATTTGAAGTTGTTATCAATATATTGTGTGTTTATTTGAAGAGAATTTATATTTGAAATTCTTATCAAAATATCAAAATATATATTTTTTAAAACTGTCATGGGTACCCGTCAATACCCGTAGGTAATTAAATGAGTACTCATTTTTTAAACCCGCGGAGAATAAATGGGTAGCGGGTACCCGTTTATTTCGTGGGGCGGGTAGTGGGTAGACATCCCCGTACCCATTTCGCCTCGTTGACATCCCTATAAATTTCAAAATCTCAATAGATTATATGCCACCTATAATCTAACAAAGGGATAAACATACATAATATTTGAATAATAAAATAATGTTTTCAAAATGAAATGTCACATAAACAAAAGTTTTGATTAAATTTTAACTGATTTTTGTTTTAAAACGAAAAATATGTAAAATATTATATTCTAGAAGTTTAAGAATTTCTTTAAGAAAATAAAAGCCCACTCCACATAGTGCAGTTGTGCAAGGGGAAAAAAAATGTAACATAATAAATAGATGCGACTTTGTTAATATTAATGAATTGATTCAATCTAAAATAAACATTAATAAATTTTATATGATAGACAATGTGATATAAAAATTATCCGAAATCGAAACAAAAATAATTCAATTTTAAAAATTAGTATTCAAAATTAAAATCGATTCATTATTGATTATCCGTCAGATAATCGAAATCAGTAAATTCAATTTGAGTACTAACTGATGACCCATTTAGGTCAATATGTCAATATAGGTCAATTTACGGCATAGAAATCATAAACCCCAAAACAAACTATTAATATATAATTAGTAATATATATATATATATCATAACATACATAATTGTTAATATATAATAATTAGTTATTACATATTCTGACTATTGGTTAATCGAAATCGAAATATATAACCGATTTTAGTTATTAGTTAACTGAATTTATTTTAATCAATTTTTGAATTTTACTAATTAAAATCAAAATCGTAAATTTATTATTCGAAATTAAATTTTACTGTTTGATTAATCGTGATTAAATAATTTCAATTGTCTCTGATCCTAGCTGAGGATCACCAAAATTCTTAAAATAAGAAAAAGACTACGAGCCTCTATTATACGTATCACAAAAGATGATATGTTTTTCCCTAATAAACCCGATCGTGACAACAAATACACGACAGCTTTCCAAAACGTCTTCAACAATCAACATCATTTATTATTTTTCAATTTCATTTTGTTTATTAAAATAAGTAGTTTTCAAGAGGAATCTGTAAGTTTTTGGAAAAGGCAAATATGTATAAGCACTTATTATCAAAAACCAAGCATGATTCACGCTAGCTGGTTATGTTTTTGTTTCTGAAATCGTAAAGTAGGATTTGTGTTTTTTAAAACCAGGAAACACACAGCAGAAACACCGGTAAGCTGGCCCTTATCTCCCTGCTTTCGAATCGCCAGTCTCCCGTACGGCGGAGTCGTGTTCCCCCAGATCGTGCTCCTCTTCTTCTTCTTCTTCTTCTTCTTCTTTTTCTTCTTCGTGTTTTTCTCTCACCAAAAGTGTAGAATAAGCGATCTCCGCGATGTCGAGCTCGTGGTCGCGGGCGCTGACGCAGATCTCGCCCTACACCTTCGCCTCCATTGGCATCGCCATCTCCATCGGCGTTTCCGTTCTCGGCGCTGCCTGGTGAGGCGATCACCATACGTTTCTTTCATGTTTTTTTGTCGTGGATTTTCTCTTTTTTCTTCAACGCGTATCTGATACTTCTCTTCTCCGGATTTCTTCAGGGGGATTTATATCACCGGCAGCAGTCTGATTGGTGCGGCGATCAAAGCGCCTAGGATAACATCGAAGAATCTTATTAGGTCTGTGTTAATGAAGTACCTTACTCGGTTAAGATCTATTTGTCCATTTTTATCATACATCATACTGCATCATACAAAATCATGTCTTATTCATACTGTTTTACTCGGTTAAGTTATCTGTACTTACATGATTTCCCTTTTTGGTCCCCATTTCCTTGTTACGGAGATTTTGTTGGACACGTGATGCTTACTAGTATATGCCCTAAAATTTGCTGAACTGGTCGTCGTCCCGTCAAGTTTATGTATAATATGAGCATAATCTTCTATACTTCAGAAGGATATTCAAGTCTTAATTCTTCTGCTAATTCAATTCTAAATCAATTATTGAATCCCCTTAGATTAGGTCTTACATTGCTGAAACATCTTAGGCTTGGCAAATGCTGTAGAATTGAGTTGATCTTTCTGAACATGTGAGATTCAGTATTGGCTATCTTTAGATGAAGATTTAATTGAATTGCTCATTCCTTGCTTGTTTTGATAAGAAGAATATTCAGTCAATATAGCATGATTAAGACCTTTTTTGCTTGATTTATTAGGTTATGTGGGTTCTTGACAAAACTCAAATCCATCAAAATTATAATTAGTTAATGTATGTGACAGTAGTGAACAATTATGTATCAGAATTTTGAGAAGCTGGTCAGACTTGGCGCTAGTGCCTAAAAGGTAATGTCAAAAATTGTTGTGCAAAATCTTATGGAGTGGACTTGGAGATGATTGGCATATTTGTCTAACTTGATCAACCTTTTTGGTCTCTTTTTATTGCTTCAACTATTGATGAACTTGAGTTAGAATTCAGAATCATCTTAAGGAGCAACTAGTCTAACTTATTGGGGTTGGCAATTGAGCTTGGCTGTAGATTGGAGGCAGAATTACTAGCCAAACTCAGAGTTATCAAATCCTATTCATCCTATCTTCTTCTGCCTGATTGCTTAGGCCATGTATGTACCATCTTAAGCTCTGATTACACCTTACATTCATAGAACCTAGAAACTAGTCTACGTTCTTCTACTATCCCACTCATTCCAGTAATCTTAGTAATATATTATATTTTTTAACAACCTAAGTACCTGTCATTCAACTGTGTAAAATGTTCACACCTTACATTCATAGAACATAGAAACTAGTCTTACGTTCTTCTACTATCCCACTCATTTCAGTAATCTTAGTAATATTATATTTTTTAACAACCTAAGTACCTGTCATTCAAATGTGAAAAATGTAGCTAGCTTTAGTACTTTACTGTTATCTAATATAATTAACGAAAGGGGCATGAATTGCATGACAGTCGTACAATACTACTTATGTATCTCTACGTTTTAACCATCCTACTTTAGTTTTTCTAATTATCTTCATCAACCTTCCTTCCAGATTAATAATAAAGCAAAGATTTCCTGGAGTCTTATTTCTAATGTTTTTTTATGCTCTCTTTTGATTATGCTTATTTATTAAGCAAATTGCCAAAACCATAAATACTTTTGAAAAAAATTACCAAAAGCATAAATAGTTTGGCAAATTGCCAAAACCATAAAATTTATGTGCAAAGCCCCAAAATACCCCTAAGATACTCTTGAATTCAAATTTTCTGCTAAACTACATTCCAAACTGCTTAAGGACTTTGAATCAAAGTCCCAAACTGTCTAAATAATAAGAATATAATCCCAGATAGGGACCAAAGTCTCTAACTACTATATGACAAACCATGACCATTGTCTGGTCATTAGGTAAATATGCTTCATAAATATCTGTAGGTCATAATATGAATATGACTCGTATTAGAGATTTAGGGATTTTGAAGTTCAAATTAAGGTTGTATTCTAATTATGTTCTAAATAAGAACATGTTATCAGAAAACAATACACTATGGAAGGGTATTCCTGAATATGCTCAATTAGTTAATCAATTTTTGATATAAAAGGTTTTAGCAATTGAATTTTCATGCATGATTCAAACCTATAGAGACAGTGAACATACCAGACAGTAGACACTTTTGTTGCTCTAGCCTCTAGTGCTGATTGCAACTTCATTACACATGATCTTTTATCAAACTAACAAAACTGCTCGATTTCCCTTTCTTTCTATATCCACAAATTTTTCTTAAAAAGGGGCTGTCCCCAGATTTTATAAATTTTCTAATAAAACCACATGCTACTCTTCTTTCCCTCTTCATGTGTTTTGATTAATTTGTCGCCATGGTTATAATGCTTTTGCAGTCAATACCAGGCAACAAAAAAACACTTATTGAGTTATATGCTTATATATATTGCATATATCACTTGTGGGAACTTGGAGTTATACGTCCACTCTCATTAATACCATTATTACCATCCACCTCCAATATTTTGGTTGTATGGTAGAGACAAAATTAAAGTAGATGATCATGCAGCATAGGATTCAATTGCCCACATGACCACATGCACTGTAATGAGCTAATTTATGACACATTGGATATGGGATGAGACTTCTGTTGGTATAGCAATGCCTAAATCTTGTCTCCACGGACTTTTCTCGTCGCTCATATTTGATTGAGGATGGCTTTGAATGTCCAGTATTTGACTGGAAATTAAACATCATTTTTTAACAATCTAAAAAGTACTATTAGTTTATGCAAAACTTTCTTTATGATCCTTTGTCTCCTACAAGATTGTTTAAGCTCTTTTGTTATGGAGTTACCAATAGTAGTTTAAGTAAGAAGTATAGTGGTTTGGGTTGTTTGAGTTATTTGGCTTGTTATTGGGTTCATTGATGTAATGGGTTAGTGGATAATTATTGGGTGTTAGTGGGTTGTTATCAAGTTGTGAGTAGTTGTACTTCAGATTATTCTAAGGTATTCTACAAAAGGGACCTAATGGAGTGGATATCAATGTTGTAATCTTTTCTCACAATTAGAGTGTTTCTCTACAAGTTATTAGGCTCCCTTGTAATAGAGCTTAAGGAGATTAGAGCGCTCTCCTAATTTGAGCTCATCCGTATCCTTTATTCCAATCCTTTCATCTACCTATCATCATCCCATATTTCCCTCTAATCACCCTTGGATCTTTGGTTCGTGACACCTTTTTTAGTCAAATGGGCTTTCACTTCTGACATTAGGAAAGAAAATAGTGAGTGAACAGTAAATTTGTGTATTGCTCCTTGATCTTTCAGTTCCATCAATATGATATGTTTCCTTGATCCCATAAAATTTATTGGTGATGTTGAGCATAATGGCCAAGTCACCTAGCCCAGGGGTTTTCTTCTTAATATACTGTAGAAATTTCATATATTGCTATTTAACAGCCTCTATCTTTTGTGTGCATACTGGAAATATAATATAATCTGTTTTCTAAATGTGAAATATAATAATATGTTTTTTTTATTGGAGATATAACAATCTTTTATTGGTCTTTCATCTCTTTCCATTAATCAATCTTGTCAACATTAAGTGTGTAGAGAAGTTGATATATTGGTATTGCATTCATAAATCTACATCCAATTGTTTCTCCATGCCTTCATGTATTTATGTTTTTGGCAACAGCATTGTGAATTTGTGATTAACTTCTTGAAATCCATGCTATAATTAACATTTTCTCCTTTCAAAGTTTTCTAACTGTTCAAATTATATATTGTTTATTCAGTGTTATTTTCTGTGAGGCTGTCGCCATATACGGGGTTATTGTCGCAATCATCCTACAAACAAAACTAGAAAGTGTGCCAGCGTCAAAGATATTTGACCCGGAGTCTCTCAGAGCTGGATATGCAATCTTTGGTTCTGGGATCATTGTGGGTTTTGCAAATCTCGTGTGTGGGTATGTTATTCCGCAATACAACCTTATCCACCTAGTTTACAGCTTCAGAATGTGGAACCAGTGATGCATCGTCAAAGTTGTTCTGAAATGTGTTTTCTCTGAACAGGCTTTGTGTAGGAATAATAGGAAGCAGCTGTGCTCTATCTGATGCTCAGAACTCTACACTTTTTGTGAAGATTCTGGTGATCGAAATATTTGGCAGTGCACTCGGGTTATTCGGAGTCATCGTTGGTATAATCATGTCATCACAAGCGACATGGCCAGCAAAATCGTGAGATCTTTCCCCATCACGAAAGAGCTCTGCTTGCTCCTGTACCAAAAACATGAAGCTTGTGCATTATTTCTTGAATCATAAACTTTGCCTATCATCATCATCTGACATTGTAGCTCTTGTATCAGATTTCATGTAGCCGTTTCTTACGAGTCACTTGCCTTTTTTTTTTGCTTCTGCCTTTGTGCAGATGCATCACTTGTTGCTCACATTTATTCGAGATAAATAATTCATGCTCGTGTGCTGAACACATGATGATTAACTTATAAGACTCAGTTGTATTAGCTTTTTTTCTGAATTTTCTACTTATTAATTTGTGTTGTTACTGTTGTATACTTGTGAAAGCAAATTATAGATGAAATACAACTACGTGTATAAATGTCTTCCACGAAAAGTCACCGAGCGGTGTTTATCGCAGGGCACAAATAAATTTGTTAACTTCCTATTTTACCCCTCAAATATTTGGATATATTACTCCGAGGCGCGAACCGGCCATCCGAAGAAAAGAGTAAGAATGGCCACAGTTTTCTCCGAGCAACTCCTTCGCCCGCTCCCCGCCGCTCTCCGGCAGCCCCCTGTCGGCGGAAGGAAGCCCGCGGGAACCCTCCTTCTCCGTTGCCCTCATCTAGGTCCTGTGAGACGGACCGCCGGGCCCAAGAGCAGGCGCGCCGCGACGAGCGGCTCGGTGGAGAAGGCGACCGCCGCCGACATGAAAGGGCTGGTGGACTTTCTCTACGCCGACCTCCCCCACCTCTTCGACGAGCAGGGCATCGACCGGACTGTGTACGACGACCGCATCCGGTTCCGCGACCCCATCACCAAGCACGACACAATCGACGGCTATCTGCTCAACATCCACCTCCTCAAGCTGCTCTTCCGCCCTGATTTCACGCTGCACTACGTGAGGCAGGTTTGCTTTCCCATCCCTTTGCAAATTCCATTGCTAGCAATTCCGCCAATGTTGCATTAGGAGCTACATTTCCCCCTCAATTCTTGATTCCAAAGTTATTTTTATTTTTATTTCCATACTTTTAAGTTTTAACTATGATGTTCTTGTTCATTATTGTAAAATGGCTCTATCATATTGTTAAATGTGTTCTTTAGCTTGGACGCCTTGCTTTTAGCTTAAGTGATTAATTTCTCACAGACAGGACCTTGTGAAATCACTACAAGATGGACCATGGTAATGAGGTTTGTTCTTCTCCCATGGAAACCGGAGTTGGTCTTTACAGGAATATCTATCATGGGCATCAACCCACTGACTCAAAAATTTTGCAGCCATGTGGTTAGCTTCTTTGTTATTGTTTGGTCACTACTCTTTGTCTAAGACTTTTCTTATGTTTTATGTGTTCATTGTTCTTTGTCTCTCTGTCATCTAGGATCTTTGGGACTCTATACAAAACAACGAGTATTTCTGGTTTGAAGGTTTAATGGATTTTTTGAAGCAGGTATGTTGTCTTCATTGCTTAAAAATGTGGTTTGGTTTGTGGATTAATTTGGCAAAGGCAACTGTGATTATCTTAAGCCTTCTTATCCATAGCTTGTAATTCTCTCTAGCTGCGAATTTACAAGACTCCAGACTTGGAAACCCCGAAGTATGTGATACTGAAGAGAACGGCAAACTATGAGGTATGATGTTGTTTCTGTGAGTATGCCTTATTGTGGCCTTTCAATGGTTGTCAGAACTCTATATGTTTTTTATCAAAAAATGGATTCTTTAGTTCAGTATTTCAGTTTTTCTCTTCTGAAATAGGGTCTTTTAGGTTTCCTGATGAGTGTTTAAAAACTAGTAAAGAAAACAAGCCAGAAAGCCTCCTCTTTCTAATATGTGTGTGTTTACAGATAAGGAAGTATGAACCCTTTGTGGTTGTTGAGACCAAAGGAGATAAGCTATCTGGGTCATCTGGCTTTAACAATGTTGCTGGGTGAGTAAGACACATATAATTCAAGTAGGAACAATCATTTTAGTTGCATATCTTTTTTTATATTACCTAATTGTGCATTAATTTTGCATTAATTTTGCATATCATGTAGGTATATATTTGGCAAGAATTCCTCGACTGAAAAGATTCCCATGACAACCCCTGTTTTCACCCAGGCAGTTGATGACACATTATCAGAAGTTACTATCCAAATTGTTCTACCAATGAACAAAGATTTGGGAAAGTAAGCTTAATTGTGCTAGAAAGATAATACCACGTTTTCTACATAGGAATTGTTGATAGATTATAAAAGGGAATTGTCATTATCTGATAAGAACCTTTCTGGTCAGTTTACCTTCCCCAACTGTTGATGAAGTTAACTTGAGAAAGGTTGAAGGAGGGGTTGCAGCAGTAACAAAATTCAGTGGCAAACCAACTGAGGCGATTGTAACCAATAAAGAGAGAGAACTCCGGTCAGCGATACTTAAAGACGGTCTCAATGCTCAACAAGGCTGTTTGCTTGCTCGTTACAATGATCCTAACAGCACTTACAGCTTTATGATGGTATGGTTTCCCTACTATGCTCTTGACCTTCATCACACTGAATCATTTGAGCATACTTCTACCATATGTTCCAATTTTTTATTTCATACTTAATTTATTATCTTAACTATTGGAATGGAATAATAAGTTTCAAATAGAAGTGTTTGTTGAGAGAAAATAACCCAAACAAATTTGATTAAGGAAAAATTGTAAGATCTAAATATTGACTAATTTAGGTAATGAATAATGAAACATTCATTTCAAAACTCCACACTTGTTAGGTATTTGAGAACAATGTTCTAATCTATCTCATTTGTGGTGGTCTATATATGAATAAGTTTATCCATTTATTTTTCCAATCCTCTTCATCTCTAGTCTGTTACCAAATCTTGTCTCTTTTCTTTTTCTTCTTCCTGTGCCCTTCATAATTTAGATTTGTGCCATGTGATTTTCTTTAATCATGGAGTGAAGAATACTTCTTTAGCTGCTCCACCTTTTGACTGTTCTTAATTCCGTGCTCTTATTTTTCTGCTATGCCACCAAAATCTTGGATCGAAGAGGAATGAGGTGCTGATATGGCTGAATGATTTTGAACTGGAATAGCCCTTCATGTTGTAGACACATCAGGTGGATGCATTCTTCTTTGAGTGGGTAAACTTCACCTCAGTTCAAAGTTTAGCACACGGATTGCAGTCATTTTAATGTGGATACTCTACATCATTAGATCAAATATGTTCTTTAAGAATTATCTCATGTGCTCATTTGTTAAATAGAGAATGGACCCTCAAAGCTGTATTAGGAAACTTGAAAGCACATGTTGCAGTTGATGTTAACTCTGTGCAAGTGAGTGATTGTTTAACTGGAACGAATAAAAGGATGAATGATTAAATTTCATGTCAAAATTTCATAGGATTCTTCCAAGTGCCGAGTTCATTGGGGGCGGATTTTTTATTAAAAGACCCTAAAATATATTCTTAATAGATCAAATAGAATTTCCTAATCAAAAAGTTCAAGTTAATTATCATATTCTCTTACTTTAACCCAAGGTGGAGACCCCAACAAAACAAAATAGCTTTGAAGTTAATCCGATCCTCACAATCTTCATCCTTAGTATAATTATTTTTCATCATAAAATATACAAAAAAATATTATTATTATTATTATTATGAATATGATTTATATCTCAACGTTAATTGTTAGATATCTATCAATTAATATTTGTTATTGATGTGGCAGTTCAATCAGCATCAAAATATATACTTTTTATTATTAAATGATAATATATATTAATGACTTTTTTTAAAAAAAAACTCTAAAACCCTTCTTTCCTATTTTATCTGATATTGCGTTCTCATATATTTAGATTTATTAGTATACGCATATTTTTGGTCAGACAAATTTTAATAAAAATATAAGGTAAAATATAATCGAATTTGAAAATTTAAGATATATTACGTGTAAATAAAAAAATTGAGATGAATTGGAATAGATTCATCAATTTTTCATAAAATAAAATTAATTTATTTATATATCCAATTTTTTTGAAGTTTTTTTTAATTATATCTCATCTTTTTTATTTGCATCAATAAGATATTCTAATTTTTATTTTATTTTTAATATTATTTTATACTTAATTAATTCTTCTGAGTTTGCTATAAAAACTCCACCTTATTCTACGATCTGCTCAATAATATTAAGTATTATGCAATCAATAAATTCTTGTAAGTATTTTATAATCCATAAAATTTTGGTACATTATTTGAGTATTTATTATATTTACTTTATTTATATAATTTTAATATTTTAAATACTCTTAAATTTAAGATCATTAAATTAATTATATAAATTATAAAAGATGTGGATATAATTTATTAGCCATTAAATTTGGTCTCGGAATGGTGTGGGGTTGAAGTTGAACGTAGTCAAAAGCCGTCACGAGCACACCGCCGTGCTTCCTATGTTGGGCTAAATGATGAAGTAGGTTGATCTTAATTCGGCCCAACTGAGCCGACTTAGGCCGAGAGCGGCTTATTAGAGGATATAAATACCAAGTGCTGCCCCTTTCTTGCGTCCCAAGAGAGGTCGGAAACGAAAAGCAAAGCAAGACGCGAGACAGAGAGAGAGAGAGAGCCTGTTGCGGTGAACCGAGACGACGACGACGATGGCGACGGCGGCGGTGGAGAAGAAGCAGCCGGCGGAGGCGGAGGCGGAGATGTGGGCGCCGGCTTCGAGGGTCAGGGGAGGCGGCGGCGAGGGGCTGCGGCAGTACTACATGCAACATATCCATGACCTCCAGCTCCAGATCCGACAGAAGACCAACAACCTCCAGCGCCTCGAGGCCCAGAGGAACGATCTCAACTCTCGCGGTTCGAAATCCCTAATCCTCGCTCTTTGTTCTTGCCCCGTTTATTGTCGATGCCCTAATTTTGTTGTGAACCCTACTTTTGGATATTGAGAAGGGTGGTTCAGTATGTCTTTGTAATATTCTTTCTGAATTATTCTGTTTCTTTGAATATTTCTTGATAAGATTAAGCGTTAAAGGTCAGATCTTGCCGTGTCCTGGGCTGTAGAGCTTAAATGCTTGCATTTTCTAGTTCAATCTGAGACGTGAAATGTATGGTTGCAGTAAGAATGCTCCGAGAGGAGTTGCAGCTGCTTCAGGAGCCTGGTTCGTATGTGGGCGAGGTGGTGAAAGTGATGGGAAAATCCAAGGTCTTAGTCAAGGTAAAACCATCTATTTTATTTTCCTTTCTAATTCCTGCTTAATATGTTCTGACTAACATAATATATTGCATGCTTGTCTTTTAAAATCGTTTTCATTAGATATAAGAACTGTCTTCTGTCCAGACAATGTTCTTTTGCTGTTTCCTCTCCAATATTTTTGGGCATCTACGTTATTCTTACTTTCTTAGTATCTAATTTCCAGTCTTGGATTTTGCGTTTATTATACTTGCATGACCTCTGATGAAGCTATTCAATGTGGCACCGGTTCACCTGTAACCTATGTTTCTCCAAAACAGTAGGGAACAGGAACGTGAACCATTGTTTTTTCTCTTCTAGCCCCTGACATTGTTATGTGGCTTCATCTGCAAAGTTATTGCCCTCCTTTTTTAACCAATGAACCTTGTTTAGTCATTAATTTTATTAAGTACTTCAATTATCTGGCTTAAACATGCTGGATTTTTCTTGTTATTTTTTATTTATATGCTCTTTTGTCCACTATCTTGTGGGTTTGAGTTGTATGTTAATAGAAACTAATATTTGTTTTCCCTTGAGCTGAAAATACTAGCTCCATTGCTGGTTAAAACATTTTTTAAAATAGGTTCACCTGCATTGAGAGCATTTGACACTTTCAATGGAGGGGCATTTCACTCACATTTTAATTGCATGGAATTGATAGGGGAAAATCATGTGGTAGGCAGATTATTTCAGAGAACACAGAAGGTTACTAAACATATCAGAAAAGGATATTCCTAAACCACCTGCAAAATTCACTTTCATATTGGAAATGAACTCAATCACAAATGTTTTTTATTTAAAAACCTTCATTTGTATATATCTTGGACAATAATTTCAGTGCAATTAGTCTTTATCTAGAAAGCCAACCTTGGCTTGAATGGCTGGATAACTTTTCTGATGGAGACATAAAGTTTATGGAATTATTTATTCGAAATTGTAAGTTGTAGTTTGCGCCATAGCAAATGGGCTGTCATTGTCATAGATAAGTCCTTCCCATTTCAAAAGGTATTCACATCTTATTCTTTAAGCTTTTGTTAACATTTAGCGGGTGATATAAAACCCTCCCTTTTCCTTATTTTAGAGATCTATCAATACTTCACTGTGGAGGTGAGGAATTGATTATCAAACTGTCTTCAAAAAAATTTGAACTTGCTCTCTTATTCTTCTTTGGACATGGAAACTAAATAATGTAGGAGCAAAATCTTGAATGTTTTCATCTAGGTTACACATGGATCTTATATTATTTGCTAAGATAACTTATTATGGTTACAAACCCAAACTTAATTTACTGAACTTGCGTCATTTGCTTTCTGTGCTGTGTCTAGACATGGAACTTAACCAACTTCTTTTGTTAGTACTCATGCATACCTTTGTTCTTCGCCCCTCTCAGGTTCATCCTGAAGGAAAATATGTTGTTGATATTGATAAGAGCATTGATATCACGAAGTTAACGCCATCGACTAGAGTTGCTCTGCGCAATGATAGTTATGTTCTTCACCTTATCCTACCTAGCAAAGTAGACCCTCTGGTCAATCTTATGAAGGTTGAAAAGGTTCCTGATTCCA
Organism: Canna indica; assembly: GCA_034359265.1. Lineage (NCBI taxonomy): Eukaryota > Viridiplantae > Streptophyta > Magnoliopsida > Zingiberales > Cannaceae > Canna > Canna indica. Next base: position 82,362,198 of record CP136894.1, read on the forward strand.
CCTATGACATGATTGGTGGCCTTGACCAACAAATCAAAGAGATAAAGGAGGTCAGCAACTTTACAAGAGTCTTTTCCTATTTGATTATTTGCTTGGCATTTATGATATTCTTGATTTATTAAATTACATGAGGAAATTTGCTCTGCTCCTCAAATTTCAGGTTATTGAGCTTCCAATAAAGCATCCTGAATTGTTTGAAAGTCTTGGAATTGCTCAACCAAAGGTATTCTCATTGTGGCCATGGAATATTATTATATTCTCTTGATGTGGTGATGTTACATGCTACTTGAAAGTTCCTGACTTACAAAAGAACTCCGCGTCTTACATTTATAATATTGATGTTGACTTATCCACAGGGAGTTTTGCTTTATGGGCCTCCTGGAACAGGGAAAACTCTATTGGCAAGAGCTGTTGCTCACCACACTGATTGCACGTTCATAAGGGTTTCAGGATCTGAGTTGGTTCAGAAATACATTGGAGAGGGCTCTAGAATGGTTCGTGAACTGTTTGTTATGGCAAGGTATGTTCAGTTGCAAACTTGCAATTTAACCTCCATAAAATCTTCCTTCTAATTTGATAGGAATAAGAATTGAAGACAGGAAAATTAATAGCTTTTGTCCCTTAGATAAATAGATTTTATTTGTACAACTATATGTTTTTGTAGGGAACATGCTCCATCAATTATTTTCATGGATGAAATAGACAGTATTGGATCTGCTAGAATGGAGTCTGGCACTGGTAATGGTGACAGTGAAGTACAACGCACAATGCTTGAGCTTCTCAACCAGCTTGATGGCTTTGAAGCATCAAACAAAATTAAAGTATGTGGATATTTGGCATGTGAATAAGTTTCACATGTCTTATAATAGAACTATTTTTTTGTGTATTTTTGGTAGAATGCTAAACTATATTTAATCATTTTTTGAAGGTTCTGATGGCCACAAATCGGATAGACATCCTGGACCAAGCACTTCTCAGGCCTGGTCGGATCGACAGAAAAATTGAGTTCCCTAATCCCAATGAAGAGGTACATGACTGCTGCAAACTTGATAGTTCTGTGCATTACCATCTTTTGAAGCATAGTTAGCTTTGTGAATACAATCTGATATAAACGTCCAATTGTACTTCAGTCGCGCTTTGATATCTTAAAGATCCACTCAAGGAAGATGAACTTGATGCGTGGGATAGATCTTAAAAAGATTGCAGAAAAGATGAATGGAGCATCTGGAGCAGAGCTTAAGGTACCATTTCTTATTATTCATGGAGCTTGCATTGTTTGGTTCCAGTTCTTCCTTAGTTCATCTGTAGCAATTCTCATATTGGCAGTTTCTTTTCTTGCAAGAACAATTGCATGTGTGCTTGCAATTGGGCATAGAATCACCTACTTCGTTTCTACAAATTTTTGGTATTTTAAACTGTGTAGCTTTCAGTTTTCCTTTCCCCACTTTAGATTTCAATCAATATGCTGACAGCTAAAAAATGATTGACAACTGTTGCTTAGCTAAGGGTAAACTGCTAAAGACTATCTCTTGGTTTTCACTTATGAACAAATCTACTCAAAACTTATTTCCACAAATTGCATATTTGGTGTTTTACCATAAGTCAAACACATCACTTGCCACCTAAAGCATCTATCCATCTAAAACGAAGTGGAAGAAATTTTATGGGACTGGTAAAGAAAGATGAGTGGCACGTGAACTAGGCTTTTGGTGGTATTTTCTTATATGGCACGTGAAGTGCTGGTCTTATAGCCAAATTAGACTGCCATGTTAAGAAGTTAGAAGGTTTCTGATAAGTCTAGTAGAAACCCAATGCACATGATAAGTTTGTGAGGATGCTCTTAACAAACTGTATATCATTCAAATGGAATCTTTTAAGTGAGTATATTTTTCTTATTCATTTATGGAATGCTATAGAGCTCACTCGTAATGATCTATTTGCAGGCTGTGTGCACGGAGGCTGGTATGTTTGCACTCAGGGAACGAAGAGTTCACGTGACGCAAGAGGATTTCGAGATGGCAGTTGCTAAAGTCATGAAGAAGGAGACTGAGAAGAACATGTCCTTGCGAAAACTGTGGAAGTAGATCTCCTTGGCAAAGTATAGTAACAGTAATGCGTTATGTTTAAACTCCGAACTTAATTTGATTGTGGCCCACTCTTTCGAATCCTGTAAACCGTGCCCACATACACGAAGGGGATGATCTTTATCTATTCTGTGTGCTGGTTATCACAGAAGGTCAATTGCCTCTCTTCTTGTATTCATAGGGGGAAGAAGCTTGCATTGCAATTTGAGGAGATATTTGAATTTAGTTTTGACTCATTAGGTACTTTTTCCCTGGGGATATCTCATGTTTATTTAGGATCTGGCTATATGAACTAATTTGAACAGTAATTAAGCCATAAATCAGGCTTGTCCGATAATTTGTTTGATTTTAACTACGTATTCAACGGAACTAGATGAGAATTCATCTACTGGATCAAATCTTACCCCCTATATATTTTAGGATTCCAATTATTTAAAAAAAAACCTAAATTGAACCGACCCGAGTTTTGCACGGATTCTATCTGAATTTGTTTTTTGATCGAAAACTTTTTCAAATCAAGCTGGGTGTCAGGTTGAATCTATTTGAATTTCTTTAAATACTAATTTCAAAAAAAATTAACATGATTCAGCTCTTTAATTGATAATAGCACTTTGTGGGAGGTGAAGACCAAGAATAAAAGACTTTGCTTGAAAGTTTTGAACGACCTCATAAATTTTTTATATAAAAAAACATAATTTTAGTTTGTTATATTGATATGATAAAATATTGAATGTTTGATTAAACTATATGATATTTTTGCTCATATGTTTTTTTGAAGCGCTTACGATTAATTTAATATCGTGTGAGATAGATATAATGACTTAAAATTTAATATTTTTGTTTTAAAATTATTTAAAATTTTCAAGTAAAAGTCTTAAACATTAAAAGTTAAGTTAAAATACATTGTTGTTCATATATATTTCTTTTTAGTGTCTGGGACTAATATTATGTCATAAAAATTAGATATTCTTTTTTGAGTTTTTAAGAAATTCAAAATTTTCAAGCAAAAGTTTTAAACAAATTAAAGACATTTGTCCAAAATCTTAAACACCTATACAAATTAAAGTTTAATTAAACTGGAGAGCATTATTGCTTACATATATTTTTGAGTACTTAAGACTAACTTTATGTCACAATAAATAGAAATAAATAAATATAAGCATGTCATGTTGGCATGTTATTGGTGAGAGAAACTTTATCCAGCCATCAGATACTATACTTAATGCCATTGTCCAATAGTTGTTAAAATTTTCCTAATTTAAATATGATAACTTATTATTTTAATTTTAAGTATCAACACAAAAAATATACTATATGGATATTTAGTAAAGAATATTTTGAAGAATTTATAAATATACTATGTGGCACATTTATTTATTAAAAAAAATTAACATCACATCAATTTTATGAATTTTTATTGATTTAGAGTGAATTCATTAACTCATTAATAAATCCATCCGCTCATAAAGATAAATTTTGATAAACTTATTAATGAGACGAGTCATCCGAAAAAATAATAAAAATAATAAATTTCACATGACATATGATGTAATATAAAAATATATATTTTCTCATTAGTAAATATGTCATGTAAAAATTAGAGAGCCACCAAATTTTTGAGACTAAAAAAGGTGGTACATATATTTTAAGGTATTTAAAAGGTTGATGTATCTATTTACCATTCAGGGTAGACTTTAGTCAACGTTCAAGTCAATTCTTGGACACCCCTAATTGCTGCGAGTGCATTGTAGGCAGGTTAAAGCCTTATATTATATTACATATAAATATAATATTATATTATATAATATTATATTATATTATATTATATTATATTATATTGTTAATCAATACAGATTAGTCCATATAAACTAGTATTATACATGCTAGTATACATGTGCATCAAATACTATATAATAATAGTACAATACAGGCTAGTACTATACAGATTAGTACTATACAGACTAATACTATATAATGTACCAAACGAGCCCTAAAAGTATAGAAGCCTTTGCCAATCCGGAAGCTTGAAACAGCAATCAACACCAAACCTATGGAACCAAAGTTCCACACACAAACCTCTTTTTTTTAGGGCACAACAAAAAACACTATCTTAAAAGTAAAACAAGAACAAATCCAGTCAAGGTTGACAATTTCCTGGTTAAAGTATATAAATTTCATTTCAAAAAAACAACTTCGATACAAACAATTAATGTTCCAAAGAAGATACACTTGGGAAGCTTTGGCATAACAATAAGGTTGATCAAGTATGAGCAAGAAGATCATAAACAACCTCTTTGCTATGCAGACTAAGAGACGATATATTGATCCTCTCCAGGTGCTGCAGTGGTGGGAGCCTGGTGTCAAAGTTGTGCACATATTTGTATCTCAACAATGTTATTCTCTGGGAATAACCTACAATGCAGAACAAGGTTAAGAATATTCCTCTTCAACTGAAAGCAGCAACTTAAAGAAGGGAAAAGGTCATCAGAACCTAAATACAATAAAAGCACATAAACAACTTGAAGCCTTCTCTAATGAACTTTGCATAGTAGGGTTCTATTAGAAAGAGCATATCACTGGCCTAGACCTACCTAAGAAGAAATATCAAATGCAAGGGCAGTAATGACTAATGCTACTTCAAGAAATATGTTTCAGGTTTTTCATGACCAGATTGCATATTGTATTTGGAATTCAAGTTAAGAGGGGATCAATGTCTAATTTGAGAACCAGAAACACAGACAATGAGAAAACCAATGTCCAATGACTGTATATATAAGATCAGGCATGGAGATTAGGTAGCACAAAAGCGGAGAATCCCGTGCTGATCTAAAAATCACAAGTTCATTAAAAACTAAGTTCAGATTCAAGAGTAAATTTGACAAGTATTTGTTCCATTGGATCTCAATAACATGATTATGCTTGCACATGAAAGGATGACTACCTTTCTTTATAATTCATGGGCACATGAAAAAAGGATTGCAGCGTGGCTTCAATGTGATGACAAACATGGCAAAGCAACAGTTTCTAATGCAGGTTTAACCAAATTCACTACACACTTGGAACAGAAAGGAGTGAAAAATCAAAACAAACTATTTGATGAAAGAATTTGCAGTCGAAGAGTAAAATATTACTTTAATGCGAAAATGCAAATACAAAATGACCACCATTTGTTGGAGGCCAATACAAGCATACTTTTGGAGTCTCCGACTTGGGAGCTTGAAGAGGTATAAGAAGAAAACCAGTATGTTCACCAAATGATGAAGTTAAACAGAGACAAGGACAAATAGATGTAGCATAACTTCGTCAATATAACCACCACGCAAATACACAATGCATCTCTCCCAGACATCATTTCTCATTCAGTCTGTTGTCTTGATTATTTTGAGATAGCATACCAGCTGGAATATCTTCTTCAACACCCATAACCAGATTTACACATCATATCATATTAACTATAAAATGAAAATTTCAAATAAATATAGGACAAATAAACTCCAGGAGAACAAGTAATTGGTATAGAAGGCTTGTGCAAGTGCTTGCTATAAGCAACTATTTTAACACTCAACCAATTTGAGTACCTACAAACATAAAAAAAGAACTAGATAGATAAAATTGTGCCAAGATTAACACTAGCAACCCTAAAAAGAAAAAAAAAACTGCACATGGTTTCTTTAATCGAAGGAGATGGAATTATTTAGATATTAGTTTCTTAATCTCCATTGAAAACTCAGCAGCAGATACGTGTAAAATTTGACAGAGTGTTGTCAACAATTCTGCTCGTTCCCAACTCATTGCTGGTCCAGAAGCATGAAATGCTTTCATCACAGAACGGAGTGCTTGCAACTCTAGCTGATGAATTACCTCTGCAATTCTAGACGATGATTCTCTTTCTGAGCCACGAAAAGTTTCTGGATGATCAGAAAGGTTAAGAAAATCTGGATTAGAGGATAATACATAGTGGTCTGGTGAGCTATAACCATTGTTGCTGATACTGCAACTGCCAACTGATGATGAAGTACTTTCTGAACCACTATGCCTATCATGAAAGGAAGAGTCCAGCAATTTATCATCCAGCATTGTTTGTCCAAAGGAAACGCCACCAGCCTTTTCCTGCACATTTCCAGCAGAAATCTGTGCATGTCCTCCTGACATTTTGATTGCTCTGGACTTTTTGGTACCTTTAGTGCTTGACTCTTCAGTAGGTGATGGTTCAACTCTCCGTTTCCTTATGGCCCGCTTGAATGGTATCGACTGGCAATCCAAGTTTCCTCCTTTGCACAAACTGTTCTTTTCATTGGCATTTTTTCTTGGCTCCTGAGCATAAAAAACTATTCAGATATCATGAAAAGCTGTATTTGCTATATGAAAAGTTGCATAAACTAAATCAGTTTTCCACAAAAGGTATAATAGGCGAAGTCAAATTGAGTGAATGACTAGAAAGATCATTCTAAACAAGCCATATTCTTGCAAATGAAGTAATGGCCAAATAATTGGGGATGCTGCTGAATACCTTTTGAACCACTACCCAGTGGTTATTTTGCCAAGACTGCCATGTCCTCATAAAAGATTTATGAATTATGCATGTCTGGGACGAATCAAGAAGCTTCAGTAAATAGCGATCCTCAACAAGAACCATTGACACTTCAGCAGGCTTCCATGCCTGATCTTCAAAAACTTCGATTTGATCTCCAACTGCCCAGTCATCCTTGGAATCTGCTGGAGGGCAGGGCCTAATTGCCTTTCTTGGCACCCTCTCCACTGCCGGGCTGTTGTCTGATACAAATTGGTTATATCGAACCAAATAGGTATGCCCGTTGCCTGATATGATCTTTGCAAGCCTCCATGAACCTGAAGGTGATAAATCCTTCATGTTCAGTACCTCCACCTTTTTCCCCTTAGTAAATCTCATGATGCCAATGGTATACTCTAATTAAGATGAACATACAGAAGAAATTTCAGTCATAGTTCCATATCCGAAGGACAGATAAGGGCGATAACATGATGCGAAGGCAAACTGCAGATCGAAAAAGATTATCAAAACACTCAGCCTTTCACCGAAATTGAAAAACCTGATCAGGCCTTAAAAATTATCAGGTGGTCGTTGATCGGATTTTCCAACAAAGAAAGCATTTTGATATTCCAGAAATCCAACATGAACTTCATCGTTTAGGCATTGCTGAGAATCACGTAAAAACAGTAATCTGAATAACAAATTCTTAGATAATCTTCACGGTATCAACTAGATTATTCTCAAATCGACTCGCCGAGCACGTAAGAAAACCATTAAAAATCACAAAACCGTTCTTAAATTACTTTTTAACTCAAGAAATTGAAAGATTGTCAGTCAACAAACCTAGAAAGATTGGTGCATTCCCAGCAACAAGACTTCAAAAAAATACATGCACGATTTCGACCTTCAAATGAGAAGAACTAGATAAGAATTTTTTTAAAAAAAAACAACAATCGGCCTACAACTGTTGCTAGTTTTCCGGACAATAAAAGTAAATCGACGAAAAAACATTGAAATTTTGTTCAAAATTCTAAGAAATCCCCCAATTTGATCAGAAAAATACTAAAAATAAAAGGAGAAAAACGCAATTAATTAACCGGACATAAACGAGTAATAAACTTCATTGATTAAAGCGAACAATCAACGAAAAGCATTAGAATCTCTTTAAACAAAAGAACGAGGATCACTAACCTTCCTATCAAAAATAACACGAGAGATTGGTAAAAACAGGAATCAAGAACAAAAGGTGGCTACTTTCTTCTTTCTGTTCTCCTCGCCGGCGGCCTTCTCTTTGCAATGCGGCTTCTTCACCTCCGGGAAACAACAGTAGAAATCAAACTGTGGTTAGGATTTCCAACAAAAATAGGAAGACGAAATTATATTCAAAAAAGCATGGGCCGTTCGATGGAACACCATTCGACTCGACGATCCAGATCGCGTTTGTGTTGCTGGATACGTCATACGTACAGTCTCGCGGCCGAGCCAGCAAACAGGGAAAGACTTCGCTATTGATGGGCCCAAAGGGGTCCAGCTGATCTCAACCAATGGCAAATGGTTCTCGTAAGGGTAGATCAGTAACTTTATGACACAGTTTGATTCGTTGAGTTAGGCTTGTTGAAGGGGAGTTTATAACGCTTGAAAATTCAGCTAACTCTAGTTATTTTTTAAAATCATAAAGACTTTATTGGGGAAATTATAAATATTTTATGCTATTTGGCAAAATTATAACTTTTTATAATACACTTAAATTATTCTCTAATTCTATTTATCTACTTAATTATAATTAGAGAATTTTGAAAAACCATAAAAAAAATTATAGTTTATCGGTAAAACTAAGTTTATCAGAACCATATTTTTTAAATAATATACCTAAGTTATCTTTAATTCTATTCATTTATATAATTATAATTATATTGATAATTAGATACTCTAGATGACATGCTTAGATTTAGCATACTTACCAAATTAGTAGATCTAACAACTTAAAATAATATATTAATAACAATTATATTTGTAGTTAAAAACTTTGGTGAAAGTCATGCATAATAAATTTTAAATTTCACATATTTATGATCTTAACAAATTTTAAAAAAAAACTAAAATATAATTTTAATTGCAATTTCATTGGCAATTAGGTAGGGACTTTGGTGAAGGTCACTATCTACTAATATAGTTTTGATTAACATCTCATTTTAAGTTGTTGAGTTTATTAATTTTACAAGTATGTCGAATTTAAAATTTTCTAAAGTAGTTCATAATTGTTAATGTAATTATAATTATACAAATGAATAGAATGTGGGTAATTTTGGTGTATTATAAAAAAAAAATATGATTTTCATAAAAAATCATAAAGTATTCATGATTTTATCAATAAACCATAATTTTCTTATGTTTTTCTAAAAGATCCTTATAATTATATTGAAAGATATGGGCTTTGATCGCTTATATAGTTATATATGTGTTTTATTAAAAAAATAATAATTAAATTTGACATGCTTATAAAATGAATGTACCTAACAACTAAATATAAGATGCTAATCGTAGTTATAATATAGTTAAGTTTATTGACATATCATTTTTTATCGTTAGGTTCATTAATTTGACAAACATTTCAATTTTTAAAAAATAAATATGAAATAAAATGATTATATAAGCAGTTAAGTGTCTCACCGTCAGTATAATTATAATTAAGTAAATATAATTGATAAATAATTTGGGTATATTGTAATATATATAGTTTAGTAATTTGGGTATATTGTAAAATATATATAGATTTGATAAATATCATAAAATATATATGATTTTTTCACTAAACCATGAAGTTTGATGGGTATGTTTCAGCCTAGTCCTAAAAGAAAAAGTTTTTCCTTTATCTCATTAAACCTCGTGCTATCTATAGTTATTTAAAATTGAAATTTGGCTCACATATATAGATATTTTTATATATATTTAAAGAAATTGTTTTACATAAATATTGATTTATATAAGTCAACTCAAGTATTGTCATATTTTAATATTGTTGGCCTAAGGTTTTTAAACTTCACCGTAATCTCGATTTTGATGATAACAAATATAGAACTAATAATTTCATAAAGAAATATTTTCAGTTTCATATCAATTTGCGTGCAACGTCATCGATCGAAAAAATTGACAAGGACGTTCGTCAACGCTCGGATTTCATCAAGAAGATAAAGTTTTGATTTAGAGTGTCTAAACTATATATATTATTTATTTGGTTAGAAGATAAAGTTCTAACCAAAATTTGAACCCCGAAAACTTGAAAAACAGAACAATTAGAAAAGTGCCCTAAAAATTTTAAAGTATAAAGAGCTTCTTGGAGGGCTACATAATTTAGATATTTTCTTGATATCAAAAGTGTCAGCAATTATTTCTCAGGTAATAAATAAATAAATATTTATTTAAAAGAAGTTATTGGAAACCTCTAACATATTCATATTTGACGTGAAATATTTTAAAATTTATGATTTTCGTAAATTTGTACTAGACCCAAAAAATTAGATTTAGATTATTTAAGATATTTTTATTGAATTCAAATGAGGGTACTTCCTTATTAATATTTATATTTTAAAATTGATTAACTTAAAGTTAATAAATATTAATAAGACTTCAAATATTATAAACTACAAAAACTGTCAAGAATTTTCATAATGACCGAACCACCAAGTTCATCGAGGAGGACACTTATTCCACCACCTCTCTCAATAAAGATTTGTCCAGCTCCTCCATCATATTTAGTGTTGTCGTTGTGGTTCTTTAGGAATCATCGGTCGATGGCTGATTGGCTCTACTGGTTGCTCGTTAGCCTTAGTTGTAATGTTAATTATAAGGATAATTACCTAAATATATCATGAATTATGAATTTTATCTTATTTGTGGTCAATTTTAAAATATTACCAAATTATATCTCGAACTTTGACATTTGTCTCAATTACATCATCCCGTCAACTCTCCGTCAGCAGCACCGTTAAGATGATGACGTAACACTCTGACGTGGATTAAAATAATATTTTTTATTTGAAAATATATAAAACCACTTTAATTTATATTAAATAATTTAAAATAAATATTTGTTATTTTATATTAAAAATCACTCCGAGTCATATCGGGAGTGAACATGGAGAGATTTTTTAATATAAAATATAAAATAATATTTTATATTATTTAATATAATTTAACTTAATTTTTTAAATAAAAAATATTGTTTTAATTCACGTCATCGTCTTAACGGTGCTGCTGACGGAGAGTTGATGAGAAGATGTAATTGAGACAAATGTCAAAGTTCGGAATGTAATTTGGTAGTATTTTAGAATTGGCCACAAATAGTATAAAATACATAGTTAATCATATATTTAAATAATTATCCTAATTATAATGGTAGTTAAATTTTGTACACAGTCTTTTCACAGTATTGTTCGCGGTGTAGGTAGCTAGATATACATTATTGACAAATTAAAATTGTAACAATATATTTTATTAAAAAATGTAATAATGTGTTGTATGGGTATTGTGTTTTGGGTGAAACAATATATATTGTGATGAAAACTAATATTTTATGTATGAAAACAAATTAAATAAATAGTATAAGTAATTATTCGGGTGAAATAACATACGTTGTAATGAAACTATATATATATATATATTTAAAAAATTATAGTGAATAAGATTAGCATTTTTATGAAAGTTAACAAGACTCTTACCAAGTTTAACAAGCGATCGACATAACGAATTAGTCACGTGCCGCAACACGCGACACAATCATCTACTTCACTCTCTATTTAGGTGACATAGTGGTCAGACATAGGAAGGAACTCAACTTTCTTTCGATTGTCGTAATTTTTTGTATAAAATCGAAGAGATTGAAAGAATTTTTAAAAAATATTAGACGACACGCAAACTAACAAGACAAAGTCTAGATTAAACTAGATTTGACATGATAATACTAGATAAAAACTTATCCCCTATTCGTTCAACGCAACACTAGATAACAAAAATAGTATCATCTTAAGTTAATATTTGAGATCAATTATAATCGTGATTGAATCAATTATAATCGTGATTCTAATTTGAATCGATTTACAATTTATTAAATACTTTTGAACTTGAATACTCTGTTTTATGTTAAGTTTGATTTTAAAGCTTTTTTTATAAATCGGTCATGTAGAAATTACATAATAATTCGTCAAATTTTTGGATAAGATGAATAATTTGGAAAAAATTAAATCAAACTAAAAAAATGTTTAATTTAGAGGATTAAAGTGAGATTTTAAAAATCTAAATATGAGTAGAAAATCACAACAAATTTTTGGAGCGAACCGGTAACTTGTACTATGAGGGTCAGAGCCAACCAAATTTACGAGGGTCAGAGCCAAACCCGACCCACGTGATCCGCACATGATTAAGACAAGAGGGTATTTCCGTGAATATGACTACACAACAGGGTCATTTCCTCGGTTGCATTAAAACATACGCGGATCTCGTATCGGGAAGCTTTTAGGTTTCAGTCGAAGCTCTGTAATCTGCGGCGGAGCAGCAGCTGCTGCTCTCGGAATACTTTTTCTTCGATCTGCAGGTAGGAAATTTAGGGCTTTGTCTCACCCAACGATCTCTCCCTCTCTCCTTATCTCGTTATTTGGATCTAGCATCCATCCTAGGTCGAGTTCTCCTTTGTCAATCCCTTTGTAGGCCGCCCTATCATATACATGTTATCGGGCTTCCCGCATCATCTTTGGTCTCTCTCACTCTCTCCGATTTCTTTATTCGTCTGGGTTTTGTCTCAAGTTTGTGTTGTCCTCGTTTGTGCCGGGGCTTGTGTGGGGCTGAGCTAGGTTTAGCGTTCCGAGGACGCGTCCCGATTGGTTGGAGATTGGGGCAGATTTGTTCCTTCCCTGTCTCGTCCTTGTACATATATGTCACAGTCGGAGCCCAGTCATTGCTTCTGCATGTGAGATTGTGAGGCTCCATCTGTAGATGCTGGACTGTCTAGCTTCCTGTATTATGTAATGAGCTTCTAAATTTCTTCTATTTTGCTTAGTTCTTTGTAATTTCTTGTATGCTGATTACAAGTTTGACGGAACTGTGGAATACAGTTAATTTGTGGCCTACTTATTTTAAATTGCCTTCTGAATGACGTAGGCCAAGCATTTCCTGGTTTGGATTTTCGACGACTCTAGCTGGCAAAAATGGCCATAAAGTTTAACCCTATTGTCTTCATTGATGTATCAATTGATGGGGCAACTGCAGAGAGGATGGTGTTTGAGGTATTGGATCGAATTGTTTAGTTATTATAATATAATATTTTATTTGAGTTTTTTTTTTTAATCCCAACTTTGTTATCTTTTCCTCTTTACTATTTCAGTCTGTATGTTGTTAGAGTGTTGACTAATTGCATTGTACAGCTTTTTGCTGATATTGTTCCGAAGACTGCTGAAAATTTTCGGGCACTTTGCACAGGTAAAACTACACTTTCTACATCCATTACCTTTCTGTATTTGTTCTTCACTTGATTATCTTGTCTTGTTCTCTTATCTTGTTCCCTTGATGTAAAAAGTTATTTAATCTATGCCCATCCTTGTGCTGTTTCAGTTAGAATTATGTCAGGGTTATGTGAGAGTCCTTTATTTGAGACCTGCTCCAAGGTCTTGAATAGTCGGGATGGATGTCAATTGATCCCCCTTGAGAATCTGAAACTCCTTCAGCACCCAGCCGAAGAAGGCTTTGAGTCTTCTTCTTGCCTATTGTGGTTTCTTGTTGAAGGGCAGAGTAAAAAAGTAAAACAGGGAAAGAGGGAAGAGAGGAAAAGAAATGAATCAAAAGTTTCATTGAATTGAGTGTTCAACCCCCTTACCTTCTAGAGTTCCACTTTTTATATCCTTATACTTCGGTTACATCAGTCACACTTCAGTTACTTCTTCAGTTACTTCAGTTACATCAACAGTTACATCAATTATACTTATAGTTACATCATTTATACTTCAGTTACTTTCTTCTTTCATTTCCCATGTTCGAATCTACTATAAATTTTCAACCTTGGTGACTCTAATAATGTTGGGTTCCTAACAAGTTACTGATGTTTTATCCTCGAGCTGTAACTATTTTTCTTCATGACTTTTATCTTGCCCTGCATCCTCCCTTTCATTACTCTTTTAAGTGTTTACCCTAAATTGAAGATTCCTTTTGTTGCGAGCTAGCACATTCCAGATTTTGGTTGCTATTTTTGTGCAACACCAGGGGGATTTCATTTGTTGTGAATTAAGCACATTCAGGATTTTCGGATGGTAGTTTTGGCCAACACCAGCTGCTCACAACATAGTCTACTGTGCCATGTAGCATCCATACAGAAGGAAATATTGGATACCGTTCAAATGGTTGATTTCTGAAAATGTGAGACCTATATCTTATGCCCATGGAATCTCACACAGAATACGAACACGCCTCTCTCTTGTAAGCTGATTTAGAGCCTATGGAATGGCCAAAATCCATCTTTATAGCAAAACCGTTGACTGAAATCAATACATCTGACAGATTTTAGGTTCATATGACTAGCTTTTTTTTATCAATGTTCTTAGTAGTTATTAGTTGTCTCTCTTGATTTTCATCCATTTAAGAAATTGTCACTGTAATACAATTATACTGATATACAGATTATGAACCAAAGATGTACAACTTATCTGAAATCTTGACCAAAATATTACAATGATTGATACTTCAACCTTTGGTTTACTGAACAAAACTATGAGGTTTTTTCTTCCAAATGGTGATTTTTATGGTTGTTATCATGTTTATTAAATTGGAACTACTTTTGATATCTGACAAAGAATAAGTAAATATTTTTAAAAGTTCATTTTCTGGAAACTTGGCTTTATAAAGGATGCATACCCGCATATTATAAAACATACTGACTAATAATGTAGCCTGTGAGCTTCCTGGTCTAATACCGAGAGGCTACTTCTTGTAAGGAGTCTATTATCGAAGGTAACAATGTCTTTAATGCAAGACACCACTGGATCTTCACATTTGATTTTTCATACTATCTTCTCCCTTCAAAGAAATGTCATAATGATGAATTGAGTCCAATTATTCTTCTTGTTATCGTCCAGAGGCAACAATAATTAAATTTTAACACTTCAGGAGTGGTTGACATGTAGCATCTTTTCCTAACACTTCATAGAGTGGTTAGCAATAATACCTTTTCCTTGCATTTTATCTTTTGCATTATGAATTAAGTCATGGATTGTAAAATTTGATACAAGTTAGCCTTGATTCACCATTCATATACAGTATTCTGAGAACGCATGCGGCCAGGGTTCTTTCCTCTTTAGTTGATCTTGGATGAATCATTTTGTTATTACCTTGTCATTTGGTTGCTAGAGAGGTTTTTTAATATTTGTAAAAAGGAATCATTTATTGGATCATCATTGGTGGCTTATTTCCTGATTGTAAGCCAATACCCGTCTTTTTAGGGGCGAGCAAAATTTATCGATTAACCGACCGAACCGAAACCGAATTAACCGAACCGAATTTTCCGAATAATTTTCGCTTCGGTTAACGGTTAAAAAAATTTAAGTTTTTGGTTTTTGGTTTGGTTTGGTTTGGTTAATTACTGAATTAACCGAATGTTAATATATATTAAATAATATATATCATATGCTGTTGTTTGCCTAAGTGGTTAGGAGGGTTTATTTTTATCCCAGCAACCTGGGTTCGCTGGTATAGTATAATTGTTAGTTTTATTTTATTTATGGTTACATATATAGGTTTGGTTAGTAATATTCATATCAAAAATATGGTTTGCTCTTATGGTTAAGGTGTTATATGTTTATATCATTGACCAGGGTTCGAATCTCAGTATGTATTTTTTTCCACCATTTTTTCGGTAAATTTGGTAAATTAACTGAACTGAACTGAACTGAAAAATTCGGTTAACCGAACCGAATTAACCGATTTTTTTCGGTTCGGTAAATGGTTAATAGAAATTTTCCATTTCGGTTCGGTTAACCGAAAGTTGGGTTCGGTTAATTAACCTAACTGACCGATGCTCACCCCTATGTCTTTTTGGTTTGAAAAAGGTGAGGTTAAATCAACTGCATTAGTCATGAAGTATTTATGAACTTTGAGTTTTGCTTTACAGGTGAAATGGGTTATGGAACTAAGACTGGGAAGCCCCTACACTACAAGGGTTCAATCTTCCATCGCATAATTAGGGGCTTTATGGCACAGGTATGTTTATCTTTCTTCATTGATTTTGCATGATGGTCCTTCATTATAGCATGAATTGTTTGGCTTTTCTCTGTTTTGAAATTAGAGGTAATGGTTTTTGGCCTTTGTCATTTGGCAGATGGTCAGGACTGCTTTTCTTGTCATATAGTTTATAAGGTTGTACTTTGTTGTGTCCTATTATGCAAATTTTTTCGTCTTCACCTTATTTAGCCCACTTTTTTTTTATATTTGTATTATATGTAAAAGTGATGATTGGGGTGTTTGTTCTTTTGCAGGGTGGTGATTTTTCAAGGCGCGATGGTATGCTTTCTACACTCGCTCTTTTTTCTGCTAAGTTTGTTGCATTTTAGATAGCCAATGTTGATACTTCTGTTGTCATATAGCTTATGTTGGGTGCTGCATGTCTGAATGGTTTATAAAGTCTATCTAGCAATCTTTTTCTGCTTCTTACAAAAATGAGAGACGTGATTGTTCTATTAATCTGCATGCATATATGTAGAAGTACATGTTGCAATAATTAGTACTTCAGCAACCATTTTCTTTCATTTCTGTGGCTCAGTTGATTGAATTTTTGTAACTTTTTATGAACATTATTCGATTCTGCATAATATGGTTAATGTAGATATATAGGAGTATTGGCTGTTAATGCAGCAAGAACTTTCTCTGTAAATTGAACTAAAGAAGCAGAATATCTCAATTGAGCAATTAATTTCTCTTTTAATCTCCTAACTGGTGCATAAGATTCTAAGTTGGCTTTCTTTCAATTTATTTAAGATTGGTTGCATGCATGTCTTGACAGAGTTACGACTGCCTGCTGGAATGACGCAATTTATTTAAGATGGAAAAGGGTAACTTTATATAAAGAAGTTGTTAATTACCTCAATTAACTCTGTTTTTTTCCACATTGGTACAGTATTCGGAAGTTCTAAAGCTTGATTTTGAATATATGCAATAATGTTTCTTTGTGGTCAGTCCCTGCTTTTAACCATCAAAGATTCTTACCCTCTAAATTTTAATCCTTCATGTTAATATCTATTCCATGTTGCATTTCAACTTTATGATGATAAGTTGTATAAAGTTCAGTTCAGTAACATATATTGCTAGTCGAGCTGTTTTGCAACATATATTGCCTCGAGCTGTTCTACAACAATTCCTTCCTTTATGCTTTCTGTTTGGTGCCATACTGTAGCATGCATAAACTAGTGCATGTATTTTGAGCAAAACACATTAAAATATCCTAGATTTTAGGTTTACTTGTGCTTTAATTTTTTATAAACTGTTAATATCACATTTTATCTCCATCTTATGTATTTTACACACTGTAGCATGCATAAACTAGTGCATGTATTTTGAGCAAAACACATTAAAATATCCTAGATTCTAGGTTTATTTGTGCTTTAATTTTTTATAAACAGTTAATATCACATTTTATCTCCATCTTATGTATTTTACACACTGATGATATATCTCTGAATTGAGCAATCACAAATGTTTGTCCTATTTTTTATTTCATGGTTCTATAGCATGGCATATATTAAGATGAAAAAGTCCTCAGCTATGCCGTTGGACTAATTGATGTAAATTGGGTTAATTTTGTTTGCTTCAGGGAAGTTGCAAAATGTTTCGGTGCACGTCTTGCACGTCTAGATAGTGTTTGGTTGGATGAAATGAAATCATAAGGAATACGAATAGACAAGGAATAATATTATCTTGTTTGGTTGACATTAGGTAAAGAAAAATAATAGTATTACTTTGTTCGCTTAGTATAAGGAAAGAAAAATTACTAAAATACCCTTCTAAAATTATGACAAATTGTATATATAATTTATTCTAATTAATAACAACATAATAAAGATATACATTAATGTAAATAATTAATTAATTCTAAAATATTAATTTATTAATTTAAAAATATTTTAAAATAAAAATATTTATTTAAAAAAATATACACTATTTATAAAATAATATTTAATAATAAAATAACAATTTTTTATTTGAGATATGTAATTATTAAAATTAATTTAATAACTTAATTTTTATATTCTTATATGATATATAACTATTGAAGGACAATATTAAAAAAATGTCCATGTGAAATAATATTCCTTGGGATGAGATAAGGAATAATATTCCCTATTCATCGGGAATAGTATTCCTTGGGTTGAGGTAAGGAATAGTATTCCTCATTCATGGGGAATAACATTCCTTATCTATTCATTATGACCCACCTATTCCTTGTCAATATGTTGCAACCAAACAAGGGAATAAGAAGATCGTAAGGAATAATATTCCATTCCCCATCTATTCCATTCAACCAAACACCGCCTTAATATAATGGAAACATATTCCATAATTACTTGGTGAAAACTTGTGGCAATGTGTTTTGCAAGACTAGTTGTAGGTAAATTTTTGGGGAAACCTAGTTATATTGAATTTTATATTTTAAAATATTATATATATATATATATATATATATATATATATATATATATATATAAGGAAGCAACATGTCAAGTCCGTCTAAATTTTCCACAACCAATTTTTTTCTCTTTGATCTAACATTTATACCCTTGCATTTTCAAAAATTTCCCCGCCTAATATTTTCACTCAATTTTTTGTTTCCATTTTTGTTCTTTCACTTATACTCTTACCTTTTTAATTTTATTTATTATCTTTTCCACATCTTAAGTCCCTAATCTCATATTTTTCCCACCTAAATTTTCTCATATTTGATCTTCCACTTATGCATTTTTAATTTTATTGCTTATCCTTACGTCTCTTAAATTTCTAATCTAATCACCATGTTTTCAAGTCTGTCCAAGTAAATATTTTTAGGGTTTACAATTAATTCTATTTGATTAATAGTCATTAAATTACATATTAAACTTTAATTACATTTCCCTTCCTTATAAACCAAAGAAAGAAATTTACGTAGTTTAAAACAAAAAATAAATAAATTACAATGATATGAGATTAATGAATGCAATAAATAAATAATCAAATAGAAAGCAATGAGTATAAAAATAAATAAATATTGCTTAATGATATTAATGAATGCAATTATAAAAATATATAATTTGAATAGACTATGGAATAGATAATTGGTTATAATTATTTAAGCATACAACATTTGTGTTTGTAATCATTTATTAGAAATAGTCAAAATTATTAAAATGACATTAATGAAAAATAGAATAAAACCAACCCTATCAACATATATACCATTATTCTATTTGATTAGTATACATAAATGTAATTTATTTTTTTTGGTTTTAGACTGTAAATTTCTTTGGTTTATAAAGAAGAGAAATATAATTAAAGTTTAATATGTAATTTAATGACAAATATTAATAAAATGCAATTAATTGTAAACCCTAAAAAAGTTTTGCTTAGAAAAATTTGGACTGACTTGAAAATATGGTGATTAGATTAAGAATTTAAGAGAGTTAAATATAAGCAATAAAATTAAAAAGACAAGGGTATAAGTGGAAGATCAAATATGAGAAAATTTGGGTATGAAAAATTTGAGATTAGAGATTCAAGAGGGAGTAAAGATAATAAATAAAATTAGGTTAGGGTATAAGTGAAATATCAAATATGGAAAAAATTTAGGCGGGAATTTTTTTTAAAAGGCAAGGCTATAAGTGAACGATCAAAGAGAAAAAATTGGTTGGGGAAAATTTAGGCAGGCTTGACATGTTGCATTCTTTTATATATATATATATATATTTCATAACATGAGCTAAAAAGTTTATCTGAAAAAACTTTATCTTTCTATAGTTTATTTGGGGTAAATTAATGTATAAAATTTGATGCAAGGGTTTACAAGTAGAACTGGTGATGTTGACCACCAACTTGACAACTTGTGCTGGCCTTGATGGCCCTTGTTCATCAAAAACAACGTTGTCATCTATGGTTGCTCTTAAGCACTTTTGACGCGCAAGGTCGCAATCTGATAACAGATTAACAGTCTTAGGATACAAGAAAGAAAATCCCATAATAAGTCTTCTGTTACATTTAATGTGTAGATACAAACTCTATCCAGACCATTTCTTTGTATTTTGGTTATTGCAATGGTTAAATCTTGCACACCACATTATCATCTCAACTTGAACTTTGCTAGTTTACCTTCAAGTTGTTGATTTTTTCAAACATTCCCATATATTTTGTGCATGTTTGGCTTTCTTGCTCTCGACATTTAATACGGGGATTTATTTTTCTATCTTGCTTTCTTATATATTGTTTTATTTTTGAAATCTGATTGCTTTTCCATTGACAAACCCTCTCATTACATTCAGGAACAGGTGGTGAAAGCATATATGGTGGGAAGTTTGCAGGTGAGTCACTTGAATAATTTGATTTCATTGGTGAATATGATTTAAGTGTGTTTACGAAGAGGGAAAGAAGGAAAGGAAATCAGAGGACGGAAGGAAGATAATTTTTTCTTTCTTTCTTTTGTTTACCAGGAATAAAAAGGGGTTAGGAAAGGTAAAGAGGAATGGAAAGACCACTCATCTTTCCATTGTATTGTTTCTGCCCAAATCGGGCAGAAAAGGAGGGAAAGGAAAATATAGAAAACTCATTTCCAAATATAACCTTTTGCTCCAAATTTAGAAAAAAGAAAACCTCTCACCCTCTCACTCCAAATTAAATACGCACCTCTTTTCCCCTCCCCTCTCTATCTTCATGTGTGGGTTGGTTATCCAGCAACTGCACTTATTTGTATAATTATGTAGATATATTTCACTTATTATGTACTATAAGTGTGTAATATAATTACACATTACATACTATCAAAAACCTAATTAGTGCAATAATTGATTTTAATATATATACCTAATTAGTTATAATAATGATAATTATATTATACAATTGTATATAGCCGTGCAACCAAGATGAGGAGATGATGGAAGAGGCAGTCCATGATCGATTACAACTGCAAATGGAGATGAATGAGCTAGTTTTGAGGAGCACTTGATGGAGTCATTTATTATGTCATTAGATGAAATTTTTGAGTCAATTGTTTGATTTGCTTATTTGCTTGATAGGGTTTGTCTAGTTTTGATTTAATTTATTCATGTTTACTTTATAATTAGATAGACATTGCTGAGTCTTGCATTCAAATTGGTGATAAAGTCGACATGAAGAGGGAGACAAATTCAACTATGTAATATGCAACACTTGTATAAGTTTACAGAGAAGGAAACAAATCTTCTTATGTGTGTCCTTACACAATCTGATCTCTCTCTTTATTCCTCTCTCATTTTCACCTTTTCCCCTTATACAATCTCTACTCTTAACTTCCCAATTTAAAATTCCAGCTGTCACCATTGGGAGCAGAAAGAAGCTCTCTGCTACTGCCCTTCTACTGAAATTCAACAACTCTACGAGGGGATGAGAGTTCAGCACACCGGGGATTGCAATGCACCCTTGGACAAGGTCCTTAGCAAGGGCATGCCAATACATTATTCACATCCAAGTTAGTAATAAAACAAAAAGATCTATATCATGACTTCAAATCTAATTAACTAATTTATATAGGTTGACATTAAATTTTAATTAAAAGAATCATTTGCACAAATTTTTTGCCTGGAAAAGAATATATTAACTTAATGATAATAATTTTAATTTTCGTTATATAAGTGTTCCATCAATCTTCATTTCTTTCCCAGTAAACATTGGAAAGGAAAGGAAGCAAAAATTTCCTTATCCATCTGGTAAACAGATGGAAGGAAAATACTTACCCTTTCTTTTCCACTCTTTCTTTTGCTCCTTGGTTCCTACTCTCAAACATCCCTTTCCATCTGGTAAACTGGTGAAAAGAAAAATACTTTCCTTTTCTCTTCACTCTTTCTTTTGCTCCTTGATTCCGGTTCCTCTTATTTATTTTTCTCGTTGGCAAATAGGCTTTTGGGTGGATAAGTTATTGTGACGATAATGAAAGCATTCCAAGGCATATTTTTTCATTTTCTAAACGGCCTATTTTATTGCAATTTGCCAAAAACTGTTTGTTTCATCATATACATTATCATTGTGTATGCTAAAAGGGAACTGTCTCATTGTGTTAGTTTTGTATATTAGTTTAAAATGTTCAAAATTTTCATATAACAACATTTTTGAAATGTTTTTTTCTCAAATGTTTAATTCTGAGTATTGGTGTAAGGCTTTTCTGGATCAATTTTCGTTCATATGTATTATTCATATTTCAGTGAAGCATTTTCTCTTAATTATCTATTTGTGCGAATAAAATGGGAGATCCTAACTCTGAATATGGTAATTATGATTGAATTGGTAGTGTGGCTGTCTGGTTTACTATATATTAGGCATTTCTTAATTAAGATTTTTTCTGTTTTCACATATTGGTTCTACATTACTGAACCTGATTATCATATTGGACAATCCTCAACTGCTGTCAACTATTAACAGTCTATTGTGGGTTATGTAGTATGCGCGTCATCTTCATTGCGCTATATTTAATTTCAGATGTATAAGATCAAATATTCGGAACATGTTGAATAAAATTGAGTATGCTTTTGATTTTTTGGGCTGAGCTGCTTGGCCTATTTATTGTGATGATAAAGATCTTCTGTCGAGTGGTTAGCTCTGGAATTTCTAATTGTGTTTATTTATATTTTGATCTGGATGTATGCCAGATGAAAATTTTGTGCTGAACCATGATGGTCCTGGTCTTCTGTCGATGGCAAATGCTGGCTGTGATACAAATGGTTCTCAGTTTTTTATCACTTTTAAACCTGCTCCGCATCTTGATGGGTTAGTTTTTGAGTTTTTATTACCTTATTTGACTGATCTTAATATTATAGAACAGATGTATAATTATTATGGTTTAGGAGTTGCACATCTTCCACGCATCATCTCTTATTCTCTTAGTTATGTGATGCTCTTAGTAAAACATAGGGAAAAGGTACAAAAATGCCCCTAACGTTTTCTCACGGGTACTAAAATGCCCTTAACGTTTTTTTTGGGTTCAAAAATACCCCTTACGTTATGGAATTGGGTACAAAAATGCCCATATAGGTAAACGGCGTTAATTGAGAGATAACGGAGCTGACGTGATCGATGACTGGGACTGATGACGTGGACATGTGGCGCGCATGTATGTTAAGACGTTTTCTCACGGGTATTAAAATGCCGCTGACGTTTTCTCACGGGTACAAAAATGCCCCTAACGTTTTCTCACGGGTACTAAAATACCCCTAACGTTTGTTTTGGACCTAAAATACCCCTAAGGTTATTGAAAATGGTACAAAAATGACATCAGACTAACTTTTGTTAGGTGAGACTTAACAGTCGTGGATGCCGACAAAGATGTTGACTTTACACGCGGTGCATATGCAGAGAGCAACTTGCCACGTAAGCGACGCATAAGAAATCGAAAACTGAAAATTTAGAAATTAAAAACTGAAACCATCAAATCGGTTAATCGAAAAATTTGGTTCGGTTTCAAATTGGTTTTTTATTAACCGAATTTTTGATTTTTTTATTCACCCCTACGTTTGCGTGACAAGTTGCTCTCTGCATGTGCACCACATGTAAAGTCAGCATCTCTATTAGTATCCACGACACACGACATCTTTGTTAAGTCTGACCTAACCAGAGTTAACTTGGTGTCATTTTTGTACAATTTTCAATAACCTCAAGGGTATTTTAGCTCCAAAACAAACATTAGGAGCATTTTAGTACTCGTGAGAAAACGTTAGAGACATTTTTGTACATGTGAGGGAACGTTAGGGGCATTTTAGTACCCGTGAGAAAACGTTGGGGGCATTTTTATACCTTTTCCCTAAAACATACATTTCATTATGTTCCTGCATTCTGTTGTGTTCCTGCTTCTATTTGAATTTTATCTTTTGATACATGAAGCAAATTGGCACCAATTTACATCAATGGGTGTTTAGATCTTAGACTATGATAATAGTTACGGGCTGATGATGCTTGTTTGTTGTCTATTGCATAAGGCATCTGACAAACATCATTATATCTTAACTAATAAATATGATTCTAGACGCATGTTCCTACATCATATACTGTCCCTTTTTCATACTTTAGGATTTTGTCGTTCTTATTCTGTAGTTATCCTGGTGTATGATTCATCTATAACATGCTTGTTGACCCTTTTATCAGGAAGCATGTTGTTTTTGGAAAGCTCATTGTAGGGCATGGAACTTTGAGGAAGCTAGAGAATGTTGACCTTGATGGCGACCGACCTGTTGCTCCAGTGAAGATTGTTAACTGCGGAGAATTAACTGAGAATGTAGCTACGGTCCATGAGAGTGGTACTTTAATATATATACATATATGGAGAAACATTCCTTTGAACTAGCTTGAACTGTTATTAAATTTAAAAATTTAAACCTTAGGTTCCATGCATTTCATTTCTTCTTTATTCCATCGTCTAACTCTCCAACTAACCATATGGTCAGACACGAAGAAACATGCCAAATCAAAACAAGCAAGGGTTGCCTCTCCTGATGATAATCTTGAAGGTCGGAAGGGGCGACTTAAGAAGTCTTCTAAAGGAAGAAGGAAGCGGAAAAGAAAAAGATATTATTCATCTGAATTAGATAGCTCATCGGACACGGAAACAGAATCTTCAGACACCGATAGCGAGTCTGATTCTGACACATCATCAATGTCTGATATTAGCAGCTCAAGTGATGATCGGCGACACAGGAGGAAACATTCTAAGCTAGATAAGCACAAGCGTGGGAGAAGGAAAAGGGATAGAAAGAAAGATAAAAGACGGAGGAAGCATGAGAAAAAATCAAGGCATAAGACCAGAAGGTTGTCATGTACCATTTGCACATATTGATATCTTGTTCGTTCATATCATATGCTGTATTTCTAAATATATGTTTTAAATGGGTTTCTGTCACAAGGAAGTTGGAGAGTGAATGTGAAGCAGAGAGTACTGATGGCAGCACTTCTGATGATTATCAAGATAAAAAACAGCACCTTGGGAACTCTAAGAACTCATATGTTTCTGGTAGGTTTAATATTGTCTCTTTCAAAATTTTGTTAGTACCTATAATTGTTCTAACACTGAAAGCCTTAGGGTCTGTTTGGTTAGTGAAACCAAGTCTATTTTCATGGTTTCGGTTTCACTGAAATCAAAACTGCTTACGAAAACGTGTTTGGTTCAGTGTTTTCATGAAACTCAATCGAAACCAAAATGAAAATGAAACCAGTTTTCTTAATAAAAATGAAAACACCAGAATGTTGTTTTCTGTGGTTTCGAAATTGTCGGTTTCGTTATCAAAATGCAGTGACAACTTTGTAACTATAAATATTTTTTTTATAAAATTAATTAATTTAAAAATAAATCAAACTATATCTAATTTTTAAAAATAAAAATAAAAATCATTATTATTAACTCAAACTTTTATCTTAAATTTATAAATTAATTAAACCAATTTATATCTAATTGACTTAAACTCAAATTTTAAATAACTCAATTTTCTTAAAGTTGGTCTATTTATAATTTAATCAAACCTAATTTTAGATCATTGGATTTATTTTTTTTGAAATTTTATAATAACTATTAATTAATTTTTATATCTAATTGAACAAAAAAATCTTAAATTACCAATAACTTAATTAATTAAATCATATAAATATTTTGTAAGCATATTAACAAACATTTAATTTTGTAAACTAACTAAACATTTAATTACTACTAAAAATGTTCAAGGAAATTTAATATTATTTTTTATAACCAAATAAATATTCACCGGTTTCAACTAACTAAAACTGATGTTGTTTTCATTAACCAAACGCGTTTTCACAAAACTGAAAACTAGGAACCAAAATCAAGTTTTCTGTGAAACTGAAACCAAACCAAAAAATAGTTTTCGCTAACCAAACAACACCTTAGTAATAAATGTTATTCATTCTAGAAGCTACACCTTTTCTCTCTAAAATTTCTTGTCAACCATTCAAGAGGTTAAATTTTTAAACTGATGACAATGCTTTTGTTTGTAAAAGGTGTTTAGAATATGTTTGAAAAATCATTATTATTTTTCTTATGTGTTGTTTGAGGCTGGCCTTCACATCTATTTGCCTAAGAATATCTATTATACCACATGGACTATCAGTCTATCACACATATTTTGGTCTTTGGTTCTGATAAATGGTAAACATTAAATATGCAACCTTGGTTTTGGGTGTAGGCAACAGGGGAATTTTGCTTCTACCATACTTCTCAGGTTTGAGTACTAACCATTTTACCACCTTTGATTTATACCAATGACTTTTTATGTTTGCTATGAAATATATAACATTTACATGTCATGCTATTGAAATTAATATACTAACTATGCAGCTGGAACTAGTTGATGCACGTTTCTAGTAAGTCAAGGTTCTGTTTCACTGTAGATGCATGCAAAGAGACACTCCAGATGCATACAGTCTGTTTGAAAATAAATGCCTAGTGAACCAAACTTCTATTATTTTCCTGAGAACTTCTGTTTGCATTTTCCAAACGGAGGCTTATGTGCTTTGATCTGCCTACCTCCATTATTTTTACTAGATAACACAAGCATTTTGCCTTCTCCTTGGCTGAATAGCTTTAATGAATGGTAGATGGTCACAGTTCTATGTATTGTCCTAACAATGACTAATGGAAATACTTTTTTTTTTCTGATTAATTCCTTCTTAAGGGTTTGTGACATTGCATTTTTCAGTATGTAGAATTTATTAATATTCACAGCTTTCATATAACTTACTGAACTGGATTGTCTTTTTCAGATGAAAAACAATTACCATTACATGTGGGGAGAGATACCACCACTGATTTACCTATCAAGGGAGACATAGTTGAGAAGCCTCTTGGAGAAGTAGCCAACTCACAGAGAGATAATGGCGAGCTCCAGAGCAATGGCAAGAAGGAATCGAAATTTGACAGAGACAATGATCAGCTACATGGTTCAGATGGACATCAAAAGAAATCTAGGTATTTTTCTTCTTGTCCTTGCACATAGAAATATCCTATCTGCTTGCCCTTCCTGATCAACTCGCATTTCATTTGACATTGATGAACAGAAGTAGAA
This sequence comes from Canna indica, assembly GCA_034359265.1. NCBI lineage: Eukaryota > Viridiplantae > Streptophyta > Magnoliopsida > Zingiberales > Cannaceae > Canna > Canna indica. The sequence continues at coordinate 82,389,095 of CP136894.1, forward strand.
GCAAGAGTCCAAACAAGTCAATGAGCAAGAGTATGAGTATCAGTCCTAGGAGGAGTCGAAGTCAAAGCCCTAGAAGATCATTGTGCAGGAGTCCTCGGAAAAGAGATCTGAGTAGAAGTCCTGTTCATGTACCCCGAAGGAGCAGTATAAGTGGAAGCACTCCTCAGAGAAGCATCAGCAGAAGTCTACCCAGAGGAAAAATTAGCAGAAGTCCTAACAGAAGAAATCTTAGTAAAAGTCCAGTTAGATACTCTAGGAGAAGCAAAAGCAGAAGCCCAGTTAGGGTTCTTAGAAGAACTGTGAGCAGAAGCCCATCAAGGTCCCTGCAGCAAAGAAATCCTAGTGGTAGCCTTGAGAAGGCTCCTGTTAGAAGAAGCTCAAATAGAAGTCCAGTTAAGGAAAAACGAAGAAGCATTAGTCAAAGTTTGGGAAGGTCACCACAGAACAGAAGCCCAGAAAGGAACTCAGTGAAGCCTAGAAGTCAGAGTCGAAGCCCTGTAAGGTCTTCAAGTAGAAGTAAAAGTCGTAGCCCTGTAAGGTCTACCCTTAGAAGTAAAAGTCGTAGCCCTGTAAGGTCTACCCTTAGAAGTAAAAGTCGTAGCCCTGTAAGGTCTAACACTAGAAGTAAAAGTCGTAGCCCTCAAAGGTCTACCAGTAGAAGTAAAAGTCGGAGCGCTGTACAAACCCGGTCGCAAAGAAGTATCAGCAGGAGTCAAGGAAGTCCTCACAGGTCAATATCACCAGCACCTGATCGTCGTAGGAGCTTATCTAGAAGTGCTTCCCTGGATAGGTCTCCTAAGCGCATAAGAAGGGGCAGAGGTTTCAGTCAGCAGTATTCTTTTGCTAGAAGATACCGAACACCATCTCCTGATCGTTCACCTATTCGATCACATCGCTATGGTGGAAGAAGTGATCGTGATAGGTAGTGTAGCATTTTGTTGGGCGATTGTGTTTGTTACTTCGGAGATTGTTGTTCTTTGTAATCAATATATATTTTTTCTCACATAGAAATCATTTTTAATTGTGTTTCTAGGTATTCAAGCTATAGAAGCTATCACAATCGTTCCCCTCCTAGACGGTATAGGAGCCCTCCCGGAGGAAGAAGTCCACCAAGGTAAAAGACACTTTATATCCACTTGCTGCAAACCATGCATTTTCTACATCCTCCTGTATACTTTTATTTGCTCAACTTTTATTTTTATTTTTATGTTTTCTGGTGGTAATTTCTTATTTACCTTGCGGTACACAAAGCACACTTAAATACTCTATGCTTTTCATTATGTTTTGTATCATTCTTACCATTTTGTAGTGCATATGGTTCTTTTGACAGATTTCTCTTTGGGCATAGTGATATTTCAATGTCTGATATAATCCTTTTATTGCTAAAAAGTTGTGGTTAGATTAATTGCTAAAATGTAAACCCTACTTAGATGTTTTTACAGATTTTTCTGATACCACGATGATGTTGCATGTCCATCACATTAGATTAATACTTGCCTTTAAACCAGCAAAGAGAGTAACCTAAACTTTTAAACCAAATGTCAAGTAATTATTACTTTTTTTGGTCATTTATGTGAGGATAATGGGTTTATTTTTTAATGCTCATTCATTACTAATAGCATGTCAAAAGTTTAAATGATATTGACAGAAATATCTGAAAGAATCAAGGTATCATCTTCTTGTGTTCCTAATAGATACGACTATCTTCTTTCAAACATAAGGAGTCTATATACACTTTTCATGAAATGATGACTATAATTAGATCAAACTGGTATGAGAAATGTTGATCTACATTTGAACTTTGAGTCTTGACATTGAGGCTCAACCTCGGTCCTTTCTGTTGCTTTCATTTATGTCATGTTCTTTGATCAGACTCAGGTACCATGGTAGGAGTCGTCGTTCTCGAAGCATATCCCACAGCCCTGTAAACTATCGAGGTAGACGAAGAGGTGGCTACAGCAAAACCCCAGTTTGCAGTCGTTCACCTGGGCGCGGTGCTAGAGATGCAATCCGATCTGGGAAGCGTGGTTCAGTTTCAAGGAGCAGAAGCCCATCTGGATCCAGGTCTCGCTCTTCCCCAGATACTCCCTCACCAAAGCGGGCGAGCAAGGACCGGTCAAGATCAAGATCACCTTCCAGCAGCTCCGATGGAAAGAGGGGATTGGTTTCTTATGGGGATGCCTCCCCTGATTCCTGTGGGAAATAGAAAATAATTAGCTCTAAACAGCTAAGCATTACAGGAAATTTCTCGTCAGAGACCATTGGATGCCGATGATGCTGAGTTGTTTTCTTTAAGTTAACCGTGTTCTTTTCAAAGATGCCCTTTTCAAAGACACCCTCCGATGTACCTGTGTAGAAATGACCAGTGTAGAAATTTGGTGGTCCAACTTTCTAGCATGTCAATGCTGAACCCCACAAGTAATTATGATTTTAGGTTATGCTTTACATAAAGTTGAGATTTCATATGAATATGGTAAATTTAGCTGTGGCTTTATGAATTGTTTAGATTTTGAAGTGCCCCAAGTTACTGCCATAGTACTGGATATATGATTTTTCTGAACCCCATGTAGACTTTGGACCAGCTGATTAGAAGACATCACATTGTTTCTTAACGGTTCTTGTTCAGGTTGTAAAGTTGTTTTGGAAAAATATCGGGTGGTTAAGTAATTGTTAGTACCCAGAAGTTAAATTTGATGATTACTAACATCGTCTTCCAACGAAATTTTGGAAAATTTTATTTTTGGGAGATTGCTCAACTTCCACTATACTTAATTTTAAAAAAATTGATCTGCTTCTGTTTGCGAAAGGGTTAATTGCATAAAATAGTATATTTTTAATAAAATTTTAATTTTAATTTAGGTTTTAAAATTTATTAATTTGAATTTGAATTCTATCCCACAATAGTTTTAGTTTACAATCAACGTTCTGTTGGATTTGTTAACAATTTTAGTTTATGATTAACATTTTGTTGGATTTGTTAACAATTTTTGTTTATGATTAACAAATTATAGTACGAATTTAACTGGACAAATTTTAAAATTGGAACTGTTGGGAGCTATTTCTTTTAGTTTTTCGCTCGATTTCATTCGATGGTTCTTCAATTTCGATTATCATTTTCGCTCCAACTTGTTTGTTTAGCTAATAAAAGACCAAAAGGTTTGACTTTGACCATAGTTAAGAATTTAATATCATGGAGTTTCTACCGACCATGTCGAGCTCTTCAAGACCGTGGGCAATAAACCATAGGTCAATGCCTCGCCCTTACTGTTTCCCATCTTTTCTCGTAATATAATTCTAATAATAAATATATTTCCTCAACAAAGTGCTGTCTAAACACCTCAAGTAGATATTAATGACATTTTTATTTTTATTATTGTTATTATTACTTGCATTGCTTAGATTGGAAAATTTAACCGAAATTAATACCCAACATATTGGTAAAACTTGGATCCGTTATCTATGAACAGCACATATCAATTATATTACTATCTAATCTTATGGTTTATTGTACACGCAGCATATAATTTAAATTCGGCAAATTTTTTAATCCGGAATAATTTTTTCTGAAATTTTCTGATCCAGAATAAAAATTCCAAAATTTCTAAACCCGTCTGAAATATGTAAAAACCCGGAAACACCATTCGTTTAATATTCCGGTAACTGTATGAAATGTAAAAAATCACTGCTTCCAAGGGCTATAGTGTAAATTTTGTCTTAAATTATTGGGCCACCGAAAGCCCATCTAAAAGTCCACTCTCACCCGATCCGACTCATCTTTATTAATAGGACGAAGAAGACCGGGCGAAAGCCTAAAAGGGAAGACAGAGTGGGCGGCCGTCGACCTCGAGAACACCCCCCCCCCCGTTCCAGCAGCCAGAACAGTGTGTGAAAGAGACGATGTGGAGGCGAGTTTGCGTCGCCCCTTGGCGTTCCGCTCTTCGGTGCTCTCATGCCACTTCCGCAGTCCTCCGCGGCCGCGCCCTTGCCCCCATTTCTTCTTCCCAGCCGTTGTTCAACGCGCCGCATCTTTTCTCCTCCGTTTCCGGTACGTTTTTATTCTTATCGCTTTCGGGCTGGCGTTGTTGGATCGGGAGCTTTCTTAAACCGATCGCGATCCGGCGGATCTCCGATCTCTGCTTTTGTTTTTATTTATTTATTTTATTTTTCCTTCAGGCGAGGGAGCGCTGAAGAAGAGTGTGGAGGATGTGGCGCCGATCGCCACTGGGCACGAGCGTGAGGAGATCGAAGCCGAGCTCGAGGTATTCCTTTTTTCTCGATATCTTATTTGGGGGTGCGCGTTGGTGTGCTTAATCGTGGCATACTCATCATGGCTTGGCATTGGCTTGTTTTGATTCAGGGGAAGAAGCGGTTCGATATGGATGCCCCTTGCGGCCCCTTCGGCACCAAGGTGAGCGGTTTTTGTTCCTGATTCAGTACTCGCTTTATTTGGTTCCTTCCCTTAGATCTCTTCTTCCTAATATGGTTGTCGACAATTTTCTCATGATGTTAGTATTGATTCCCGGGGAACGAATTTTGCTTCTCCAATAACATTCTATTTAGGGAACTATATATATGTGGATATGCATCATTCGCACTTTTGTAATTTGGTCTGTTTAAAGCTCTTTGACAGCCGTGGATTGTGTGATAGATGTCTGTTACTTTTTTCTTTGAATTAGTTGCATCTACGGCGCTGTGATCATTTTCATAAACTAAAACTTTGTACAACCACAATTTATGCTTTATGCTGACGCTTTGAAACTTAGTCTGCAACTTAGAAAATATTATGGAAATTGTGAATTTGTAATCGAGATCCTATTGTTTTCATAGGATCCTTTAGCAGTTTTACGTGCAATTTCCTTTTGTTCCTGTCTATTTTGCTTTAGTTTCTTTTCATTGTGTTACTATATTTTGTTATACATTGTAATAGACTAATAGTTAGTTAAGATTGTTGATGTTTCTTTTTAATATATATGTTCTCTAACTGGAGATCCAAATTCACTTGATTTTATCTGTTTTTATAGTTTTTGATATCTATGTTTGGAAATCTCCATTATCAAACTAAGGAACACCAAACCTCTTTTATTTATTGACTGCACAGTTTTAAGTCTTCCATCTCGTCATTTCTTACCAATTGGTTTCTGGTGCTGGTTTGTGTGTATTATTTATTTTCAAACAATAACCTAGTTGTGCATTTTGTTTTACATATTTTTATGATCATTTCATAGTGTTCTCACAACCTATTCAAATTGGTATCAGTCTTTGAATCCTTGCTCTATCTAACATCCGTTATAGGTCATTATACATATTCTTGCATATATTGTCTTTTTGGCATATTTGCTATGCACTAAATTGAGCTTTCCTTTACTTCACTATATACTTTTTAAATTGAATATAATGATTTCTTTTGTCGTTTAGATATTGATTGGATAGTTGCCTTGTTCTCAAATGTGTCACTTGAAGTCATTAGCCTATTTACATTACTGTCTAAGGTACTACTTTTAAAAGATTTGAGCTTATGAAGCGTATGAATTTTCCTAGCTGCCTTCACTTCACTGTTCTTTGCTAGAAAGATAAACTTGTTACTAGCTCGCTTCCTTCAATTTAACTATTTTTTATTCTTTTCACTTTTTTGTTAATAAAATTTTGATCAAAATTGAGATCTTTCACCCTTGTCAATAAAAGCATATTAGAGGACTACCAATTGATCCGAGGTTTCTTATATATGGGATGCTTTTCCTTGTTTCTCCATCGCCTTTTATTTTAGTAGTGCACATCCTTTTAAGATAATTTTTATAGTATCTTTGCTTGTCCCTTAATTGAAAACACATGCATTGATGTTCGATAATGGAGTACATATATGTTTTCGGAATGTTGTTGGCCTAGATTATCTTATGGTGCTATTGAAACTTCACTTCAAAAACTTATGGTGGCATTATGGCACAACAGATGAAGGTTTTGTATGATATAGTGTCTTTGATGAGGTTTCTTTCTGTGTTTTTCTGAGATTACTTACCACTTATGAACATAGTATATGCTTTATTTGGTTGATATCCACAGAACTGTATATCCTACATGTTTCTGCAAAGACAATCATAGTAGTCCTTGCTTTTATAAAGGAATCTTAGATATCACCATAGCAAAATTTGATGGAAATAATCCATCTTCTTGCAGGGCTTCTATCCCTGCAGGACTTGTGCATTAGGTTGTAGAATAATAAAATTTGGTACGGGGTACCTGTTGTGGTGTTCATTGGAAGTTGATGCATTTATTGCTACGTAGGAATTGTGAATGAGTTCTTTGCGTTTCTTTTTTTTTGTAATTTATTATTTTCCTTTGGTGTAATGGTTGAGCTGTCACTACTCATATTAACATTTTAGAGTAGGTTCCTAGATCAAAGTTCTTCCAAATTTTTGTTTCATTAGTATATTAACATGGTGTTATTGCATACATTCTGCCAATCATCTTCTATGTTGTCATACCTTATCATAAACTGTTCCCTGTTTTGTCTTCTTATAGGAAGCGCCAGCTGTTATTCAATCCCATTATGACAAAAGGATAGTTGGTTGTCCTGGTGGTGAAGGAGGTATGTCGAAGGAATAATAAGATGAACATCTGACTTCAGAGTTTTTTTTTCTTAACTTTAGTAGGACTAATCTTCCATTGATTCTATCTGACCTAGACAACATTTTTTGTGCCGCTTGTCATCGTACTATTTTTAAATTTTTTTTACAGAAGATGAGCATGACGTTGTTTGGTTTTGGTTGGAGAAAGACAAGCCACATGAATGCCCTGTGTGCTCTCAATACTTTGTGGTAATTGAGAAGACTTTCTCTACTTAAAATTGTTCTGAAATAAGCCCGAGGCTTATGAGAAAAAGCTTCTTTTTTTGTTTTGAAAGTAGAGTTAAACTTAATTCATTCTTTTTATGCAGCTGGAAGTTATTGGTAACGGAGGTAATCCAGATGGACATAGTGATGACGAGGGTCACTGAATCTGGAGCTGATTTATCCCGAACATAAAAAAGAATCGACGAGAGAAACTCTTCGTGCTGTGTAGCTTTCAAACAACTTTCTTCTGTTGAATTTTTCCTGCCCCAAGTGTGGCTTTGTGTTTTGCTGCTTGTCTTCTTTACAATGGCCATGAAGGCCATTACTACCCTTGAATTCTTTCGGGCTTCTACTTAATCATCAAATAATCAATGGCCACATTAGACTCTTCATTCTTGATAACATTATCAAATTGATATTAAATTTTGAAGCATTTAGTTCCTTATTTATTTTCTGTACAACCAGCTTCTATGTTTCGGAATTTTGATGTTAAATAGAGAGTGAGTTTTTTTGTTCTTGACAATGATATTAACAAAAAAGAACTGTCTCCATTACCAATGTTCTTGGTTGATCTTTTCAATGACAGCCATCGTAGTAAACATCATCCACTCTTGCCCCTCATCAATTAGCGTTGAAGGCTTGAAGCAGAAAAAGAAGTTATTGGAACAAAAAATATGACAACACAAGCAATCGACACCATCGTCGCCGAACGCCTGGAAAAGGCACGGTCAGATTCCGAGGAAGTCCGTGTTGCCGCTCTCCAAACTCTCTCCGCCCACACAAAGCTCAGCAGCCTCAACCGCGATCTCCTCGCTCGCTCCCACAACGCCCTCCCCCTCCTCTTCTCCCTCTCCGCCTCCGCCTCCCCCCTCACCCTTCCACTCTTGCTCTCCATCCTCCTCCACCTCTCCCTCAACCCCAATCTCAAGCAACCCCTCGCTTCCGCCGCCGCCGGCGGCGGCGGCGGCTTCCTTCCCCGCCTCCACTCCCTCCTCTCCACCTCCCCTCAGGCCGCCTCCCTCCTCTGAAGCCTCGCCATGCACGACAAGAACAAGGCCACCCTCGGCGTCGCCGGCTCCGTCGCCGCCGTCGTCAAGGCCCTCGCAAGCTCCCCCTCCGTCGCCGCGCCGAGGTACCACCTTCTCAGCTCCCTCGCCGAGCTTGACCACTTCCACGGGAACTGCACCCTCGCCGTCCGCGCCGGGGCGGTTCCGGTGCTCGTCCGGATCCTCGGCGGCCCCGCCGAGGACCTCAGCGGCGCTTCCGTCTTCGTGCTCGCTCGCCTGGCGAGGTTCGAGGAAGGAATCAAGGCGATCCGCGAGATGGAGGGGGTGACCACCTTGCTAGTGAACGGCCTCAGAACGGGTTGCACGGTGAGCACGGAGAGCGCCATGGAAGTCCTCGTGAGGCTGTTGGAGGAGAACGTCCAGCTGATGCGGGATGTGGCAGGGAGCGAAGAATCTTCTTCTCTGCTCGTCGATTTGTCCATTACAGGGTCGCCGAAGCTGCGGGAGAAGGCCGGGTTGATGATGAAGATGATGGAGGATAGCGGTGTGGATTGCCATGCGCAAGGAAAGCTCACGACTGCAAGCAGCTGAGACAAAACTCGGCAGATGCTATCAAAATCAATACGTTCAGCTTATCCAGGTTAAAATAATCACCTTTTCTACCGATTCTTGTGTAGATCAAATTTTTTTCGTTAATCCAAACTTGATTTGACACTGATTCTTGAGTAGGTTTCAGCATTCATGTCTTTGTCTCGGTGCATATATTGGCTTCAATCTTGATCTTGACATGATAATTCTTTGCATTATCATTGCAAAATTGAGACTCAATTACAGGACGATGCCGGTCCAGTGAACTTTCAATGGAATTTCCCTCAGCCCGCTTTGTAATTTATACAGCCCAATAAGCCGATGAAACTGTAGTTGTGGGTGCATATAATTGATACAAGCCCAATAAGTTATGATGGGATGTTTGAGAAAACTATTTGAGATGATAATTTAATAGTTGACAGCCGAAAGCAATCTATTAGTTTTTAGCTAATTCAAAATGATGATATTTTTATCTATTTACCAAAGAAAAGAGTATACAACAATTAATATATGTGTTTTAACAATCTAGTTTATATAAGATAAAAAATACATGACTATTAATTTGAAGTGTCTATTTATATAAAAAATTAAACTAAGAAATTATATACTTCAAATTAATATTATATAAGATAAAAAATCAAGGCATAAGACCAGAAGGTTGTCATGCACCTTTTGCACATATTGGTATCTTGTTCGTTCATATGATATGCTGTATTTTTAAATACATGTTCAGATCTTCATGTTTCTTTCATCAAAACAATAAATGGTTTTTTTAATTCTGTCACAAGGAAGTTGGAGAGTGGATGTGAAGCAGAGAGTACTGATGGCATCACTTCTGATGATTATCAAGATAAAAAACAACACCTTGGGAACTCTAAGAACTTGATTTTTTTTTAGGAGCAGCAAAATCAATTCAGTTCTTTATGATTTGGTTAGTCAATCAATTTGATTTTTTTTGCATTTCCAATTTATGAGCTAAATTGTTCAGGTTTTAAGGTTTTCAATACTGTATAAACAGTGTGCAACACTAGAAGGTGTTTGACAAATTTGTTTAAGCTTATAGTTGATAACGCAAGGTAGATTCTTTTTTTCAAAAAAAAATAAGACTTTTAACAAAATCATTACAAGACATACACAAACACAAAACATGTGCACAAATGCTACAATTAGAAACCGAATTCTTGACCTCATGCAACATGCCTATATGTCTAATCACTAAATTACTATTCGGTTGAGGGCGTTTGGTAAAGATAATCTATCCGAATTACTAGGAATTCTGATTTAAATTACTTGGGCCCACTACATTGACATGTTTGGTTGGGCCAGATTACTAACAAACTACATTGCTTTAGTAATCCATATTCCCACCAAACTAGCAATGTAGATAGTCCCCATGAAAGGTGTCTAAGTAGATTATCATTAACGTGAGAATCTTATTTTCTATTTTTTAACACAAAATAGCCCCAAAGAAAAATACCACTCATCTCGATCTCCCCACTTATTTCCGTCGTAATCCCCTTCTTCTCTTCTTCTTCAACCTTGTCTCTTCCGCCTCAATCCTCATCTCCTCTCGGATCCGACCCCCCCTTCTCCTTTGCCCTCGTCGCACTTCATTATCTCCCTCTCGACGACGGCCTCTCGAGTTCCTCTCCCGCCACTGTGCTGCAATCTACAAGTCCCGCCTCATCATCCCCGACCGCAGTCGGCTCTCCACGCACCTCTCCCCTTATCCTTGTTGTACCAAACATTATTTTCCCGATAATCTTATTGTTGTACCAAGCATGACAATATGGATAACTAGTAAGATTACCTACACGTACCAAACACTACAATCTAAAATGTGGCTATCTGTGTTGGTAATAATATAGATTGTCTAGTAATAATATATGGGCTTCAATTGGATCATATCAAATGACATTTAGTAAAACAATGATAACTCACCTAGCTAAAGTTCCACTACAGCTAATCAAAATTAATTAGCATGATATATGGGCTCTATCTATGATGAAAGTAACCAAACCTTCACTGAACATAATTAAGACAAACTTAAGGTGGTTCACCTTTTTTTAAGATCAACTTTACAATGCACCGCCATGCATCATGATCTTTTCACAAATAAATGAGATGAAGACTTTTTAGGCTTAAAAAGTTCTTTCTTGTGCCCACAATTATAACAGGCATGAACATGGCAGACCCACCACTTAATCATTTGAAACATAGTGAACAGGAATAAAATAATTGATCTTTCACAAGCTTTTATATTTTCTGGAACTGCACATGATAGGATTCTAGCTCAAAGTATTCAAGTCAAATCATGAATCAGGATACTACTCCATGCAGTGCAATCTTCTCCTCTGAATGCATACTGATGAGTTAAGCTCCCACCAATAGATAACACTGCAATAGATTGCAAATTTTCAGGCTATTTGATTGCTAAAGATACATACTCATATATTAACCTTTTGATCCTAAGGATTTTTGCCCCACTTTGGTTATAAAAGTAATTGTGTGCAGATACCTCAACTTTTAGAATTCCACATCAATATTTACTACCTTAGATGATTAGAACATTCAGCAATGTTATCATTCGTTAGAGGTATGAGTTATAATATGTATAATGATTTAAACATATATTTTTTCTTTCACAAAAGCTTTTAGAACTGTGTAGACTGTAGACATCTTTTGATGCTCTAGTTAGTCTAGGAGTATAAATTTATCTAATACCCTAAGGGATCATCATCATCATCATCATCCATTACTGATTGGTATTCTCACTGCTTGAACAACTTGATTGGGTATTTCCTGTTCCAGTTAGGCAAGTGATCAGGTATAGATTCCAATATCCAGAAATAATCAGTGGACTAGATGTATGCCTAAGTCAACAAGTATTCTTACCAGATCAGCTAATTGAGACCTGTAAAAATTGATAAATGAGTTTGTGGAATTAGCCTTTTGTAAAAGGGGTGGTGCAAAATTCATCATAGTTGTGGGGGTGTCAGAGTGCATGGGTCCTGGTGTTGTGCAGATAAAGGAGAGGAAGTCTGCAGCAGGGACATGATAGATATTGTGCAGGGGACAACCTTTTCATCAGAGACAATGGAACAAGTTATTCTTCTACAGCAATTGCTTCCTTTATGTTTGATACAAGTTTGCTGGTGTGGTGTATGAGAGGGAGAAGCTTCACCCAGTTGTGGCCCATCTCATGGTTCTTCCAAGGAGACAGAATATGAGCATGGATTGATGGAAGATACCCTCAAGGATTGGCCATCAAATCTTTGCTTGCTCTTGTGCTGCCTTTAGGGGGTGAGGCTTGTGCCGAGTAGTGGCGATAATGGATCGGGTACCGGTTAATTCTGTAGATATTCGAACTTGAATACGAGCTGACCTAATTGTGTGATCCAAACTCAAACCAAGTCCAACACGATTGTGATTATTGGAAAGACGAAGTTGTGCGTGCTTACAAATATATATTGTAATTACCACTAAATTGATATGTAGAAAATTCACCTAAATCAGAATGAGATTCGACTTGGCTTAGGATTTATTTGTATTGCGAGGGCACACAAACCTAACCTAAATCAAAATCAGATTCGACTCGGATTAGGATTTATTTTTATTGCGAGGGCACACAAACCTAACTTAAGTGTGTGTGATAGTCAAACAAAACTTATACACTCCAAGTATGGATTATGCTTAATTAAATATTTCGGTTCTTCTTCTATGATAAGATATAGGAAAATGTTGTTGATTGACAATGGCGGAGCCAGGAATCAAAATCAACATGGCAGGCTCAAAATATGTTGTGGCCGCATGGGGGGTGTGGCCATGTGAGAGGGTGTTGTCCGAGGTTGAAAGTCAAGGATGTTGGGCGCCAACGCCAAACCCACCAAGAAAAGATGTTCGACCAGAAACACACAGGCTCCTTGTTACAAGAGACAAATTACTAGAAAAAAAACTACAGTTTGTCTGTAAATTGTGAAATATTTTTTCAAATTGGATCAAAAAAATTACCAATCGAATCAAACGAATATGCTCGATCGGGTGATCAAAGAAAGTTTGGAACCCTAATTGCGGGACAGCGATAGCCTCGAGTCGCATCGGGAAAAATGTTCGGAGAGAGAGAAAAAATAAAGGTTTTTCCAATAGTAGGAGGGTGAAATCTATCTATCTATCTATATATATATATATAAAAGGGGGCAATTTTACCTTTTCCTCCGTATGTAAATGGAAAAACCTTGTATGGAGGGGGTATTCATGTTTGGCAATTGGCATATGCCTGCTTTTGCTTTGACTGAAATCTTTGGGGATGATTCCATACTACAGTTCGGCAAAGAAACTTTAGAACACCATGGGGAAATGCACCCGGTATAGCTAGTAGCTAATAGGGTAGCTTTGGAAGCGTATGTACAAGCTCGTAACGAGGGTAATGAAATTATCTGTGTGGAATTAATCAAAATTCAATTAAAAGAAGAGAAATTTGATTGATCTGGTCAGACCTGAAATGATGTATTTATTTATTAATCTAGACTTATTTGATGGGATAGACTTGAGAATTGATGAATATCCAAATCAATTTAAAGATCCAATCCCAGCTTAAAAACATGGAATGACACAAGGTTGGTTGTTGTTGGCTAAAGAAGTGTCCAAGGTGCAAAATCTGCAGAAAAGGATCATATGGGACTTGAAGAAGCTTGAAGCTTTCTGCCTCTTCTCTGCTGCAAGTCTCTGCTACGCCTGTTTCTGGATACCATAAAACAAAAGGAAGACGATAAGGTTTGTTTTGTATTCATTTCAAAAGGCATGAAATGGGTGCAGGAGAGAGAGAGGAAAGAGAGAAAAAAAAAGAAACAAAGTAAATTACTTATACCGGGTCAAGCATGAAGTCAGATATCTTTAACTTCGACTAAAGTTTGAATTTGGATAAATTCTATTTTTGTAATTTAACTTTTTTATTTTATTTTATATATTCATTAATCCTCACAAACCCTCCAAAAACCTCGAGTTTTAGGATGAAACCCTCAATTCGCACAAGCTCTTAATCACATTCTTGATTTGAGGGCTAACTTGATTATTGAAGGGGAAGGTCCAATGCTCTTATTTTATCCTTCTCTCAAGTGTTGGGAGACACAAACTGACTAGAATTACATAAACTTAATTTAAAAATTAATTAGATGAGTATTTACTTATATTTTATCTGGATATATTTTAATTATTATATTAAGCTATAAATCTAAATATATATGAATAGCCCTTGCAATAACTGTATCTTTCTCATAGGCCTGAATTTACAGCTAATGCTGCTGCTACCTCTGGCAAGTCACAAGTCTCCAGTGTTGTTCACAGGTGAAAATGTAAAGGTTGCCAATTAATTTTATTCTGGTAAAAAGTTTTAGCTGCTCTCATGAAACCTGATCAAATTGGTCTCCATATTCATGATTAGATTCTTAGAAAAAATATCACACAATTCCTGCAGCTTTTGTTCCTAATGCTTAATTTCATCCTGCCAGTATCAGATTCTCTTTTCCAATTCTCAGAATTCTTCTGAGCCTGGCATTCCAAGAATTCTGATTCAGAATTAAACCTTTCCCTCATCTCAATGAAAATAACTTAAGCTCATTGTTTTCTGAATAAGTCTGATTAATGAGGAATTGTGTTAATCAAATTCATCTGCTTAAGCCAAGTTCAAAGACTATTGTAACAGAGTTTGGATTGAGTTAGTCTTAGATTCACATCCTATTTAGAGATCGGAAGAACATTTGTTGGTACCCGATCGACTTGGTGTCGGTATCTTAAATATAGTGTGATGGTCGAGTCCCTCTTAAGTGGACAAAAATTCATTTTTCACTTAAGTTTTTACCATTCGATCAACTTTAAGTTTGACGCACGATGGTAGATGATATTTGATCTCGATACACGATCTTCGTCCACTTAAGTGTATAAGACTCCACACCTTATGTTCGATCTTATAGTTTTTAAATTGTCTATTTAATTATAAGCTTAGTGTAGGAGATTCAATCAACAATATATCAATCATCATTATCATCATCAAAATCAAGTATCGCGTCGCGCACAAATATTAGAGTTGAATAGATGACTAAAATTAAAATAATAAAATAATAAAATAATCCTATACTTAAGAGGATATATATATATAGAACCTTGTTCATGCACTAAGTTAGCATATACATGAGCTTCTCATCTTAATTAGCATGTGATTACTTCCACCATCCTAACTATATATGTTGAGGGGTCCCTCCAATTTTAAAAAATAAATACATATTAATTAGTAAAATATATCATACATGTGGGAGGGGGTTGCAAATTAAATTTTCACCATTGGAAGGTTATGTAATTTTGAAAGTCAAAAGATATTATCCTACAATGACAATTATTTATCTAAAATGATTGAAATATGGGTTAAAAATACTATAAATGTATATAAAATTAAACCAAACATAAAGAATTTACATTGATGTAGTTGGATATGTATATATACATACACTTGTTAGTTGTTAGACCACATGACTCACTCCCCTCTAGTAAATGAATTCACATGCCCTAGCAACCTTATCATGATAGATAAATAATTAATAAATAATTAATAAAACCTTCAAAAAAGGGAGGGCATGTTAATGTTGTGTTATATGCGAGGTGGGCATTAATTTGTGGCACGAGACTTGCATTCCCACCCACTTTTAGTTCTTCTTCAACACCCACATATTGATTTGGTTCAACGCTAGAACTCATAATTATTTAACACTTGAACTCATAATTCTTCTTCTTGGAGAGTGGAGACATAATATCCCATGAAAATAAAACCATATATTATCAATAAAAATAATAATACAAGAGAATTGTTTGATTAGTTAATTAAATTGAGTTGCTGTAAAGTACCCTAATTTAGACTTGAACTCACAATTCCTCTTGGAGACCGGACTGGACTAGCCCCGATCGAATCGGTCCCGAAAGCATCCTAACTCATGAACCAAATCCAGATTGAATCAACTACAAAACTTAGCTCGAGGGCTCCACCCAACCAAATAAAGATATTAACATCCTACATATTTATCATTAGGGATTCAACAGTAATAAATTCACGATCGTACGGATAATAATCGACCTATTCATGGTATATCCCCGTGAAATTTCAAGAGACGTCCTCGCCGAGTACCCAAACCTGCCTTATAAAATAGGCACGACGCACTACAGGTATACTCCCTATTTCAATTTTCATACACGTCATATGAAATTCTCTCTCACTTGAGCGTCTGAGTGTCTTTACATGTCACAATCGGAGCTGCGCTGAAACAGGAGATGCGGAGGTTTGTAGCACCTCGACTTCAGACGAGAACATAGACATCCCATGAAATTGAAACCATATAAAAAAAGAAGAAAATATACAAGAGAATTGTTTGATTAATTAATTAAATTGAGTTGTTGTAAAGCAGATACAACTCCACCGGAATAATGTGAATTCAAAAGAAAAAGAATATTGAGTTTCATATATATTTGGATTTTCACATAAATATGTTTATTTTCTTGGTCTATTATTAGAATAGAAGGTTCAAGTGGAGGAATTGCTCGATGGAGACATTTTAATTTTAATTTGTATTTTTTAAATGAAAAGTTAGATCCATGTTTTTTGAATTTTAAGTGGAAGTACAAAATTTAATTCGAATTGAACTAAAATAAAATTAAGGAAAATGATTAAAATCACGGGAATTGAATAAAGTTACTATTTTTTACATTTTATTTAATCAATTTAGTAATTAATGATAACTCATTCCACCTTTAAATGACTAAATTTGTAAAATCTGGAGACCAAATTACTAAAAAAATAGAAAACTAGAAAAAGACAAACTTGATTAAGAATGTTAATTCATAAAAGAAATAACTTAACACGAACTCATTTGGTTAAACTTTAAATTTTTATCCAACTCAAGCTTAGCATGAACTTTTGTAGAAACTAACTTAAATCTCATTTTATTGACATAATTTACCACTTCTTAGAAAATAAATAATCGTGTACTTGTTTGGAAGTACAACGCCAGAAACAATGCATCTAGAGATCCAAGTAAATTGCACTTTCTATATTTTTATTCATATTTTTTCACTTTGATTCTCCCTAGTGATGCATCTGGTTGTTAGCCGCCTCTTTTTTATAATTAAGATATTATATTAGTTCTATTATATTAATTATATATAAAAAATTATATTATAGGTTAAAATATATATAAATAAATAAAATTATATATATATATATATATACCGAAAAAATAAAAATATTATACTTTGGTTAATTGTGAAAGCAGTCATTAATTATTTTTTCAAATAATCAAAATGACAAACATTCTAATTATATTGCGCCCTAATAATAACCAACACTAGTCTTTATATATACTTGTTAATATATAACTCAAACATCAAATATATTATTAAAAGTCATAGATGATTATAATAGGGATCGAATTCTGGATCGAATTTTAAATCTCTAGATAATTTACAATATATTATCATCAACAAACACATTATGAGCTTGTGTTATAATTTAAATTTATATATATAATAAAATCCTACGTTAATTATTAAACGGTTGATGGGTACGTTGGTCATTTCAAGTCCAGAAGTTGGTCATCAACTCATAATAAGCTCCTCAACTTCTCATCTCCCCTTATTTAACTCATCATCCACTCTTTCAAGCATACCAACTACTTTTCTCTCTCTCTCGCTCTCTCTCTCTATTTATAGTATTCGTTATATAAAAGAGGAGTGAGTGTTGTTGAATAACAGAAAAGTCGCTTCCATGCACTCCACGAACCGAACTCGCCACCACATGGCCGCCCCCGTCGCGCGCGACGACTCCGACCGCGACAGCAGCTCCTCCTCCTTCAGCACCGTCCTCGACTCCCGACGGAGCTGGATCAGTGACATCAGCTTCGGCAGCTCCAGCTCCATCTCCGTCCGCTCCTTCTGCGCCGCCGACCGTCTCCACCACCACCACCACCAACTCAAGCCCCACAAGGCCAACCAGGCCGAGTGGGAGGCCATCCGCCGGCTCCGCGCAGCCGCCGGCCACGTCCGCCTCGACCATTTCCGCCTCCTCCGCCGCCTCGGGAGCGGTGACCTCGGCAACGTATATCTCTGCCAGCTCCGTGACCCTGGCGGCGGCGCGCCGACGCCCGGCTGCCTCTACGCCATGAAGGTGGTCGACCGGGAGGCGCTCGCCTTCCGCAAGAAGCTGCAGCGCGCGGAGACGGAGAAGGAGATCCTCCGCGCGCTCGACCACCCTTTCCTCCCCACCCTGTACGCCGACTTCGATGCCGCCCACTATTCCTGCCTCGTTATGGAGTTCTGCCCCGGTGGCGACCTGCACGTCGTCCGCCAGCGCCAGCCCGGCCGCCGCTTCACCATCTCCTCCGCCAAGTACTACCGCGTCCCCCTTTCTTCGCCTCTCAAAATTTGATCTTTCGTGGCTTTAATTAATGGCGGCAATGCAGGTTCTACGCGGCGGAGACGCTGTTGGCGTTGGAGTACCTCCACATGATGGGGGTGGTGTACAGGGACCTGAAGCCGGAGAACGTACTCGTGAGGGACGACGGCCACATCATGCTCTCCGACTTCGACCTCTCCCTC
Source organism: Canna indica (assembly GCA_034359265.1). NCBI lineage: Eukaryota > Viridiplantae > Streptophyta > Magnoliopsida > Zingiberales > Cannaceae > Canna > Canna indica. The sequence goes on from CP136894.1 coordinate 82,407,150, forward strand.
AAGTGCGACGTCGTCCCCAAGCTCATGATGCAAAGGCTCGGCGCCGGCGCCGGCAAGCTCGCAGCCAAGAGCGCCGCCAAGTCCTCCTCCTGTGTGCCACCGATGCAGCCGGTGCTCTCCTGCTTCTACGGAGGCGTCGGCGGCGGTTCCCGCAGCAAGTGCGACAAGAGGGCGAAGCAGAGAATGCCGTCACCGGAGAGGGAGAGCAAGGAAGACGAGGAGGAGGAGGAGAACGAGAAGGAGGACCTCGACCCAGAACTCGTGGCGGAGCCGATCGCGGCGCGGTCGAAGTCGTTCGTGGGGACGCACGAGTACCTCGCACCGGAGGTCATCTCCGGCGCCGGGCACGGCAGCGCCGTCGACTGGTGGGCTCTGGGCGTGTTCCTCTACGAGATGATCTACGGCAGGACGCCGTTCAAGGGCGAGGACAACGAGAAGACCCTCATCAACATCATCAAGCAGCCGCTCGGCTTCCCCAAAACATCATCATCGTTAACAACAGCCAAAGACATGGAAGACCTACTCCGAGCTCAAGATCTCATCACCAAGCTCCTGGTGAAGAACCCCAAGAAGAGGATCGGAAGCACCAAAGGCTCAGCCGAGATCAAGAAGCACGACTTCTTCAAGGGCGTGAGCTGGGCTCTGATTAGGTCGGTAAGGCCACCGGAGGTCCCCCGAGACGCGAGAAGAACAAGGAGCACAACCCCAGTACCAGTAGTAGCTCAAAAGCTAAGCAAGAAAGCCAGGGATGAACCCTACAACATCCCTCACCACATTGATTACTTCTGAGCCTTCCCTTTAATTAATTTAGTGTACATATAATTAAGCTAGCGAGAGGGGTCTTTAATTAACATATCTAAGTCTATCTCTAGGTTTATAATCTTTTCTTCAAAATCTATCTACTGCTTGATAAAGATTAGATTTTTGAAAAAAGTTGTAAACTTTTAGATAGATTTAAATAGTATAACCTGATATAATTTAGAGTTTGTAATAAGTCTGTCAACTTAATTTATTGAGCGAGAACAAAAAGAAGCTTGTTGTTAGTCTTTGTTGGGTCTTCACTTCGTAGGTCCTTAATTTTTTAGTTGGCGTTGATGTTATTGTTGTGGTCTTTGACTATGTAAGCTTTTTGAGTTGTTTAGTTTGATTAATGTGTATGTTGTGGTGAGAGAAAAAGGTGCATTGATCATGTACACCTCTTTTAAAGACCTTCCTACTTCCTAGAAGAAACAAAAGTAGTCTTGCTTTTATATCATGTGTATATATATCTTAATTTCTTCAGGAATGTACAGGTTTCATCTCTGATCACATGATTCAGTTTATTATCTCTTTTAAACCACTTTTAACTTAATGTAAGATTCATATTGGATTGGAATGCAGTTCTGCTTGAATCAATTCATAGTCGTGTAGATGACAAGGAAACAGTGACAAATCCAAGAGCTAGCAGCAGCATAATGCGGTGGTGCAGAGGAAAGCCATCATGGCTGCTGCTGCTGCATGCTGCTTCTTCTTCTTCGTCTTCTTACTCCTACTTCGAAGAGAATTCTTTTCTTCGTCAAGAGGCCGTCAGAAGTGTTCATGATGAACTGCTGCTGCCGGGTGCAATCATGGCGGAGGAAGAAGAAGGAGAGAGAAGAATAGTTGGATGACTTGCAGAGGCATGCGCGGCTCATGTCGCGTTTGCCTGACTCCACGACAAGCGATCACGGACGTCCGCTGTCGCGGCATTTAATACGTACGGTGGCAATTGAAATGATGTAAACTTCTGCTTGATTTGCTCCAATTTCTGCACTTCGTTCGTTGAGCACTTGAGCGTTCAAAAAATGGATTTTCCAACAATTTATATATACTGTGGAAGGATTAAATTTTGGATTTCCCAACAATGATTAATTCTTGCCTGATGCGGATCTGCGCATCTCCTAATCCGGGGCGACTCCGACGAGGACACGCAGGAAAAACACTCTCATACTCAAGTAAAAAAAAAATCCAAGTGATGAATATAAAATTAGAATCGAGAATATACATAATATGCATCGTGTATGTATATAGTGTAAGATTACGAATATTTCGGGCGATGATACTTTCTTGAATATCGCGAGGATATGCTTATAATGGATTGAGGTCTATCCCGAAGATGTTGAGCTCATTATTATCAAATCCTTGGTAATTAACGAGGATGTAGGTATCCTTGTATGGCTCCCCCCCTCCCCTCCCCACACCGCGACTAAGTGATGTTTGGTTTAGCTTGAGCTTGTTGATGCATGAGTGTGAGCGCTCCTTGATCTGATTTGACGAATTCGGATCACTATCAATTTTTAATATTATGAAAATACATTAATATATTTTCCAAATAATAATGATTAATGTAACTGAATTAATTATTTTTTATTCTTAATCAGTTAATCATGAGAACTACTCATAAGTACACTATCATCATAAGGTTAATTGATATTAATGTCTTTGTTTTTTTTTCCTACGTTGTATTTTAATTTGTGTATATATTGTCCATTTAGTATCTTAAGAATAAAAAATATGACATCATGCGGACATAATTTGATTAAATTTGATTAATAATTATTTTATACATTTTAAAATAGAAATTGTGCGTACATTTTACTTAATTTATAAATTAAAAATTCAATGAAAGTTATGTTAATTAGCGAGATTTGATGAACATCTTAGTTAAATTAGTGAGTTCGGCCTATAAAATTGATGAATCAATTATTTCATCGGGAGAACGTGTGACTTTTAAGAGGCAAGAGTGAACCAAATTATTATTTTATAGTTTATATAAAATGTTTGGAAGTAATTGTTTATTATATTTGGTGAAATGCATGTGATTAAAACTAGATACTACATATGATGTAATATAATTATAATTATAATTATATAGGTCATAATGTGATAGGCTTAAATTTATAGCTCATACATGGGATTCTATGTGTTGGACAAAATCATCAATATTCTACCAGGGAAATCATGTGAAGAATCCAATAGGAATTGTAAGAATCCTTTGCAATGATGGGCCTCTCTTGCATGGTTAATTAGATTTGCTATTGAAAACCTCATGGTAATTCTCCCTCCTATTATATATATATATATATTCAAATACACTAAAAATACATATAATTCCAATCATTCACTATGACTCCAAGTGGGGAGTGAATGATGAACAAGTGCAATGGATAGTGGGTGGCTTCATGATGCCACAAGACATGCCATATAATTTGATATAACAAAAATACTATTTACTATGCCATCATTGCATGAATTGAAGCACATATGATGGTTGATCATGAATTTATTAGGAGCACATATAGTTTTATGAGTAGGGGTGTGAAGTAGTCATAATCTTACATTATTTACATACCCAAATATTTTAAAAAAAATTTATAAAAAAAATACAAACAAAAATATAAAAATTAATTAACTAAATATTTGAATTATGAGTTATACAAAAATATTAAAACATAAATAAAAAGTCACTTGAACATCTAGTTAATTTTTTTGTAATTATTTAAGTTTACAGAAGAGAATAACTACATTAAAATATTTCAAAAATAATCATTCTAAATATTTTATATTATTATAATATTTAAGTATGCGAGTGTGTTTGGTTTGGGTATTGGATAAGATAAACCAATATATGACAAGCTAGTACGAGTTAATACAGGACAAGAAATTATTCCCTATTTATTTCATATAATAGTAAATAATACGTATTGATCAAAAAATAAAGATATGCATGAGTAACATGTAGACCCAAAATCAATTGGAACCTACCAAATTTGGCAGGTTTCGAGTAGGCCTGAATTAGATTCAGGTATGACCCGAAATAAAAATTAAGGAATTAGTTAAAATCAATTTCAATTCTTGGTAACATATCTTTTGGGTACTCAGAATCAGAATCAATATCTAGAATATGTATATTGGAACTTGTAAATGAATATGTTTCAACAGGATATCCAAAACATGTACCATAGAACTTATAAATGAATATGTTCAACAGGGTACTCAGAACCTATAAATGAAGAGGCCGAAACATGTTCCAACATGCTAAAATATGTACAGCACCACATGTTCTGGTCGGGTAGGATTCGAGTCCAAAATATAGGAACTGATCATATGCATTATAGGGGCCAAGTATCATAAAAAATACAAAGTACGACGCTCACCTATACCGAAAAACTCAACGTGCACAAGTTATCAAAGAAATATATTATATCTAAAAAATAATCAAAACAAAAAGAATAAACAATGCAATTGATTTTATTTTAGGATTTTACTACAAACTACTTACTTGCCCCGACACTCTTTTTGTCATACCATAATTTTTTTCAGTACAATAAACATATAAGTTGTACTGTGGATCCCATCATTTTGTCATCTACCATGATGTATTATGCGCGCTAAACGCGGAACAAATCAAGTTGTTATGTCATTACCATATTCTAGGTGGCACCAAACGCACCCTACTCCGTAGAATAATCGGCCATTGTTCACCTTTATTGTTGGGCTAAAAGTTTAAGTACGGTCATTACGGGCCAGGCTTCAAAATGAGCAAGTTACATTAATGGGCCGTGCTCTTATTTTGGGCCACGTAGAACAAATTTAATTTGGATTTATGGGTCAATTTGGGTGAATTAAAGCCCAAATAGGCCTATTTTTAGCTGTTGATTTCCCCCTATTCTCTCTCATTCGTTTGAATTCAATCCGGTTGAGATTTGTACAAATCTTCCTCTTTGTCATTCATATATAAAATCTCGTGCTTTCTCGGAATAAAGAGATCAAAAGGTCCTTTTTTAGGTTTCTTCTCCTTGTTCTCCCTCCCTCTCTCTCTCTCTCTCTCTCTCTCTCTCTCTCTCTCTCTCTCTCCGAGTTATATATAATAATATGAATCTTTTATAATCAGGCAACCGCGGTGGACAAGGAAGAGATCGGAATAAAGCAGGTAAAAATAATTCTCTCTCACTAATAATTACCCTAACCTTTTCTCTCTGGTTGCTGATATTTCATTTCTAATTATATCACACAAGGTGTTTGTTTTATTTCCCCTTTGAATCGTCTACTTTGATTGTTCTTTTGTCCTTTGCCATTTGCTCATTCTTTTGTGAAAAATAAGAGAGACCTCGAAATATTTGTAGATACAGTCACCTTTTTATCCCGGCAGAATTGAACTGCATAGAGAATGTGTTTTGATACAATGCAATAGTCATCATCACATTGAACATAAGAATGATGAAGAATATAATCCTTCTACGCAAGAATGAATGAACAAGATTCATCATAAACGGTTTCTGCAAATCCTTCTACGCAAGAATGAATAGTTTTGTTATAAATTTAATTCTTTTTGTTGAGGATCCGATATGCTCCGTTTGCATATCAATATTGTATTCGCGAAGATATATGCTTGCTGTAGCCTATAGAAACCTACCAATTTGAGTGAGAATTTGATCCAAGATGAGGAACGAGGAGAAAAGAGTCAAACTATAACATAGAGACAGAAGTGTTCCAATAATCCAATTCAAAGTAAGATGGTAATAACTTTAGTTTAAGGAAACATACATGAATTGATGCCTGAACTAATGAAACCAGACAACTAGAAAGACTTAGAAGTCTGTTTTGGGTGGTGGATTAGGACTAAAAGCACCTAATTATTTGCCTGAAATCAGTAATGATTTCATTTATATCGATGCTCACATAAATTTGGAAGAAGATTTTGATTCTGAGCTCTGTTTCCAGTAATTGGATATGGACTAAGAAGCATCCATTTGTTACCATTTGCATCTCAATAAGTTATTCATCACTTATCCTACACACTAAGATAGATTACTGAATAAAAAATTGAATGAAGCTATTTTTATCACTATACTTAAAAAGTAGCCCTATCTTGGAAACCCTCTTTTTATCAATACTTGCTTTGGTAATACTACATCCTTCAAGTAGGTGATAGAACAAACAAATGGCTATTTTTTAATTTACACTAACAGGACCTTTAGAGTAAAGAATAAACAAATGAAGGGGGAACTCTGACATCATTGTTTCATTTCTAGCTGTTAGTTTTGATCTCACATCATATGCTGGCTAATTCCTGATGCTAGTTTAGATGTGTAGTTTTAACTTGATTTTGACTCAGTTTATGTCTAATTCATTAAACCAAACACATTTAATAGTAATCATATATGTATATATATATATATATACCTTTTCATGTGCAAATGCCCGTGAAAGATAAACAGAGGTGTAGTAGAATGACTTGATAAGTTAAGTTAATTTATACAAGGAGGAAGACAAATGTGCAAAACAAATAAGATGCTGGTTCTTGGTTCCTACAGGAGTTTCAGATCAGTTCAGACCTAATCAAATTGAACCTAATATATGTTATTTTTATCAAATAATTGAAAAGCAGATAAGATATATTTTTAAAAATAGAAATGTATTACTTATTGATGTTCAAAATCAATTGATTTGAAATTGAAAGATTAAGTTAAATCAAAATTAATTTTGGATGCATTAAACTTGAACTAAACTAAACTTTAAAAAATTGGACCAAACCAGAAGTTCTGGTTCAATTGGGTTTCTCGGGTTGATTTCTTAAATAGGCACCCCTCATTCTAAGACATGAAAAGTGTTTTAGAATTTGGACTAGTTTAATGTAAAGTATGTTTTGAATACAATCCGAGTTAAGTCCCAGTATTTATTTGGTTAAGAACATGCCCAAAATCGGTAAAATTAGGACTTGCTCACATAGATTTATTTTTTATTTTTGGAAACATTGGATCATGGTAGTGCATGGAAGCATTTCCCTAGGAGATTCCTATCTGTCCACAAGGCACTTTGTTTTACTTTCTTTTCACAGTTCACCAGTACTGCCCTTTAACTTCACCCAAGACGAGGAGGGCATATCACCTTATAATTTTGAAACTCCTGTTCATTAACACCATGGCATGAGAAAGTTGAGAGAAGAAAAAGCAAAAGCAATGCCACTAATATAAAGTTATAAACCACTTCAAGGTATCAGAAAAAGAAAAGGGGATTGAACATGGACAGCAATATAGCAATCAAGGGAGAAGCACATAAAACAAGTGGAAAAGATGGTCAAAACCATCCTCCAAGACTACTTTCTTTATCGAAATTACCAGTTTTTCCTTTTGCTTTATTGAGGAATTCAGTAATACTGCATGGAAAACACTGAAAGGAATGCTTCTTCCCTCTTCAACAATTCTTTCAGTCTCAATCTCAACTACGAATGAAAAGCAATGATTTCAATTTGGACTGGTCTTAATCAGTCAGGCCATCATTTTTTGGTTCAACTAATCCAATTGATTCAACTAGTCGATATACAAAATATACAAAATATACAAATAATTAAGAAAATGGTCGGGTAAACTTCTCTGAATGTTATTGTATTTGACAGATATTTGTAGGGCTTGACCATTTATTTTCAGATGTAGATGTTCATTGTTTTGTTACTTTGTTCTGATTCCTAGTTTCTGCTATTTAATCTAAACATAACTAAATGCATGCACACAAATTCTGTAGTGTATGTCTTACATATATAACATCAAATGAATTTATGAGAAGTGAGGCCAATTGGATGGTCTATATTTATTTCAACAGAGAGAAATCTAATTAAATGGAACATAAACTCTCCAAGAACAGAAAATTGGGATTAGTTTATTCTTCATTATATGTGTTTATAAGATACATTAGAGAATTACAGCACTTTTCAGCTTGTATTGTAATGGTTGCACAAGTCTTTAAAAGGATCAGATCGATGTTGAGATATCTATGCAAAGAAAAAGTGCACGCTGGTTAAAGATCTAAGCCTTCAATATATGAGATGATTTATTAATTTTACCCGCAGGACTGTGGAGCTTTAGCTGGTCTATTTACATTGAGAAAAGAAAATTAATATCAAGAAGGGATACTTAAGTGGGCTGTGAGTGTTCTCTATCAATAGTCTAATGATTCATGGGTGAATTATCCACTGATTTATTTGTAATATTGTGTTTGTATGTTTCCCTACGTGTGCATCCTTAGGAATCACCCACTGATTTATTTGTAATATTGTGTTTGTATGTTTCCATATATGTGCTTCCTTATTCATTCCTATGTGGAATTAAAGGAAAGCAGCTTTCTCATGACTCATATCAATCCCACAGAGTTGAGGCTCTCTTTTTTTCCCTATGAATTAACCAGAAATTAATCTGATAATCCAAGACCACACAAGTGAAAGTGATGCAAAGGGAAGCTTCTAGTAAAATAATATATGTATATAATTATTAAAATCTAGACTTAGCAAAAGAAATCATGATCGAGCTGATCGACAGTAACATTCATTCATTTTAGGGGCTTTGATTCTAATTTTGATGTAACATTCATCCTGATCCATGCAATTATTATCCATCCCAATTGAGATCTGATGCAATTCATGTCTTTTAACAAAGATGTAACTGCTTGTTATCATAATACACACATGCATTCCTGATTTCCACATCACTCTCTGATATCATGTCTTAAAAGATGTTACCAAGCTATTCATTTTCAAATTCTCCAAGCTCTTTTATCATCATCTTTTTCTTTTAGTTCTCTGTGATTCCGCTGTTCAAAGAAGTTGCAGTAAAAAAGAAAAGTGAGGAACATCCTCACATGCAAGTATAAATTAAACCCCCTCAACCCACACAAGCCTAAACCATCCATCCTTGTCAGCAATACAACAGTTCATCCTCCTCGTTTCATTGTTTGAGTAAGCTCTTCTCTCTCATGCATGGTGTGACTCTTCTTGAGCTGCTGCATGCTATGTTGGTGCTTCAAGTTGTCTGAAACCTTTCTTCTTGAGCTGCTACTGTTTTGTTCGAACCTTTTGCCTCACTGATTTCTCTTGGTTTATTTTACAGGACTTGACAAAATGAACAGGAAGCCGGGAGACTGGACGTGCAGATCGTGCCAACACCTCAACTTCAGCCGCCGAGACTCGTGCCAGCGATGCGGCGACGCGAGGCCGAGTGGCGAGCGCTCGGAATACGCCAGCTTCGGCGGCGGCCGCGGAGGGTCGTCCTTCGGGTTCGGCGGCGGCTCCGACGTCCGCCCCGGCGACTGGTACTGCACCTGCGGCGCCCATAACTTCGCCAGCCGCTCAAGCTGCTTCAAGTGCGGCGCCATGAAGGAGGACACCGCGGTGGGCGGCGGCGGCGGCGGCTTTGACGGCGACATGCCGCGCTCTCGCGGGTATGGCTTCGGGGGCAGCGCCGGCGGCGGGCGTGCCGGGTGGAAGTCCGGAGATTGGATCTGCAACAGGTCTGCTCCCTCGATCATGTTCTTTGTTTAAGCCTACTTGTGATCAACGAAGAGCACATATTTTTCCAGCGAAGTTATTTCATGCACTAATCTGGAGATTTTGGGGTTGCAGATCTGGCTGCAACGAGCACAACTTTGCAAGCAGGATGGAATGCTTCCGCTGCAATGCACCAAGAGAGCCTGGTAATATTCTAAGTCGTCTGTCACTGAATTAATCGCTTTGTTGTGATCGATCATTTACGTACTTAAATAATCTGCATGGCTGCAGGCACTGAGGTTTGATTAATGGAGAAGATGACAGCTTAAATGAATACTGCATGCAGTAATCGATATCTCGAGCTTTTTAATTACTAGTTTTGCCACCCAGAGTTTCAATTTCCCTGTTTCTTAAAGCATCATATGCTATATTCTGAGTGTTCCTTCTCTCCCATATTTTGTTTGTTTTTTGAGTTCGTTCGTCCCCCCACTTTTGTAATACTTGAGAAGTGTGTCATGCTGCATCATCTCTTCTTCTTGGAGAAGTCTTTTTGTTAGTGTTACTGGAAAAGGGCTTCAGTTCAGTTCCTTTGTGATAAAAGCTGATCCTGGATGTCCTTTTTCATTTTAATATGAATTAAGAAATATAGATTTTAGTCCATGTCGTATCCTCTGATTCAATATGTGTTCCCAAAACAAGATTAATTAAATCCTCTGCATACAGGTTTCTTTTGGCTTTTCTCCACTGCAGAAATACGACATAATGAAATTTATATGTGTATTTTCAAGAAACAAATTGTATGAAACAAATTTATCATATAATAATAATAATAATTTTCAAGAAACAAGTTTCTTTTACTTATTGCGAGAGCATTTGTTGTAAATTTAAAATTTAAAAGGTATAATTCATAGGAACCGGGCTCAGGAGTCCATCCTAGGAACAAATTATTACGGAACTGGGCTTCGTAGAATTTTTACGTGCATCATTGAAATTGAACCTAAATTAACAGACTTAGGTTCGGCAATTTATCATATTCATATTTTGGAAAGGAAAAATTTTCAAAATCAGATTTAAAGATTTAAAATTCTTCAAATCGAAATTGAGTAGATCGGATATCTATTTTACCCATAGCCAAAGTCTCTAACCTGGTCATTTTTAAAAAATATATATAATAAAATAATTTAAATTTATAAAATATTTTTTTACAATAAAAATAAGATATTAGAGAATAAAAAATATATATTCTCAAATCATAGAAATAACTCCAAAGATAAGTAAAAAATCCCAGGAGATACCAGTCATACCACTCACCTGCAACCCTCGATGTGTTGTGTTAAAGACTTTTGTCCAAAGTCTATAATAATTTTATAATTTAAAAAAATATTAATAAAATATTTTTTTTAAAAATATAAAAGACGTGTTGTGGTTTAAAAAAATATTTTTCATCAAAATATTTTATAATTTTTAATTTAAACTTAGATTTATAGATTTGTGCAAAACTCTTTAATGAATCAGAAAGTTTGAAAAAATATTTTTTAGACTCTAACACCTCATTTTAATTATAATTATTTTATATAAATTAAAATTATTATTATTTTATTATTTTATTTTTTAATCAAAGTCTTTAATTGACTTTGGCCCAGGAGTAAAATGAGTATTCGATCTACTCCATTTTGATTTTAAAAATTTTGAATTTTTAAATTTAATTTTGAGAATTTTCTCTTTTCAAAATTCGAATTTAGTAAATTATTTTTATTTTAGGTTTAATATTAAATATAATAGGCATAGAAGTTTCTATAGAATCGGGCCCATAAAAATTGCACTCCTCCCCGTTCAACGTTCGCGACGTCGATGTATGGAGCAAGGTTCCCTGCACACGCATTGATGATTTTTGATTGCGTCGGAGGCGTATGCGAAGTCTCGCCTATTATGATCCACGGGATGGGATTTACGTTCTATTTAGCATCTACTGTTTACAGACACATGCGTTCGCATGGTCGTCTCACCCAACTCTTTCCTTTGACCTACTCCCACCGGTTCCTCTACCTCGCCAATTGCGTGTGACTATGGCCGCCGGGAAATGCTCATTCCAACTCTCGCTCTAAAGCTGAGACCGCGAAGTCCTTCTCCACGAACCCTAACTCAGCATCTCGAAGGATCCGGTCCTTCTCTTCGTCCTCATCACTGCACGGAAGCCATGTCTATCATTCTCAAATCCCACGCCTTCGCTGGGAACCCACTAAAATCTGGCTATCCAAAGTCGGACGGCCTGCGCTCTCCCAGTTCCGCCCTCGAGTCGTTGAAAATCTTTCTCTCCGGATCAGATGATGGGTCCTCCGCCGTTGTCAGGGTGTTGCCTTTCCGAAAGGGCAAACCTTTGGCTCGTTCAGTCGACTCCACATCGGATTCGGCGCCAAGGTGGAGCCTTGGATGGGTTTCTCCCGCAAAAGTAAGGGATTTCCCCGCGGAATCGTTTGTTTATTTGGGCTCGGTCCCCGAGGAGGAAGCCGGCACCATTTCTTGGGCGGTCGACGTTTCTGACGCGGACAATCTTGCGCTTGGTGGCGGTGGCGATGGGTTGTGCTTCGTGGAGCTGAGGACGTTGATGGTTGCTACCAATTGGGCCGATACGGATGCGATGGGGGAGTTGGCCATTGCCGGACAGGTAAGCTATTCGTATGCTTTAATTTTTTTTTGTTTGCATATGACCAACTCATCGGCCAAAAGGCAAGAACATCCAATATCGCTGTGCATCAAGCTACGTCTGCAAAAATTGCAGACAATGTATACCAAACAAAACTTAAATTTTTCACTTCAGCATCAACCAATTTTCGGACTCTGGTTTCGCGCTGTGACCAAAAAGACTGCTAATTCCACTTTTTTTTTCACTTGAAATTTCAAATAATGGAAATATTAATACTATAATGTCGGTTCTTGATGGTGCTTAGCCCTATTTCCCCATGGCCGCCTGTTGCGATGCCATTCTGTCATTGGAGAGTTCTATTGCCATTTTATTTATAGATGTTTGCCGTCTGTACTAGTTTTCTTTCACTGTCATGATTTAGTTTAAATGTAATTGCTATGGTTTTCTATTTCCTTGTCTTGGACCAGGCTCGAGCAATTCTTGAGTGGCACAACAGTTCACGCTTTTGCGGGCAATGTGGAACTCGCACAGCTTCCATTGATGCAGGGAGACGAAAGCAATGCACCAATGCGTCCTGCAAGAAGAGAATTTATCCACGAGTTGATCCTGTATGGTTTTAATCCTTTATTTATGTCACTGTTGAATTTTTCCATTTGTGCTCATTGCTGTGCATGTGCTTACCATTTGGAGTAGGTTGTCATTATGCTAGTTATTGACAAAGAGAATGATTGTGCACTGTTGAGCCACCAATCGAGGTTTGTTCCTCGCATGTGGAGTTGTCTTGCTGGTTTCATAGAGGTATTAATCCGGTGTTCAAGATATTCTAGTTGTGATTTCATTGCGCTATAGGTATGAACCATAAACTTAATGTTCTTAGCCAGGGGAAAGCTTAGAAGAGGCAGTGAGAAGAGAAACTTGGGAAGAGACTGGTATTGAAGTCGGTGAAGTTGTTTATCACAGTTCTCAGCCATGGCCTGGTACCTGCCTATACTTGCATTTGTGTGCTTCCCTAAAATGTTATTTAGGTTTTGAAATACTGTTTGTCAAAATAAAAGCATGGAATCAAGCACGAAAATGAATGTAAAGTTATTGTGAGAGGTGGACACTTCTTCATATACTTTTGAAAAGGATGATAGCAAAATTTTCAGTTTTGAATTTTGAGTGCATTCACATACCAACACACTATGAAATATAGTTTTTTTTTTTAAATCCTTTCAGAAATTAGAGATGACTCATGGCTGACACATGAAATAAAGATCAGATGTTCGGTTTTTTTCTTGTTATAGTGTCTTATTGATGGAGTCTGAATTGTCTTCAGTTGGACCCAGCAGTATGCCATGCCAGCTGATGGTGGGGTTCTTTGCATATGCTAAATCATTTGATATTCATGTTGACAAGGAAGAGCTCGAAGGTAACTATAATCAGTGCCTTCCATGAAAGGTGTTAACAAACTCTAAAGCTGGTTGACATTGTACTTCCTTTCTTCTTAGATGCTCGATGGCATAAAAGAGAGGATGTCAAGAAGGCACTTACATTTGCTGAATATGAGAAAGCTCAGAAGACAGCTGCCGTCAAAATCCACCGAATGTGCAAGGGTGTTGAGAGAAATCAGCACTCTTCTTCAGACTTTAACGTGGAAAGCGGAGAGCTGGCGCCAATGTTTGTTCCTGGACCCTTTGCCATCGCTCACCATCTGATATCTTCATGGGTTCATGAAGATGCAAATTATTGCCATGGGATGCTACCTAAGCAGTTGACTTCTATGTCCAACTTATGATTCAGCTGATCATCAGTTATATTCAAATTTGAAACTATATCTACAATATTCTATATAGAAACCACACGTGGACCAGTTATACTTCATCCCTCGGTATCTTCCTCTCAATCTTTTATGTATTTTGTGTCATATGTTGTGCATCTAAATCTGTACCTGGGAAATAATTGGCATGAGCACCATGCTATATATTCTTTGCAAAGGCATTTCTAGAGTGCTATTTTGGTGGTGCTCTTTTCAATCAGCAGGTAGCCTGGTACTCATTAATTATTGTAGCATTGTTGGTTATAGTTCTATCTATGTGCAATCCCATTAAATATTGTTTCACAGTGCTTTAGTGCTTATTTTAAGACTATTTTGAGACATGCTTGGTTTTCCACTGGATAAATAAATATCTTATCAATTTGTGGTTATTTGACTCCTAAAACTAGAAGACAAGGTGGAACAAAGGTTTCTGGGATCTTATAGTGCTTGTATTGTGTTTTGATGTATGTCTTTCATTATCTCTCTGTCATGAGCTGTTTGTCTTCTTTACTAGACATTCAGTAACTTGGTCATAGTCTTGTCCAATATGTTGAAGAATATTTTGCTAATTGAATTAAGAACTAATCCTGAAGATCAGAGACTTCAATTGGTTTCAATGAACCAAGGTGTCACATGATGACTTTTGTTCTTAGTAGGTCTAGGATTTGGTGCAAGTTTTGCTAAAAATGACTTGTGTTCTTAATTAGGTATAGTTTGGTTTGATACAATTTATTGTAAGAAGTTATACTGTTAAAAAAGTAGATAAAATATATATCTTGTTTTGGTTGATAAATTTCTTGCAAAATGCATTATATCTTGAGACCTAATGGGATCTAAATAAATTTGCATTGTACTTAAAAAAAAGAGATAATTTTATCCTCATATTTAAACTTAACCTTGAGTTTATACTAAGGAATGACGGGATCTCATTCCTTGCAAGAGAGATGATGAAGTAATAAGTTGAAAAGGTAGTATTGAAACATGAGCAATTTTTTAGATTCGGATTTTGGGAATGCGAAATTCTCAAAATCGGATCTGAAAATGGGTAATTCTCAAAATCGGAATTGAGTGGATTGAATATCCATTTTACCTCTGACAAAAAAAATATATAAAAAATAATTTTTATTTATAAATAAAATTTTTATTTATAATAGAATTGATGTGTTAGAGTTTAAAAAATATATTTTTAAACTTTCTAATGATATAGAAATGAGGTATTAGAGTCTAAAAAATATATTTTCAAACTCTCTAAATCATTAGAGAGTTTTGCACAAAGTCTATAAATCTAAATTTAAATTAAAAATTGTGAAATATGTTTGATAAAAAATATTTTTTTGAACAACAATACATCTTTTATATTTTTAAAAATATTTTTTTAATTGATTTTTTTAATTATAAAACTATTATAAATTTTGGGTAAAAGTCTCTAATGCATTAGAAACTTTTGTCCAAAGTCTATAAAATTAATTTTTAATTAAAAATAATAAAATATTTTTTTGTCCAAAATATGTTGATATACTCTAGAACATTTTTTATATCATATTTTTTTTAATTAAATTTTATTTTTTATATTATAAAATCACTATAAACAAAAGTCTTTAACTCATTAAAGATTTCTGTGCAAACTCTATAATAGCTTCATATTTTTTTAAAAAAATATTCGAATTCATAAAATAATTTTTTAATGATAATACATCGATCTAGAAAAATATTTTACATCAAAATATTTTATAAATTTAAATTTAAATTTATAGAATTTATACACAAGTCTCCAGTACATTATAGAGTTTGAAATATATATTTTTTATTCTCTAATATTTTATTTTTATCATAAAAAATATTTTATAAATTTAAATATATTTTAAATATATTTTTTAATTTTTGACCAAAGTCTTCGAGACTTTGGCCAGGGGTAAAATGAGTATTCGATCTACTCAATTCCAATTTTGAAAATTACTTATCTTTCAATCCGATTTTAAAAATTTTTCATTCTCGAAATCTGGATCTCAAAAATAGCTCTTGAAACATTCTTTAAGGGTGGACCAAAAGAGTACGTTGGACCATCAATTGGTCCCTATCACGATCTGAGACAGAAAACGGCATTTAACTAATCCTAAAATACCGATATCTATAAGAAATAATATTGTTAGAAATTAAAAAACGTATTTATAAATTGTATATGGATAATATTGTTAATTTTCTAATTTTCGTCACTGCAAAAGTTAACTGTATTATCAAATGAGGTGGCGATGACATCTTCTCATATGCTTCCATGTACAGGTTCCTCAAGGAGCGGTGATTGCTCAAGAATTTGGAAATGCCTTTGCCATCCGAAAATGAAGATTCATACGCGGATCTTGTTGAAAAGACGACTACACATTAAAGATAGTTTGATAAGATATGACATTCCTATCGATGATCGATTTTGTATCTTTTGTCGGGCAAAGTTGGAATCGCAAAGACACCTTTTCGTGGATTGCAACATTACCGGCATGATCGGAGATGGAACGTCTTCGTTAGGGGTTACGGGTTAAACGGTTTCAATCCAATACCCTTGTTTGGTATGAATACTGAGATGTGGATTAGAGAAAAGAGACTGCAATTCAATGATATGGTGTTGAAGTCTTTGGCTTGCTAGGAATAATTATCTCTTTAGAAACTAAAGGGTACCTATTAATAACGATAATAGAAATGTCATGCAACTTCTGAGAACGGCTACACACTAGGTAGTTCTTAGGTACCGTCTTTCGCTTGTGGTTGGAATGTCGATCCAACCTTTTTATATCATGAGTGCTTCCTCATCAATCTTTTTATATCATTTCGATCCTCTCAAAATGGAATATAAAAAAAAGATTGACTTCTCAAAATTATATTATGGATCAGGGAAAATTTTGAATCTATAATAAGGATTTAAAAAATTTTAGATCCATAATTTTTTTCTTAAAATCCCTAAAATATCCTCAAGTTCGATC
Source organism: Canna indica (assembly GCA_034359265.1). Classification (NCBI taxonomy): domain Eukaryota; kingdom Viridiplantae; phylum Streptophyta; class Magnoliopsida; order Zingiberales; family Cannaceae; genus Canna; species Canna indica. The sequence continues at coordinate 82,423,841 of CP136894.1, forward strand.
TGATACTCAATTCCAGACTTTAAATAGTAGGTTCCAGACTTTTTCAAAAGTATGAAACTGAAATAAGTAAGAAAATTTATCATTTTTTATAATTATAACGATGATTATGATATATACAATATTTTTTATGAGTTTATTTCGTATAGTGTTAATAACATCTAGAACTTATTGAGAATATAATAGCTTTCATATTTTCAAAAATATGAAACTAGTAGGTTTTAAATTTTTGTAAATCGAATATCAAATTGAACTCGACGACATTTTAAAAATTTTGAGAGAAAAAAATATGAATACTATATTTTTCAAATATTCTATAATCTATAATTTAGAGTAATTGTTCAAGAAAAAACTACGAACAAGAGGGTGCTTGCGTGAGAGCAAAATGAAGGAAGAAATATTTAACGAAATAGTTACTTTTAAAAATGAAACTAAGGGTAAAGATATCTAAGATATTATTGAGCAATGGATGGATTGCTGCCACTTGGTAATTAATGATAAGACAAAATGGATAATTGCCAAAAAAAAAATCTCAATATATATACACGCAGAAAAATGCAGGATAAACTTTTGCAATAAAGGAAAAAAGAAGAAGTCAAGATATGTTATTAATACAGAGGAGAGGTGAAGACCAGATTCAATGCACAGCAGCACAAGGACTCCGCGGCCAGTCCACTAGATTTGCTGTCATCCGACGGTCGCAAACACACCACGTACCCCTTCTTCCCTACCTTTGGATCCACCAGTCAGTGTGTGACTCGTCATTCGTCCACGATCACGTGCTCTGTACCGTCCGATGCCTCCCCATCGGACGGTTCAAATCTCCCCTCTAAAACCCGAAATCCCACTCGATATTGCTGATTTATTAATTATTAGCACTGTCTCCTTCCCCGCTCGTTCCCAAAAGATTGGAGAGAGATCAGCAAATCTCTTCTTCTTCTTCTTCTTCTTCTTCTTCTAATCTGTTCTCGTCGAGGAAAAAGGATGCTGCAGGATCAGGCAACCAGCTCGCTCCCTTCGAGCAGCGAGCGGTCGTCGAGTTCTGCTCCCCAGATGGAAGTCAAAGAAGGCAAGTCTCTTGTTTCACACGCCGTTTTCCGAGCTTAGTTCCCGTGGATTTCGCCCAAAAGTTGATTTTTTAAGGACATTTTTTGTTTTCTCCGTCCAAAATGTTCTCTTTTGTACTTCAATTTTACAAATGGGCCTTTCTCGTCCTTTTCGTTTTGTCGAGATTACCTTCTTTTGGGGAAAGTGAGGGATGTTTTTTTGTTATACAAGTGCGCAATTCTTCAGCTGTCCTTTTTGGTATGTTGGTGAAATCGAGATTTTTGCTGCGATGTGATCTGGTTTAGGAATGGAGAGCGACGAGGAGATCAGGAGAGTGCCGGAATTCGGGTTTGAGCCGGCTGGCCAGTCGACCTCCGGCCGGGAAGCCGCATCAGCAGCCGGTGCCGACCGGGCTCAGTCGGCGTCGCAGGCTGGGCAGAAGCGGCGAGGGAGGAGCCCCGCCGACAAGGAGCACAAGCGGCTGAAGAGGTTGGATTAAATCATTTCTGTCCCTCGATGGAATATTTTGGAAAGAAGCTGCTCATTACAGTGACTTTTTTGTCTGCTTTTGCTGTATTATTTGTCTTATGCACCAACAGGCTGCTGAGAAATAGAGTCTCCGCCCAGCAAGCCAGGGAGAGGAAGAAGGCCTATTTGAACGATTTGGAGGCCAAAGTGAAGGATTTGGAGGCCAAGAACTCAGAACTGGAAGAGAGGTTGTCCACATTGCAGAATGAGAACAACATGCTGAGACAAGTATGATGTCTTCTTCACCCTTAGAAGCATTTTTTGCTTATAGTCACTGTTCATCTTGATTAGTTTCAGTCCGATATATGCTAGTTCTTTTCTACTTCCTTTATCAGATGTTTACATTTGCTTCTTTCTTAATGCACTGGGTGGTAAATCTATTGCTGAAGCTTGTGAACATTTTTCATGTAATTAAAATAACTAGTAGCTTCCTAGCTAGATAGCATAGCGGAACATATACGATGATTTCCTAAATGTGGAGTTGCCTGCCTTTCTTACAATTACAGTTTGTGTTTACCATGATATCTTGATCTTGAATTTAAGTGGTATACAAGACAACAACTGCAGAATATCCTGTTATGAATAAAAACAAGATAGTATTTACTATGTCCAGCAATGCAATCTTTGGCTTGTTTTGCTATTCCACATTCCAATGGACTGACTTATTGACCTTCACTTGGGCCAAAGCATTTACACATTTGCATCAAGATGCATTTGGCATTTCATCTGATAGCAAAAACAAAATCATCAGTCAAGGAAAATGGAATTGGTATTCAGTATAGCACTGAGCCAATCCGAAGCCATCAAAAGCAGCTATTAGTGTTTTAATAGGGCTTCTTCCGTGTCATAAGACTGATCTTTTGATTACTTGTCCTGCCTTGAGAGCATAATTCATGACTTTCTTCAACTATGAATCCTCTTATCTGTTGCAGGAAAAGCCTGTCGTATTTTGCACTCATTGCATATTTCTGCAGTTGGTTTTAGCTGCGATTTGTGCTGCTTTTACTTGAATAGGTTAATTCATCTGGCTATGTTTTAGCTGTAGGGAATTGAAGTGTTTCTGATAAGATACATTTCTCTTGCAGATATTGAAAAATACAACTGTGAGCAGGAGAGGATCCAGTAGTAATGGCAATGGAGAAGGCCAGTAGGAGATGGATCCAAGCAGACACTGGCATGGGAGCGCTCGTCCTGTATAATAAATCTAATTTACATCGTGGAAAGAACTATAAAGGAATTTGTGTTTGGATTTGTTGTGGAAACATCATTTGTATCATCCTTAACTATGCGTGATCAATTTTTTAAATTATCTAATAATAAATTTATTGTATATCATTGCAATAATTAAAAAAATAGGAGTGTAATAAGAATAAAATATAAGGTGTGTAAATATAATTTCCTACAGCTAGAGACTAGGCATTGGGAGGTTGTCATCTCCCAGAAAGGCCATTTAAAACTGGCTAGAGACTAGGCACAATTATGTTTGGATAGTTGTCAATTTATCCAATCAATCGGCAGAAAGAAATAATTATGAAGTCATTTAGCAATAGCATCGAGCAGTAATCTCAAAAAACTATTATTAAAAAACCAAAAGAAAGCGTCACTAATCTTTTAGGTTACTCAAAAACGAGCAACGACAGGTTACAATGATCTAAAAGATCTTCTAATAATAATAAAAAGCACGCAAAAACACAAAAAAAACTGCAAATATCTCATTTAATGGGTTCTTCATTTTCTAATATCAGAATTTTTTTCTGGCCAGGTTAAGCTCCTGGGAGGCAAAAAATAACTCAAAAACAGAAGGAAATAAATAAGCTTCTCCATTTAAGAACCTGCGGAGCTCCATTCAAGTTCCAAAAAGAATGAATCAAAGGATTCTTGGGTGGAAGCTTGAAATATCACTCTTCATAGTTATATAATCTTTACTGGAATTATGATTCTTCCTCATCAATTAAAATCTTCTTGCAAGCCTCATAGCACATAAATGAGATTCCGGCAGCAGGTACCAACTTCATGCAGCTTGGCCCCAACCCTTTATAGAGCCCTCCAATCCCCTCCTTTTCCAGAATGCACAAAAGAGCATGAAGCATGTTCTTGTAGACCTGCCTGCCACCAACAGCTCCAACTTGCATATGCTTCCGAGCAACTTCAAGCGGAAAAGTAGCACTGCTCGAAATAGCACCAGCTGCTGAACCAATTAAAAGAATGGGAATGTTTCCTACTTCCTCTGTCTTGAAGGTCTTCTTGTAAAGTTTCTTCAGGGAATCATATGCAAAGTAATTAGTTGCAGCATATGGTATTACTCCTATGAGGCTCGGAGTGAGACCTCTGAACAGCTCTGCGGGACCTTCCTCCCGTACAATTTTCGTGAAAGCATGTAGAAGGTTGTCATAAACATCTCTCTGCATAAGAGGTAAGAATCAGATAAAAGATGCAAGTGCAAGATTGACATTTCAGTTCTTTTCACCAACCTGTATAGTTAGTCGGGTTTTGAGTAGTTCCAAAGGATATGTACAGATGGTAGAGCTGACACCAGCAAATGCCCCAGAGATTAATGAGGGTGGGATGGGAAGTTTAGGTTGTTCTCCCTCCTTGGGGGTCAATACCTTCTTAGCTGTATCATAAGCAAATAGCTGGCAGAAACAAGATTCATGAGGATCGGATAAAATAAGAAACATATTGCTGACAGAAGTGTCAAATCATATAGCCAGGATAACTATTGATACATAATTGTTATACTATGCCCAACCACAAATATCCTTAACAAGCCTTAACAAGCAAAGGAGACAAACGATGACCACTAGAAACTGCAAATATACCCGAAATTTTATTTTCAGTATACGCATAAATATACACCACCTGTAAGATCCACTAGAAACAATGTGGTGAAAGTAAAAGCAATGCTTAGGATGCTGTATAATCCCCAAAAGAAAATACACAAAAATAACTCCTGTGTGATGAAAACTAGCTTCAAAAGCAATCCTTATGGTGCTTTCTGATCTCCAAAAGAAAATATACAAAAACAACAAAAAATCCTGGAGAAATTATCTTAGGAGTTATGATTTTATTATTTTGATACTTCGATCATGCTCTTTCACGAACAAAAAGAGGAACGGTTTTTCAGCCAAGCATGAAGCATCTGCCAACTTGGATAACCTAGTTGAAATACAGGATGTAGCGTATGGGATGGGGGGGGAAGCAATAGTGTCAATATTCTCTCCAGATTACTACAGAAACATGTGGTGGATTTTAGAATAACTAGAGTATATGGATGCCTTTGTCAGGATTCAGTAGCTACTGCACACCATTTAATATAATGGAGGGTTTACAAGTTGTTACAAATTCCATTCTTCAATAACCATTAAACTGACAAGATCAAGACCTAGTTTATTCCTGCCAGCTATCCTAATTGGAAGACGATGCTGGAAAATGATTGAAAAAAAAAAACTATTACAAGAGGTTCTAAGATTTTTTTTATTTTCCCATTTTTCTTCTTATTTATGTTGCTGTTTTCTCTCTTGTTATGAGTTATATCCAGTTCTGTTATATTAAGGTTATTACATGGTCCTCTTTATGACAGAGGCGAAAAATATTATGAAGCATGTATGTTATTGCCATAACACAAGGCTATAAACTCTAATAAGAGGGACTATTACTAAGGAACTATTGTATAAGCATGTATCTGAAAATATTAATAAGCATGTATCTGAAAGCAACTACTAAAAGCACATATGGCTTAGTATGAACACAATACTCACTTCAATGGCCTTGCTTGGAGCAACACGGATTACATTGACGAAATTACCACGAAATAGACCTTTCCATCCCTCTGTCTTCATAATAGTCTGAAAAACTTCCCCTGACGAATTGCCATTGCTTCCAACCATTAGATGGGTCCTGATCGTTTCCAAGGGTGCAACTGCAGTGCGTGATACTGCCCCAGCAATTCCTCCACTGAACAACCTTCTGAAATGAGGATTCCCGATCTTTATCTTTAACTTCATAGCACCCTTCCCTTTCTTTTTGACCACAACTTCCTCTTCGACATTAGTCTCTTCCGCTGTTGATTCAGCTGAAGTTCCGAGAACCCGATACCCAACCTCAGGGGTAACATACTTCACATAGAGATCCGTCCCTGGTACTTTTACGTCGTTGTTGTTTGTAGGATTAGGCGAATTGGGAGAAATCCCGAAGCCGACTCCCATCTGACCAACACTAGCAAACAAGCCACCAGAAGGATAAAGTTCCTCCTGGAGTTTCCACGAAAAGCCCGGTTCTGGAAATGGGAGAAAGAACGCGGCGTCACTCTTCTTCTCAACGGCTTGCAACCTCTTATTCCCCATTCTAATCAAAAGCGCCTAGAAATCCAAAATCGTATGCGGCAAAGTAGCTATTTCCTTGCCAATCTGCAACGAAAAAAGCCAGGAAACAATGAGCATTTTACTCCACGTATACTAGCAAAAACCCATGTAATGCAACTGGGAGGAAACAAAGTGAACGATTAGGATCTCTACAACAAAGGGGAGAGGAAATACAAGCGAAATCCGGCTCTATGAAGAACGACATGACGCGACAAGAACAGGTGGAATCAACACACACAAAAGAAGAAATTGTCCCAAAAATCAACCGGCGCCAGAGGGAAAAATCGATTTACAATCGGTAAATCGTCACTGAACCAGATTCCGGAACTAAAACCCAAAGACTCAAACGCACGGCGCTTACCTGAACACTCGTCGCGAAACCCGGAACGATCTAAAAAACCAAGCTTCCGAGAGCCGCAAGGCGAACTTCCAGACGTCGCTGCCAATCCCGTTCCCTCGCGTCGATCTCTCGGTAGGCGTGCGTGCGGGCGATGGAAGCGATGAGAGGGGCGGGCGGTGAAAGGGATTAGCCTTCGCTGCCCCCTTCTTATGCCTCCCCGCAGTCACCCATTCTCGGAAATATATTAATAATAAGCAAAAGAATCGATCAATGCCTTTTAAATAATACCCAAAAAGCCCTCACCCATATCGTCTTATTCACAGCCTTCGACGTGATGAATCTGAGGACGGGTGAGGGTACAAATGTCAATTTACACTAATCTTTTCCACGTTTGTTGTTAATGACTGTGATACTATAAATATTATTACCTAATTGACTCCCAAAAAGGCCTAAACGATAGTTATACGCGGGGAGTTGGTGAGAAAAATTATACCTCTACAGTTAAATTTAATTTTTAATTTAATTTAATTTCATCCCATCTACCATCATATCCACTATAATATCATGAATGCAACAAAAAGAAGCGAGAATATTATTACATCCGTCCATTAAAATTTTTGAATTATTTTCCTATATACATATTTAATAGAGGAACAACCGGCAGGATAATCAACTTGCGGCACTTTGTTAAAATCCAACTAACTCAATACGAATTTAACACCCATACGTCGAGCCGTCAATTAATTCCCGAAGGACTCCTACTATCTCACGGTCCAAAAACACATGATTAATAATCTCAGAAAGATGCCACACAAGGCACAATTGTGGAAATTAACTATACATTTGTTTATTACCGTACAAAATAAGTTTCTTTCAATTAACGAAGACAAAAATAAATTATAAAAAATGAGGACCACGTTACGGGTGTATGTATAATCAATAAAAAAAAGGTTTAGAGGCACAATTTTTTTTCAAAAAAAAATAAATATATATATTTTGAATCTATCTAATTCAATTTAGTCCATTGTGAATATATATTGGACCTATTCTGGGTGGAATTCAATAATAAGAGTTTAGATAAAATCAATAAGTACCCAACTCTAGTGCCTTAAATATTTCTACTGCTAATTTAGGATTCTAGTAGGAACAATTTTCACGGTACTTTTTTAATAAATATAAAAAATCATAATAAGTGATCATATTGGACTACCGTGTACTATTATACAAAAGAAATGCTCTAAAAATATAGCTAAATCAATTTGGGAAAAAGGAGGGAGACGTGGGGTAGAGAGGCATGTTTAATTACAGTACGACACAGTGAAAATTTGGTGGTAGGTAAATCATGCCTCTATTGAGTTATGCGGTACGTGAAATTTGACATGCACTTGTGTCTAAAGTCGAGAAAGGAATGATTGTTTTTGTTTTCATTTATAGGAATAGAGAAACATCAATCACGACAAAAACGTGATAATCAATCATCTTAATAACCTCAATTTCGACACGCAAATATAATGCATGGGATTTCTTTACAAGTACTAAGAACCCAATTAATGCATAAGACTAAGGAAAAATGATAATAACATTTTGTATAAACATAATAAAAGAATAAGAGATCATCTGCACTCTGCGCTACAAACAAAGAACCCAAATTATCTGTAATGAGCAAGGAATCTCTACCTCGTTGCCATCACCTTTGGTTTTTTCAATATATGAAAAAGAGGCAAGACTGTCTCATAGACCCCAAAAAATAGTTTTCAAATGATGGAAAAAGAAATTTACATGGAAGAACAAAAATAGAAAAGACGAGGAACAAAGAAATTTACCACCAGTTTGTGACCACATTCCTGGATAAACCTGATATTTATCTGGGAAACTACTGGCACACCAACAGATATTAAATAGGGCCAAAGAAATTGCTTTCTCTAGTAGGGGATGAAGTGGGAACATTTAGGAAACATGTACTTCCTGTTACTTGGACTTGTTATCCGAACATCAACAAGATCTTAACTCACCATATTACAGCTAACTATAAAAATATGATTCCAATAAAGTTTAATTGAACAAGTTTCGAACAATCAGACATATCTAAGATACAAAATTGGTTAACGGCCTCAAGGTCATCAGCCAGAGCGACTACTTTTCTCCATATGGACTTGACAAATAAGAACAGGATGTAACTTGGGATATAAATCTATATCTCACTAATAATTTGCCCCTCCTCGTGCAACTTGAAATGACACCATTTTAATGTTTCTTTTTTGAAGTCTTCTTGAAAGATTTATTCTTTGGCTTCATCTTACTTGCTGTAGATGATGAGTCACGTTCCTTATCCTTCCTCCGTTGCTTTTCTTTCTTGACATTAAACATTGTAACAGCCTGTTCCACATCCTCAGTTAAATGGTTTTTACTTGAACTCTATGCTGTAAAAGTAATCCTCATAGTAACTGTACAATTAAGAAATCTTGCCTTGTTAACGTCGAGTATGTCATGAGAGCTTTTGGACATAAGCTGGTCAAGAATCTTAGCTGTTTGTTGTTTCTCTTGTGAGCTCATGCCTTTTCCTTCCACAACAGGGAGAAACTACCAAAAGCAAAAGACATCAACAAACATCAGTTGCATATAATATCAAGGTAAAATGACCAAGCAAGCATGAACCAACCTTGCGATACTTCCCAGTATGCTTGGGAGGTTTTTCTCCAGGCAGTTTCTTGTCAAACTTTCCACCACTTGCTGTTGCCGTTGCTGCCATCCCAGCTACATTCTCGAGCTCTTCTTTACTAGCTTTCTTCGGTGCCTCTTTATGTCCTGTAATCGGCAATGCTGTTGCAGCAAGCTGAACATGACTGCAAGGAAAGTACGTAGTTGTTGAAGATCAGATGCCAAAAGTTGAGGAGATCTCCTTTCCTTCTTTCTATACTATTTGGCCAATGCACATAAAAAGCCCTTGTTTCTCAAAATTACTGTGAAGTGCCTCTATTTCAAAAATTAATGCAAAGTGCTCTGCCTCTCATAAATGCTATTTTAATGTCAGAGTTCAATGGACAATAATCGAGTAGCGGGGTGTTATCAGTTTAAATTAGTGTAGTACCCAGTTAAACCCATTATACTTTCACTACACCAAGGGGTATATGGTATTTATATTTTATAGACTAGGGAGCACTTTTGGAGCACTTTGCAGTATTTTTCAAACTAGAGTCTTTGCTAGTTAAACTTCCCACTTACACTGCATAGGTATACTTGACAAGGAAAATTCTTCGAATGTAAAGCATGTTCAGAATTTGGTTTTTGTTCAAGAAACACTATCGTTCTAATAGGTATTATAGTACCAAGAATCCCGATATTCAATTAGCACTGGGATGTTAGATACAGATACGCAACACATTATACCTGATAAGCGAAAGAGCGTGACACTCTCACCACAGTTATATGAAACTCAGAAACAAAAAAGAAAATTTAAAAGTAAACCAGTTATGCTAGTTGTTGCTAATGCAGAAAGAAACATACGGCTAAGAAGAGTATACAATTAGAAATTTGAGCAAGTATTCCATAATCAATAGGTCTAGCACAATGCACAGAGAGACAGGTACAAACTACAAGAGTCAATCAATAGGCCATTCCATCTAAACAAAAGTATTAAAGCAGATGGGGAAGCAAAGACAACCTTGGCAGTGCTCCAGCTTTTGCAGCTTGCTTCAAGTTTTGAAGTCTGTTCTTCTCTTGCTTTTCAACTCGTTGCTTCTTTTCAGCCTTTCTTTTGCTGAAGGGGTCCTCTCCTGGCTCTGCAAAAAACATTGGAATTACTAAAAATGAAGGAAATGGCAGCACTTTGTCCATGCTTTGACATAAAAGTACATTAAACTGCTTGTCTTACAGTAGACACAATTTATAGCCATAAAACTATTCCACAATCAGTTGCTTTCTTTGGAAATTGGATTGCCCATATACAATGCAAACTTATGAAATTAGTTTAATGAATACATAGAAGTTAGGACAAAATTGAAAAAAGGGGTTCAACCATTTAAAAAAAATTTAAATAAAACAATTCTACCTTATACTTAGACAAATTGAATAACTGGGCAAAAACTAAAGGTAAAGATACCAGTGCTTATGATTAGAGGGATTAACTGATTAACACAAGTGTAATATTATATGCAAACACAGTAACACAGTAACACAGTTTACTAATCCACTTAAAAATAAAATTGTTTAATTGCAGGAGCATTAGTATGTTGGGTAAAGTCGCATAGGGAGAGTCAAATGCAGATGCAAATGTTAGTATCTTGTATTGCTCTAGTTTAGTAATACAGGTGGCTATAGGCATATAGCCTCTAGAGTCTCAATTTAAAATGAAAGAATTAGATTATAAAAAAAAACTAAAACATCCCAACATATATCCTAAAATTCCACAAACAGATATCATAAGTCAAACCATTACCATCTGATAATTTAGCCTCGATGATTGGTATGTCTTTATCATCATTCACACGATCGTAACCATGGCGTCTCTTCCAAGTACCAGTTTGTTCATCAAAAACGCGCTTGTCTTTCTTATGCTGCTTTATACCTGCAAGGATGCTAAGTGGTCAGATTTTAAGTGCACCACATTACATTTATTAGTAGATTGTCTATAAGAAATAAAGTGTTTCTGTAGCCCAAATGCCCAATAGGTCTAAGAATTAAAAGGTTCTTGTAAAACTGAGTAACTGACCTTTCATTTTGGCAAACAATTCCCACTTTGTGGGAGGTTTAGGCTTTGGGAGCTGAAAGGAAACAAAATTGAATCAGAACCATTACACAGTATGCAACAGAACAATAAGATCAAAAAGTAGAATATACACACATATATGCAAGCATGCAAATCCTTATAGAAAATGAATATTAATACTGCTTGAAAATGTAAATCACATAGACAATATTTCTAAAAGGACGGCATAAAGATTGGTTATCAAAACAGCCACCTTAAGGACACATTACAGTTTGCATTGGTACTTGGACATGAAAAACTAGAAATACAGCCAAGAATATGTTCTTAAAGATACTTTACATAAAAATAACCTAATCATCGCAAAAGTGTGATGATCGCAAGCAACAGAAACGAAGCACTGACTAGGCAACTATTAGAACATAAATCCATATGAATCAGTAGGGCCTACTCTCTTAGAAATTGAAGATCAGCCAATTTTTTTACTTGTTGATTATTACCATGCCACATTATCATCTGCACTCCTGTAGATTGAGGTTACACTATTTGTTAGGCAAAAGTTGTGGATATATAAATATTGTGTTCTTCTTTTCATTGCGGATGAAAAGTCATTGCCTACTATACAAAATTTACAATAACAACAACTTGTTTTTATTCAACTAAATTGTATAGATAATAATGCCATGAACTACACAGCAATAGCAATTGACCAAAGATGCAAACAGCACAAATAATCCAAAATTAATTTGAAATCAGCAACAAGTTAGTGATCAACAAGAATAATAAAGACAAGGGAAGCTTACATGCTTCTCCCTGGGAAGCTTGGTCGTGGGCTGGGGCAACCGAACAATGGGTCCATCAGGGTCATCAGTGGAGGGCAGCGCAAAAAGAGAATTGGCTATGGCTTGGACCAGCTCCGTGCCCCTTTCCAGGCACGCCTTCGTCAGCTCCTCCCTGATCACCACAAGAAAAAAATAAAGCTCAAATGGCACCAGAAACAACAAACATCAGTTAATAGTTCAAACATCATCCAATCCACACAAAGCCCTTGCAAAGGAAAGGGGTTTTAGCGAGGTTTAAGAACTAATCCAGTAGAAACAAGTTTGGAAATATTAGCAACTCGTAAAACCTAATAAATTTTCCAAGACAAAATTTTCTCCGCGAGAATCTGCATCCGTGACTTGAAGAGATAAAACAAGGTTTTGTGGTTTCTAACCGAGAAGAGGGGATGGAGTCGAAGTGGTGGGTGGGATCGGAGGCCATGAGGTTGCCCAAATCGATCTGATACTTCTCCGCCTCCATCTGTCTCGCTTCTCCGCCCCCCAAAAATCTCGCTTTTCTTCGTCGCTCTCCCTCAACGCGTGCACTTCGCAGTTGCAAAGGAGACGCGAAAGGGTGAATAGGAGACAGTGAGGTCGAAAGAGATTAGGGCTTCGATAAGCAAACAAAACGGATCCGGGTAGAATAACCTTTTTGCCCGAAATCCACATTGTCTTTTGTTTAGAGAATGCAATAATACAGCCTTTAAAGCTTAAAATGAGTTTTTTTAGAATTAATCCATTTTAATATATATTTTTATTAATTTCATGTCATCCAAAAATTGAGGTATTAAAATAAATAAAATAATTATACAGTATATATCTTAATGCATGGTCTATGAAAATTGATTTCATTATATGCTTAATTAATATCATATATTAATAATGATATTCCATCTAAAAACTTAAATTATTTGATGAAATTTTTTTTGAGTAACACTTATTAGACAGGACATGATTTATGAGTAATATTTAATTAGTATTTCTTTTTTATTTTGAAATTTCTATCCGCACAAATATGGTCTCAATATGGATATGCACAGTATCTAATTCATCTTCGCACCGCATTATCCGCGTATGTATAATTATCTATTTATTTTATTACTTTTTATTATATACATTATTTTATAATTGTTTATTAAAATAGGGTGCATATGCAAATGAGATGTGCATATTTGCGTTTGGAGGTGATGCATGTATGAATATTAGGGGTGTGCATGAGCATCGGATAGATTCAAAATCGATTGGGTAGGTTTCGAATAGACCTAAATTAAATTCGAATAGGATCTAGGATAAAACTTAAGGAATCGATTTAAATTGATTCTGATTTCGAATCCAATATATCGAGTACCCAAAATCGAAATTAAAATCAATACTCGAATCTTGTCCCCTCAAACCTGTTCATTTACAAGTTCTAGATTACCCTAAACTGGTACTGTGATATCTATAAATGAACATGTTTTAATAGGGTATCCAGAACTTGTACCATGAATCTATCATTTACAAGTTCCAAGTACATAGTAAGTACTCAGAATTTGTACTACACCATAAGTTTCAGGTAGAATGTGATTTCAGGTCCCAACAGAGTAGAATCCGGATCTAAAATTTAGGAATCGATCCTATACGAGATAGAATTTGGATATCATGAAAATACAGGATATGCGATCCCGCTCACCCTTAATGAATGCACATTCTGACATTCATATTCCTAATGAATGTGGATGTGCGAATGTAAAATACGATACAGATCCAAATAATATAGTATATCCGCGTCATATTCCATTCACTACCATCCCTACGTATATTATATATCAAAATACCATACATTAGGCTATGAATTTAGATAATGAAATATTAGGTAAGAAAAGACACACCAAACTCTACATCCTACGTCTTATATCATGTTCCACTTACCAAAACATAAAGTAAACACTAAGATTACGTCAAATGCCACTCCAATGAGCGCATTTGGAGAGAGAACGTAAGTTACGACATTAATTTTGTAATTGAAATGAACCCTATCTCTAATGCACTCTTCAATATGCTAATTAATTTCCTATGGAGCCTCGCGTTAGAGCAAACCTAGTATTATGAAAAGTGAATCTAGAATTATTAAAAATGAATCATAGACGGAAAACTTTAAATTCACTCTTGTACAACACATGTTCACTTGTATTTTAGGTTCGATCTTAATAATATTATGTTCACTCTTAATAATACTAGATTTGTTCCTAAGTGAGGTTTATGAAGTCCGACTCCATTAGTAGCGGTATTCCCGTACCCCTTGTTTGTTTCATGGTAATGTATGATTTTATATAATATGATATTGTTTAATCTCTTATTTGGGAAGACTTCTAATGAATGATAATGGTTTATAATGGTAATCTTATGGTTTAAAAATCATAAATTCTGAGTAATTTTTTAAACCACGAATTCAATAGCTTCTTATGATTTAATAAAATTTTATTTTTAAAATATCATCAATCAAATTCTACAATTCATATTATGTCATTTATTTACCCATATTTGATTATACTTTTTTTTATCGTTCTTCGTTGGTCTAGTTAAGACGTCGTTTTCCCCCATAACTATTGTCATTTAATCGAATCATACCGTACGATATTTCAAACATTATAGCAATAATTACAACACTATATTATACAATGCATTACTTAATCAATCATGGTGCACCTTAGATGTTAGTCGAATTTATATATTACTCACGTGCTAAAATTAATTACCTATTCATGTTTGCTCTCATCATCGTCTATCACTTGCATGCCAATTAATCCACCTCAACGCATATCGCATCTTTAATGTGCGACGTGTCACGAGGACAATTTTTTGGGATTTTTTTTTTCATTATCCGAATTCAAACTAAATCCGATTGCGTCATCTGCGAGCATTAATTTGGATCGAGTTCAAAATTAAATTGGATTTAAATTAGCTTCCTTTTAATCTTTCACTTGTGGCTGCGGATAAAGCCACAGTGCCGTGAACAATACATCCCTCGTATCATAGTGCTCCTCAGTTGCCGTCGGCGTGCCATGGATTTCTTCCACTCTGCAGGACGCCGCCAAATCGAAGTCGGCCGCAAACACTCCACCTCAGCGGAAAAGTCAGCCACAAGCGCATGCAGAGGAAGGAGAAAAGATAAATCACTGTTGTTTATCTTATCGGTCAAAGTGATGACTGAGTGCCGGTGAAGTGCTCGCTACATGCTCGATCATATGCCCGTGAGAACCCGAGGGAGGAGGAGGCGCCGGCCCACCATAAGAAGGTAAGAACAGTGCCCGGGCGCAAGGATAAATAGGGCTGCATGCCGAGGACATGCGCAAAGTTTTCGTGCGTGAGCGATGGCGAGAAAGGTGTTCGATGAAATGCTTGTTGTTGCCGTGCTGCTGTGTTTCTTTGGTCTCGGTGAAGTCTGTGGGGATGTGGGAACGGCTACGTCGTATGATCCTCCCTATATACGTGAGAGATTAATTAGTTGCTCTATTTTGTTTGACTTTTGGAAACAAGTCAACGCGTGTGATTTGATGTACGTCTTCTTCTTCTTTGACTTTTATTTTTCAGCAACCAAGTGCCCGGGCTACGACCAGGATCGGCTACCGGGAAACGGGCTCTTTGTGGCAGCGGGCGACGGGATATGGGACAACGGCGCCGCCTGCGGGCGGAAGTACCAGCTCCGGTGCCTGAGCGGCGTCGGGCGGCCCTGCAAAGACGGCTCCATCGTCGTCGAAGTCGTCGATTTCTGCAGAGTTCGTCCCTGCCCTTCCACACTCGTCTTGTCCAACAGAGCCTTCGATGCTGTTTCCAAGATTCCACATGCAAGGATCAATGTCGAGTTCGCTCAGTAATCAATAGATCCTCTCTTCTTATATATTACTGTTCTTATCAGATTATCTTGTTGTTGGTGCTGATTGCAGTTGAATGTTTTTTCTCTTTTTCTTTCACTTTTCAGGATATAATTGATTTGGAGATGAACAAAGAATTGGCTGAGTCGTACGTGTTATGAATTAGTTGAGTAAAGATAGCTTGTTCTTCAATCCCAGGTTCATATATAGATCATACAAATATATGTATAATGAGGCAAAAGATCCTCAACACAGTGCATACGATTGAAGTCTCAATCCATCTGTTTCATTTGTTGGAATTAAGCTGCACACTGATCTCATTTTGCTTTGAACTCTTATATGTATGTATGCTTTTTATGTCTGATCATTCAGCAAGAAAAATAACTCATTCAGCAAGGATAAGCACCAGTAATTAACAAGTAGTGAACCACACTGCAATTTAGATCCATGCTACCATTCTATATCATATCCCGATTAATTTAATCAAATGAACGTTGAATCTGTATAAAAGAAATTGAAAAGTTTGGATACGATGGGATAATAAATTAACGAGGGAGAATTAGATATGAAATTTTCAAATCCGGATTACGAATATAATATCAGTTTTAATATTTTTCTATTCTCATTTTCTTTTAATCCATGCACTTAAACAAACAATGAAAATTAATCTATCCCTTATTATATCCTTCTTTATTCTACGAAGCAAATATGTCCTAAAAAAATGAATAATTATAAAAGTATAAGTAAAATATAAATATTATGTTTATAATTTAATTTGATTTTTATAATTAAATTAAATATAATGGATATTAATTAAATCCATTCATACACAATCTATTAATTGATTAAAATAAAAAGAATCTCTAAATCCAGAGTAACAAACTGTGCTTATATGTACATATAATTCGATATAAGATTCTTATATTTAGAGCTAAATTGATAATTTAAGAATCAAGAGGCCAAATAAAAAACAAAATTAAAATTACCCCAGGATAAAACCAAGACTACTTCCGTGGATTATCTACACTTCCCCGGTTCTGCGAGTTAACATCAGCACCAGTAATGGAAAATAAGGTTGAGTTGGAAAGCACAGTCCGACACAAACACTATTTTGATCTTATCAACCCAATTTAATGACGTCAAATTCGGCATAGATGGTGCTAAGTTCTCGAGGCTGCTGAGTGGACACCAAGTGCTGGCCACATGTTTGATAGTTTGCTGATGAGAACGGCAGGCGCCGGCCCACATTGAAAACAGTGTCTGTGGCGTAGTATAACAGAGGTGCGCGCAGAGCAGAAATGCCAATTTGAATTAGAGCAGATGGCGAGAAAGGTGTTTGAGGAAATGCTTGTTGTCGTTGTTGTTTTGCTCTGTTTCTTTGATTCTGTTCAAGTTTATGGGGATGCTGGAACAGCTACGTCGTATGATCCTCCCTATGTGCGTATAAGTTCGCTCTCTTTTTGTTTGACTTGGAACGCCGAGTCAAATCATGCTTGATGTCCTAGTGTTGACTTTTTTTTTTTCTTTCAGCAACAAAGTGCCCACTGCCCAGGCTACGACCATGATCGACTACCTGGAAACGGACTCTTCGCGGCAGCAGGCAACGCCGAGTCAAATCTAGTTAATATTAAGCACATAAGAAAGTAGAGTAGGCAACTTTTTTTCTGCAAGCCACAACACAAAAACTTCTCTTCCATGGAAAAGAATTGATTCTATATAAATTTATCTCTGATTACATACAGTCCAACTGAACCTCACAAAATCTTATACATCCGAGAAAGAATAAGGAAGAACCCTCCACACGGATTTCTGGATGCAATCCCTGAAGATCAATCAGTTATGTAAAATCTAGTTCTTACACATGATTCTAGTAAGTAAATATATCATTGCACGGATGTTTATCACTGCAAATTTTTTAAATCCCCAAACTTATGTACTGACTTCTCTTTCGTTTATCTTCCTGGCGAGAGCGCACACATAATTCTTCTGTTTGCCTCTTCTTTAGATAACTGCTCCTGTTTTATCTTTTCTGCTTCATATGCTTTCCATTTATCTTATTATTTGAGCTTCCACTTCCAGATCTGCAAGTCAACAACTTTAGAGGAAAAAAATGGAGACCAAAAATAGCAGGAATAATTTGATTAGACTTAGCAAGCAGGGGCTGCTAAATAAAAGAGTTCAAAGATAAAATGTTACTAAAACATCTCATGCAATTGCCACTGGAAGAAGAATTAGAAGGGAAGATGAAAGATAGACCAAGACACAACTGTGAATTAGAAATTTGTTTGATTAGACAAGAAGATAAACCTCAATATAGTCAATCAATGACAATCACAACAGATTTGACCTGCTTCTTATGAGAGACTCACCTTCTCATTCCTCATTTGCTGAAGATGTTGAACAAGGGCATGAACTTGCGCTCATGACGTTCCATTACCACAGCACGCTGGTTCTCAAGTAACCGTTTCTTGCAAGTTTGTTTGTCCTTCGGTTTGGAACTAAATGGCAGAGCAGCTACAGTTTTGGTGGGATTTCCAGTGGATTGAACTTAATTGGCTTCCGCTCAATGGGCTGTGGCAATAACAAAACAAGGCAACCAATGAGTACACAGATGAGAACGAACTTTTGATTTGACAAACTAAATTAAGGAAATAAAAGAGAAGTACCTTATAATCTGAATACTGTTGTGCGGCAATGGAATATTGTTTTCTCGCCGCACTTCAGCTACTGTTTTCATGCCTTTCCACATCTGACCTCGAGGCTGCAGGGATGTGGTACCAGGGTTTTAGAAGCGTGGAATCTCTATGGGAGTCCATGCACGCAGGAAAATGATGTCACTCATTAAAATTCCATCTTCAAATGTACACATTGCGATCCTTTTTTTACACTTTCACCCTTTTGCTTTGTATCATTGATGGTAGCCTGGAACTGAAGATATAGATGATCACCATTTAAAAGAATAATAGATGAATAATAACATATTGTTTCAGTATCCTTTCCTAGTTATAATAAAAGAAAAATAATTCCCATTATAAGCTTTAAAATTGTCAAATAAATTCAAGCATTATCAGTTTCAGTATGAGAAGTAACGTACAGAAAAGCAACTGTTTCTAAAATATGAAGTTAGAACAAGTCTACACAGTTCCAATTATGAAAAGTCAATTATTTCATAGAAAAAAAGGAGTAAATGGCAGTTTTGGAACTCTTGAGAATGAAATTAACAAAACCATGAAAGGCAACAAGAGGGATAAAGCTACAGTATGCTAGAAAAGTAAGCTTGGACAGCTTAAGTCAGAATCTTTATTAAGCATTTATAAGTCCAGGATAATCTAAAAGCTTATGAATTTCCAACCTGCATGTGTGGGAGAGAAAATTACCGTGGTTCAATTGATCAGCAGAAAGATGCAAAAAAGCAGGACTAAAATCATCTACATTTAAAAGAACATGTGACAGCATATCTTACCTTCTTATCCTGCCCTCTGATTCTATTTACTGTCTGAACTGGTGTACCTTCGAATTTTGGCGCTTCCAAGTCAGAGGTAAACATAATAAATGCTGTCTTTTTGAAAAATTTTAGTGGATGACCAACAAGTTTGATCTTCTTCATTATCTTGGAGGCATGGTTGAATTCTTGCACTGTCCCTGTAGCTGCAACCCGTCAACCAGCCTATTGAAAATATGAAACTTTTACCAAAAGTTAAAGACAACAAATATGCAGTAACTTCCTTATTAGATTCCCATGTTTTCACAGCAACACGGCCACAGGAATTTAGTTCGGAAGCAAATCAACAATCACAAGACAGCCACAGGAGCACAACTTCTAATTCTTTAATAATTCCCATTGTCAGCACAACTAATTGAGAGCCAGGCACCAAAAACAAATATGTTCCTTGGAATGCCTGCACCATCTACAACGCAACGACCTCCCTATAGCTGATGGTAAGGCACGTAACCAAGAGATGACTTCACGCTGCTAACTAAATCACTACACCTAACCAGGAGGCTCAGCATTTGGTTTGCAAAGTCCTTGTTCACGTCACTGCGTTGCTGCCTGAAGATAGGAGGCTGGGAATGTTCGATTGGTGGTGGCGGGAGTACCCTATCAGGTACCCGATGTAATGGAGGTGGCAGCAGAATTGAAGCAGATGAAACTGATGCCATCGGTGGCGGCGGAACGTAAGGGTTGTCAAGCACTCTGGGAGGGTAGGGTTGAGGCGGGCGGGGAAACGATGGTGGTGGTGGAAGAAAAGTGACAGATTTGGAGGTCTTACTGATGGCAGGTTCTAATGGAGGAAGTGAAGATGAGGACACATCTGTATTGCAGCGTCCATTATTGCTACCAGACACAACCGGTGCTGGTGGCGGCGGCATCTCTGACTTGCCATTGACTCCATCTAACATGAATTTTACGCGAGGAGCCTCTCTGCCGCCGCCGCTGCTTGGGCCAGCATCGTCGCCAGGCTTCTTTAGAATGGATTTGAGCTGCCCAGTTGGCCTCTGATTTGGATTCGACAGAGACCTGGATTGACCCAAAGAGGTGCTACTGCCGCTGCTTGCATCATTTCCAGGTCGGAATTGGATGCCTTCAGAGGGGCGCGACTCCGGCCTCTGCCCACTGACATCAGTTAATGGGTCAGTAGCATCAGCATCGCGGAGATAGAAATGGACCTTGATTTGGCCGAACATCTCGTTGGCCCTCGCATTGTTGAGTGCGACCTCTGCATCGGACTTGTACTTGAAGACCACCTTGCAAGTGTTGGATTTCCAATACACACGGGTGCCAGAGAGTTCAAGGGCCCCAAACCGCGCGAACCTTGCCTTCAAAGAGGCAACTGAAGGCAGAGTAGTTCGTGGTGGGAACTTCATCACAAGTGTGGTCGGAGAGGGACTGCGAGGCGGCTGCAGCGCTTCTTGCTTCTTTACTAGCTCCATTGCCTTGTTGTTCGGCTTCGCTGACGCTGCAAGCACTGATGATGCCGACGCAGACGCGGCCGTCGTTGTTGTGCTGCCAAATTCCTTCTGTTCTCGCTGCGGTCCTTCAGGTCCCTTCTGGCTGATAGCTGCCTTCTTCTCACCAGCCAAACACTTCAGCTTGTCCAGTTTTTTCTGCCTCTTAGCACTCATCTCCTCCTGCCGATCTGATGGGGTGCGTTTGCGTCCAGCGACCGTGGGATCATCGGACCTAGAACTGGCTTTCGGCAGCTTCGAGGCAGAAGGCAGCTCTCTCTCATCCTTCGCCGTCTTAGCGGGAGGAAGATCAGTACCTCCTGCAACAGCCTCCGGCAGCGACCTAGAAGCTGACACACATTATGTCATGGTTAGTTTAAATTTTAACTAAATGACAGGCAACCAGAGCATAGTAAAATTATTTGTATCTGATAAAGTAGATCACAATTGACCTGGTTGGATATCCGAAGCTTCAGGCTCGGCCAGCTGAGAGGGGAGGCTTTTCTGAAAGACAAGCGAGCGGAACTTGAGGAAGACATGAAGCGCAATCCATGGAGCATCGCGATCAGTGCAGTAAAAGGGGTTGAGCGCTAGTTCATGCAAGTCGCTCACCAGCTCTGGAAGCTGCAGATTTCGGGAGCTTAAGTCAATCTTGGGAAGTTGAATAGGAGCGAATGCAAAGGGTTCCAGAGTGCGTTTGGCTCCATCTCCCCTTTTTCCCAACTCGTGCGCGGTGGTAATGGACTTGGGCCCTGGCTTCCTATCAGGATCCTCAATCTTCGAGGTCTTTAAATCACCAGGTGCTAGGCCAACCTCGTTGTTATCTCCTTTCTTCTTCTTTTTCTTCTTCTTGATCTCGCCGGTTCCATCAGGTCGAACATCCTCGCGCGCACGCTTTTTCATTTTTTTTTCTTTTGGGGCTCCGCTGGAAACCATGACATCCTTCAGCTTCCGTCCTTGTTTACCATCAGCGACTACACCAGCGACAGCAGGGTCTATCTTTCTGAAGTCGACCTCACTGAACTCTGATGCTTGTCGAGAACTAACAACAGGTATATCCACGATGACCGGCGCAGGTCTATCTTCATGCACACTACTGCTATTTAGAGCGTCTTGTGGCGGTGGAAGCTGTTGCTTCTCGTCTATGGTGACAGCAGGAGCTCTCTTCTGGAGCACATAATCACCTAGCTTGGAGCCGGCCGGCGACGAGACCAAAGGGGAAGAAGGATCTTGGAAGACAAGAGTTGGCTGGAGGTGAGGAGTGTAAGTAGCAGAGCTCTGCTGCTGCTGCTGCTGCTGCTGAGCGGGGAAGAGGTTGTAATAGTTGCGGTAAGGTTGTGTTGGTGTGGGGATGTCCGGCAGAGAAGGCTTAGGAGGGCCGACACCAGCAATTGTGATTTCTTGTTCATCTCTTCTCTTCAAGACATACTTGTTCTTCTTTGCAGAAGAGAGCTTGGTCGCTTTGGGTGCGAGATTATTGGAGGAGCTCTTCTTGTGGCGGAGCGGTTCGGCCACCACCAGTGGACCGCTTAATGGAGCACCTGGAAAATACGTAGTGTTGACAAAGTTTTAAATAAAACATAATACTATGTGGCAGCATATACATAAATAAAAAACAAAGTGGCTTTTCGATATTTACAGTCTTATGAAGATAACCCATTTCAGACTGCATAGTACAGTCAGTCAATGTGAAGATTCATGACTAATAACAGAATAAACTGTCTAAAACAAAGTGTAGTCACAAACAATTAAGTCAGCAATGAATCATGCAGATACAGGAAAATATTAGAGTTAATGCAACAATAAACAGAATCCATATGCACACTAATGTGATAGTACTCAATATTAGAAATAGTTTTAGAGTGACATGCCAAACATTAGAGCACAAACTAGCTGATGTGAATATATTTACCCATTAAAAAATTGATATTATAGATAATACAGGATTAAAGAATCTTCAAAACCCCATTGCATAATACCATACTGAAATCAAATGACAAACCACATTTTAAGTATGAGACTGAATGAGTAGCATATATTACAGCTTTTGCACCAGCTGCTAAGAAGCTATCAGCAATGTGTTGTAAAGATGGATTATTTGTAAATCATATTTTAGTGATCAAAGACATTTGGTACTAAGGTTCAAAAATAAAGGGATATGGCTTTGATTTCACTTCCAACCTAACACAAGGGCTGTCACTTAAAAATTCCACCGCCAACATTTTACAAACATATTATCATATATAAGCACAATTTCTAAGTAAAACGTAGGATCATGAAAGAACTCTGATAATTGAAAATAAAAAGGTGACCATGACAAGTATTGGTCATTTTCCAAATTAAACCATTTCAAATGAAATACATGATAAACAACCTCACAGTATAGCTAGTTGACTGATTGACGATAAAATGTACCAGTATCATGCAGGTATACAAATTTAAATACAGATCATATCCCAGTGACAACATGAAAAAACAGAAACATAAATTCATGCAACGATTAGTACCACGGGGGGCAAATCTTTCATGCTGATCTGGTGTAACCCCAGTACGAGGAGATGGTCGTACTGGCTCCACCCCAAAAGCTTGTGCATAAGTCTCATCAAACTCCTCAAAGACTGCCCTCCTGTAAGCAAACAGCATTGCAATGCTTTTAATCCGATCAATACTAGCAACATCATCCATCAGAGGATCCAAGGCTGCGTGCTGCACAAAGGAGAGTGCCTTCTCTGGCACAAACTTGTCCCTTGCACTGCTGATTTGCTTTGATGAGTAAATACCCCCTGGCTCAAAACCTGGAATATCAACGGAGAAATATCCCGGGACACGAGAAGGACGAAAGTTTAATTTGTTCCGACAATAGCAAGTCAAAGCAAGAGCCGCCCTCCGGCTTGTCTCATCAGCTGCCTCTTCAACAGCCTTGACAAATGGCCGCAAGTTGGTCTGCCTGGACTTTTCCTCATAGTGGGGATCAAAGGGAATGAGCTCGGCAGGGTCAAACCAACCGTAGCTGCTATCCCCAAAGAAGGCAACCAAAACATGCCCCTCTCTTCTTGACCTCCTAACAGAAAACGTAGCAAACGCTTCATTGAAGATATGACCAGGCCACCACGGGTGCGATTTCACCTTCCCCCACACCATGTCACCCAAATCGAATCCATTCATCCAGTTTCCAACGGCGCCATGAGGAATCCTAACTCCATCCGAAATTACAACCTCATCTGAAAGCGTATCATCGTCGAAATCCCTACCTTCCTCTGGATTTGTCGCTGCAAACTCAGCTCCAGCGTCGGCAGCAGCAGAAACACGTTCGCCGATATTAGATTCATAAAGAGCACCTCCACCCATCGCCAACTCCACATTTCCGGGGGCATCCTTCTGGTTTCCAGGGAGATCGGCAATCCCGCGCTGCGTGACCGTCCCACCCATCTCCGATTTCAGCTCCGCAGGATCGAGCTCAATCGAAACTCTAGATACGTCATAGCCACGGCCAACTCCACTTCCGCCGGCTGCTGCTTGAAGGCCAGCCACCTGTCCTTCTCCTGGGTCCCCCACCTCGAAGGATGGATCGGCGGGGGCGCGGCTGATCTCAACCTGGTTCGCGACAGAGGTCATGGCTAGAGCGGGAGAAAGAGAGCAGCACCGGATAGGAAATCGAGCGACCGAAGGCCGCGTTAACGAACTCCAGGCCTCGGAGATCAAAGAGAATGCTTCATCGATGTGCAAAACCCTCGGAAGCGAGTGGTGCAAAGGAGGGGCGAGAAGAAACCCTAGAATGAGAGAGAAAGAGGAGCGATTTGGGAAAAGCGAATCGGATGGGGCGCCTCCAGCGAGAACGCGAAGGTTTCTATTCGGCGAATGACCAGAGGATGCTCTGGAGCGTTAGCGGGTGTGAGGCGATACCATCGGACGGTGGTAATGAAGCCCGACAAGACATCCAACGGTGGTAGGGCCTCGTGAGCGCCAACGGCGATGTGGTAGCCCTGAAGTCATCCAACGGTGATAATGAAGCCCGCGAAGACATCTTTTGCAGGACCATGTAATTCAACGAAGGAACAAGAATGTGTTTGAGAATTAATATGATCACCACCTTAATCAAATATACACATGAATCCATGTATAAAGATCACATTCTAAAACAAGTTATCATTTGCCAAATCCACTTCCAGATAGCATCTTTAACTTGCAAAGAGAAGAAGAATTAATGCTATGCTGGTTGAACTTGTTGAAATTACAAATGCCTAATAAGACAAGATAAAGATTAATTAATGCGTATAAGAAATTAATCATCACTTTATCTTTACTCCGTCGATTCGCCTCTATCAAATCATATAAAGTTAATATACAAAAGATGGATAGTGATGCACTACTGCAGCAGCAGCAGCAACAGTAGTCAAATTGATATGCATTTAACTATTTAAGTTAATTAGTGCTCAATGATATGCATTTATTAAATATACAAATCTAGTTAAGATTACAAGTCAGCACATAAGAAAGGAAAGTATGTAATTTCTTTTTCTGCAATCCACATAACACAAAACTTCTCTTCCATGGTAAAGAATTAATTCTACAAAAATTTCTCTCTGATTACATGCAGTCCAACTGAACCTTACAAAATCTTATACATCCAAGAAAGAAGAATAAGAACTCTCCACATGGATTTCAGGATGCACTCCCTGAAGATCAATCATTTATGTATGATCATATTTCTTACACATGATTCTTGTAAGTAAATCTATCATTCTTGCATGGAAGTCTGGAAGTCTATCACTGGGAATTTTTTAATCCCCAAACTTATGTCCGACTTCTCTTTCGTTTATCTTCCTTGCGATAGCGCTCACGTCGTTCTTCTCTTTGCCTTTTCTTAGATAACTGCTCCTGTTTTATCTTTTCTGCTTCATGTGCTTTCCGTTTATCTTGTTCTTTGAGCTTCCGCTTCCTCATCTGCCAGTCAACTTAACTTTAGAAAAAAAAATGGAGACTCAAAATTACCAGGAATAATTTAATCAGACATAGCAAGCAGTGGATGCCAAATAAAAGAGTCCCAGGAGAACATGTAACTAAGACATCACATGCAATTGCCACTCAAAGAAGAATTAGAAGGGAATATGACACATAGACCCACGTACAACTGTGAATTAGAAATTGTACAATTAAACATCAATATAGTCTATCAACAACAGTCGTAACAGATTTGACCTGCTTCTTATGAGAGACTCACCTTCTCATTCCTCATTTGCTGAAGATGTTGAACAAGGGCATGAACCTTGCGTTCATGAGGTTCCATTACCACAGCACGCCGGTTCTCAAGTAATGGTTGCTTGCGAGTTCGTTTGTCCTTCGGTTTGGAACTAAATGGCAGAGCGACTTGCAGTTTTGGTGGAATTACCAGTGGATTGAACTTTCTTGGCTTCCGCTCAATGGGCTGCAGCAATAAAAAAACAAGGCAATCAATGAGTAGACAGATGACAACAAACTTTTGATTTGACAAACTAAATTAACAACATAAAAGAAACCTTATAATCTGAATCCTTGTTGTGTGGTACTGGAATATTGTTTTCTCGCCGCAATTCAGCTACTGTTTTCATGCCTTTCCATGTCTGACCTTGAGGCTGCAAGGATGTGGTCACAAGGTTATAGAAGCATGGAATCTCCACGGGAGTCCATGCACGCAGGAATACTATGTCACTCATTAAAATTCTGTCTTCAAATGTACACCTCGCAATCCCTTCTTTTACACTTTCACCTTTTTGCTTCATGTTGTTGCCTATTTCTGCCTTCGTAGCCTGCACTTGAAGATAGAGATGATCACCATTTAAAAGAATAAGAGATGAATATTAACATATTGTTTCAGTATCCTTCCCTAGTTATAATAAAAGAAAAATAATCTCCATCATATAAAGCAAATTGTCAAACAGATTCAAGCATTAGCACTTTCAGTATGAAAGCAACTGTCTTTAAAATATGGAATTAGAGTAAGTTTACACTGTTCTAATTATGAAAACTCAATTATTTCCTAGAAAAAAAGGAGTATACGGAAGATTCAATACTCTTTAGAATGAAATTAACAAAACTGTGAATTCCTTGACAGTATGCTCAAGAAATATGTATTCCTTGACAGCTTAAGTCAGGATTTTTGTTAAGCATTTATAAGTTCAGGATAATCTAAAAGCTTATGAATTTCCAAACAGGATGTATGGTAGAGAAAATTACCATGGTTCAACTGATCAGCAGAAACAAGCAAAAAGCAGGACTAAAATCATCTAAATTTTTAAAAATGTGGACAGCATATTTTACCTTCTTAATCTGCCCTCTGATTCCACTTACTGTCTGAACTGGTGTACCTTCGAATTTGGCCACTTCCAAATCAGAAGTAAACATGTCTTTAATAAATGCTGTCTTTCTGAAAATTTTTAATGGATAACCAACAAGTTTGATTTTCTTCATTATCTTGGAAGCATGGTTGAATTCTTGCAATGTCCCTGTAGCTGCAACACGCCAACCAGCCTGTTGAAAAAAATAAATATGCAGTAATTTCCTTATTCTTTCATCAGACAATCACTCGATGCATGTTCTAAGGTGTCTAAACCACATGCAGATGCTAAATATCTCGCCTATCCAGACCCAGATCTATGTCCAAATACAACAAGCAAGGATGCCATGCAAATAGTCCATGCCATTTATATCACAGATGTGAACATTTAGTCCCTTACAATTCCCAAAATGTTCTGATAAACAATTAGTAATGATCAAGTGAGTAGTAAATTTCCAACAGTAAAAGCAATTACTTGATTATTTGATAAGGTCTGCAGAGCAACTACACCAGTTTTAGGAGGAGCAAGAGGTCCCCAGAACATAGCTAAGCAATGCATATGCTCTGGTGTGTATTTCAGCATTCGGTACCGTCCATTTCGATCCTCAATGGCATAGACAGGAACTGTTTGGTACCGCCTCCACCCAACAGAAACAATAATTGGGTCCCTTGTCTTGAGGATTTTTTTATGCCATCTGTGCCGCTTAAAATGAACCTAAATAACATATGAACAAAGCATGTGTAAATTGATAAAACAAAGCTTAAGAGCAGTGCAAACACATAACTTGTCATATAAGTAAGAGAAGCTCATAAGATAGAAAGATTAAGCCTTGATTTGAAAATGGATATATCATCAATTGATTTTCAACTAATGCTAATAATTCGAAGTCTCAAACCCTCAAACCTCTTATTGCTGCAAATTGAATGCATGGGCACAAAGATATTTGACTTTGCTATATCTAGAGATTTAACCTTACTCACATGAAACCAATCAACTTCAATCTAACCACAAACAAGGCTCTGTTCATCCCCCAAACGCTTACTCACCAATCAGAAGCAAAATATCAGGTGAAGTAATATACCTCCTTCGTTCACAAGTTGTCACATTTTTAATGATATCATGAATAATTTTTTTAGATGCCAGAAAAAAGGCATTCATCTTCACCTCAATAGAAGGACCAGCTCAAATAATAACATAAAGATCCCCCCACCCACCTAGCAACTACGATAATACTTCAATTAGACTGAATTCAAAAGCATCTTATCATTATTGATAGGTACCAAGCAAATAAAAAGATAACATAGTGAACAGACCAACTGCCACAGTTTTGTGTGAGTTATGAAGCTGATCTGCAAAGCTTTATTGTTTGCACGACCTACTTAGCATATAATTTTTGAATATACCATACAAAAGAATTTCAGACTCAGGCCAGTGGATCAGCATAGTAAAGCAAACAACTATCAATTCTTGGAATGTTAAGAGTCCATATTGAACACTACCTTTGGCAGTACTTGTTGAACTCTAATTACATCAATTTTTAAAAAAACTCTAATTACATCAATAAATGAACCTTACAAAATTGAAAAATTCATATAGTTTCTTTTTCTAGCAATCACCATTCATTATATTAGAAATTGTAATTATGCAACAGGTTATGAAATTCAATCAGCCCTGAGATCAAAATAAAGCTCAACTTGGTTTTACCAATTTAGTTTAGAGCACATATTGGTAGGTCAGTTCAATTTCAAAACAAAGTTGGATCTCAGCTTAAAACCAACACAAAAGAATAAGATTTAACATGTTTTGTGCATAAATCAAACGTGCGTGTAGAATCCATGACAAATCAACCGATAATTTCTGGCATATTGTGAATATTCAAAGAAATTGTCAGGTTACAGTTTAAAAAGTGCATCTAAATTATCATAATGTGCAAAAGGTATAATAGCACAACTTAGCATCTACTGTAGAAAATGATTCAATTAAAAAAACTATAACAAAGGTGTCATGAGCACATTTGAACTAAATAAATTTTTCCCAAACCAAACATGACCCTGTTTCCATTTTCTCTATGGCCCTATTTGGATAGGATGGAAGTGAGAAGGGGGAAACCTTCTTTCTCTTGTTTGGATAGAAGTGAAGGAGGAGACAACTAGACTTTATCTCATTTGGATACAAAAATAGGAGAGAAGAAAATAGAGGACAAGTCAGTTCCCTCCGTGTCAGCAATTTTTTTCCTCTCTAATAAAAATTATTCTTTCAAATATCAACCTTGTTATTATGTTTCCCTTCCATCTAACCAAACAAGAGATGGAGAACCCATTTTTCTCTCTACATTTCATATCCAAACAGGTCCTAAATGATCATGCTTAATGATTAAATTAGTAAAAGAAACAAATGGAACTGAGAGGAGCAGCTAGTTGAACATCTCAATTCAACTGAAATATAATTTTCAATCCCAAAGCTAATAAAGAACTACATTGAATCAAATGATAACTAGAAAGCATGTAAGAACCTGCATATATCCAACATTTTCCTCGCCAAGACCGATGCCTCCAACCAGCATAGGATGACAAGGGTCGAAATACTCAACCATCTCATATGGAACACCATGAAATTCTAATCTTAGGTAAGTACCAACTCTGAAGCCTTCTACTTCTATACGAGTTGCTTCATCCAGATCATTGAGTTCAGCTATGTTCATTTGCTTACGCATTTCGATCTCCTCTTTTAACTGCAACCAATATATGAGTTTCAAAATGCTATGCATAAATGAAATGATAGATATTGTATAAAAGTAAACAAAACCAGCGTACTTTATCAAAATAACCTCCAGTATCACGAGTTTGTTTTTGATGGAATTTTTTTGTGTTATGATTTTCCTCATCCGATGGGTCTGATTCATCATCAGTAGCTTAAAGTCAAGGTATACATAAAAGAATGCACAATACCCAGCAAAAGGGATAAAAACAAGCAAGAAGAACAGATAACTCAGCATTTTCTCTGCTCCAAAATCTCAAAGAAAAGAAGAATAGTTCACTTTCTCATAGCAAAAGGAAGTAATCAGATATAAGATGGCTGGTTTGTCAGTTATTACGGATTTATGATCCAAGTATAAAAATAATGCATTTTATGACAAGTAAAGATAGTAAAGGATATTGACAAGTAAAGATAGTAAAGGATATTGAGCATCAAATTTTGCACGTAGAGCAAGCTTTTTAAGCCTTCGTTCCTCCTTTTCTTGGTCATCTCCTTTGAGAATGCTTTCACTACCTTCATTATTATCTTCTGGCTTACTCTTGTACACCTCTCCAGTTTCTAAATCTTCAAAATCACCAAAAACTGCTTCATCATCTCCAAGACCTTCAACTCCAGCACCTCTTTGAGAAGCCTTTGACCAGTCTCCTGTTACGAAACGGTCGCGAATACTTTTGATGAGGTTTTCATCGGACCAATCTTTGACTTGAATGCCGATGAACTTTGAGCTATCTTCAGCATTGATATTCTCAACGCCTAATTTGTCACTCAATTTCTGCAGATTAAGATTTTAAAGAACCCATTACAAGATCATCAGAGAAATTAGAAATCTAACTAAGAGTATGATAGAAAAGCAAATTTATTGCACAAAGAAAGATTGCAAAATATTGGAAGAACATGGTAAAAATATTTTTACAGAGAATCTTGAGAATACCTTTGTTCTCTCTCCTTTCGGCATGAAGAAATCTTCATTGCTTTCATCACTATCGCTGCTGTCATGTGCTTCCCGTAAGGTGGCTGTTGATGACGTCACATTTGGCCCATATACAAGTTGCATTAAGTTGCCATTTTGTCTTGATTTTGTCCTAACAAGCAATGATTCTTTCCATTTAGAAACATTCTTAGCTTCATCCTCTGCATAGAAAATGGAGAAATGTGATGATTATGAATCTTTCTAGCTTTCTCCTTATTTGTCTGCATAAACATTTTAGAAAAACACCACATAGCTTCCTGACCATTATTTTTCAATATGCAATTTGTGACACGTAAGAAAGCTCATGACAAAAATGTTAAATAAATGTATAGATTGGTCTGTTTTGTAAAAACTTAAGCTTAAGCTTTCAAGAATGCTGGTCACCCAATTTAATTTAACATGGTATAGAAATACTGCCAGCTTCAGTATTTATCCAGTAAGTCCATGTGTTGGGCTTGGGCCAGTCGCATGAAGTTTGCTCGCCCACACGTAAGAGGGGAGTGTTAAGAATATAAATATATAGATTGATCATTTTCCTAGCATCATAAGATTATTGGGAACTCTGTCACCTAATTTAATTTAACACAAAACAATTATTAAAAGCATATCTTTGTAATTCTATCAGTTACAAGAAACAATTGTATAGCCCTACCAGCCAAATGGTCCTCAAAAGCTCTAAGGGCACATTTCCATCGTCAACATCAGTCTCTAACTAATATTCGCAATGATGGAACACTCCAGATTAACAAACTCTGGAAAATGTGACCCAATTCTCTCCAATAGGGGGGTGAGAAGTTGAGCAACCTATCATAATTTCCTTGTCATTGATACAAGTTTCAAGAAAGGACGCATGGCTCAAGCCATAGCATCTTGAGCATGTCTTCGTCGCCACATTGAGCCCTTGCAAACATTTTCCTAATGCCTATGTGGTAATATGCAAGATTAAATGCATTCGTCACTATCTGAACACAACTCTAATATGCCTTCTCTGTCATAATTACACACGAAGTCATCAGCTGACAAGATCTTTTCAAATATTGAGCCATCTTTGCAACTTTTGCATACTTACATGGAACAGCCTCAGCATTCCAAAAGGCTAATGTTTCAATTGGCATACCATGCAATCCAAACAAAATCTACCAAAAGAAAATGTCCTCGGCAACCAAGATTTAGTTAGCTTGATGCAACATGCAACTAATGATTAATTTACATGCTTTGTTCTGGGGCTCGAATAGAAAAGTCTACTTATACTATATATGGTAATGTTACAAAATGGCCGCATCATCCCAGTGACAAGGATGGAGCCAGATATTCTTCATAGCAGGCTCAACTGGGAAAATTATTTTTACCATAGGGCAAGTATCACAAGTCTAATGTAGGAAATTTAAAATTGAGCTTATAGAGTAGTAGTTGTATATCTAGCTTTAAAATATGGTTTAACTATATAATTCTAAAAAATTCTTGTATTACGAATTTACGATTTAAATAGTTAGTCCTAAAGGTTTCGAATTGTTGGTTTAAATAAAAACCAACCCAAGCTGCACAATATTCCTTCAGCTAGAAATTCACTTCAGTTAAATTTGAATAAATTCAAAATTAAATATTTCATTATTTTTACACAATACATATTTGATTCATCAAACCAAATTAATGTTTTATGTGGTTGGTGAAAAACTTTGATTTAGTTCAGTTATAATTTAAAAAGAAATGGATTCAATTCATCTAAAATTGTTTATTTTATCATTTTCAGTTATAATTAGTCAAACCAAATTGAATTACTTTTATTTGGTAGGTGCAAAAACTTTAGTTTAGTTTGGATATGATTTATTATTTTCTTTCAATGGATTCACAATTCATTCGGTTCTGGTTAAATAAATTGGATACTCTCAATTATTCCTAATAAATTGGGAAATTTTAGAACATTATCTTCCAACAGAAAAAATGTTTTGATGATGGATACCCATTTTTGACGTGTTCAACTTCCTAAATATGAAACTACATATGCTCCATCATTGGAAAAAATTTCAAACAATATTAGGAGAATCTTTCTAAACTGGGCCAAAGATTTTCCTATAGATTCCACAGATATTGAGTGTAGACCGCAGGTAGTGCCCCCCACTAAGCAATTGGTTGGCCTGTATTCAGCCATTTGGAAAGAAAGAATTAAAAAACTTCAGGGTTTGTTCTGTGAATACTCAGACTGCTTATATGTAGCATTGCCTTTCTCAAAAGCTTTCCTCGCGCTTCAACTTAAAGTGAGATTGTAATTTTTTTATTGCTTGGATGAGCTATAGCTCTAACTCTTCTGTAGTAACAAGCTGATTTTCCTTCAAAAATAAAAAATGTATATTCTATCGAGTACCTGAGTGCAGATCTTCATCTCCTTCGGAAGATTTTGGACTAACATCCAAATTATTGTCCAGATCATCATCATCATCATCATCCTCGTCACCCCAATCATCCGAATCTCGCATGTCATCTCCCACAGAATCCTGAAACAAAGAAGGCAAATAAGAAAAGCTGAAATCTGAACTAATAGCCAGCAAAACTAAAGATCAAACAACCAATCATATTTGATTACTTCAAGAAAAAGGAGCACTATTTCAGTGGGAAAAATTCTGGTGTTCAAGTGCAGAAAATTGAGGAAAACCGTTACAAATTTTATACAGAGATGAAAAAGCTCCTTCAGCCATAAACACAAATTTTTTTATTACCATCAATCACCATAAAAGTTCAAAGATGTTCAAAGATGTTTGATAAGGATATAAATGTATAGATTGGTGTATTTTCTAACGGCTTAAGCTTTTGGGAAAGTTGGTCATCCAAATCAAATTTAGCATAGTTTCATAGCAAGATGTCTTGAGTTTGAATCCTCATAGCATCAGTATTTCTAAAAAAAATACATCTCACCTCAATTAAGCTTAAGCTGTTAGGAAACACACCAAAGCTCCCAAGTGGATCGACTTAATTGAGGTGGGTAAATTTTAAAAAAAAATACAGATGCTAGGAGGATACAAACTGAGGGCATCCATGTCTGCTAGGAGGATACAAACTCAGGACATCCATGTCCGACTCTGATACCATGTTAAATTTGATTGGACGACCAACTTAAGCTTTTGGTAAAGATGGTCATCCAATCAAATTTAACAATGCCAAATAGAAGTACAGTAATTGCATTGATATTGACCACATATTTAGTCAAAAAGGCAACTTTCTAGCTGTCCATCATGTCTTATTCTCCCAGATCAAACCCTGTACAAAAAAGACTTTGTAGCATATATATCCAGCAAAGTGTGCCTTGCTTCTAAAGGGTTCAACAGAGTGAGTATCAAAAACCATTTATGAGTTGTCGAGTGCATATAAACAAATGATGTTTCGGCTAAATCTTTCAAAAGATATTCATGGTTGTTCAATCTATCAATAAAACACTGGTGAAACGACTCAACAGGTGCACTTCTCACTTAGTTATAACTTACGAGCAAAAACTTTCAATTTATGCCTGACTTAAAGATGTAAGTGAGCCAAGCTACTTATGATTAGCTCAAACTCCACTTGCTCGAGTAGTAAAGACACATGTAGGTTTGAGCTCAAGCTCAAGTAACAACTCAAGTTGAGTTCCAGTGTCATTATACCTTGGCTCGAATAGCTAGCATATCTGATGGAGCTTAAGGCATTTTTAAAATCTACTTAATATATTATATAATTATAATTAATATAAAACATTTTTGTATTTTTGGACATTTATAGTTTCATGAACTCGAACTTCAGCTCAATCTTGACTTGAAATTAATTGAAGCAAGTCAAGTTGAAGCTCCAGTTCAAGCTTCAAGTTTTTGAATACAATCAAGCATGGTTTAAAAAATCATTCGAAACGGTACGGTAAGGACGGTATATGGCGGTATTTTGCCATATACCGCCCGGTAATGAGCGATACCGAGCGGTATCATAACTTTTAAACGTTGGCAATGGGTGGCCGACAGCCCAACAGGGCTGTCGGCCACATGTTTCGGCATATACCGCCCGGTTTGGGCGGTATGTAAGCATACCGGGCGGTATACCGCCCGGTATGATAAACGGTGACCCCAAACGGCTCTCTAGCCGTTTGGGACCGGGTTTGGGGTGTTTTAGGGACTATATAAAGCCCTCAAAACACTCCTTTCACTCTCACTCACCCCTCTATCCATCAATCTCTCTCAATTTCTCTTAAACTCTCTCTCACACACATCTTTTTTTATTAAGTTCTACGTAGAAATTCTGTCGAAATGGTGCCGAAATCTCAAGCCGACCCCGTATGGCAGCACGGTCGTCGGTTGGAGAAGGCTCATCACTGGCAATGCCTCCATTGTAATATGATTTCACGTGGTGGAGGCATCACTCGATTGAAGCAACACTTGACCGGAGGATATGACGACGTCGTCGATTTCTCCAAAGTACCGCCCGAAGTTCGAAAGATGTTCAAAGCGCAACTCAACAACAAGAAGGAGCAACGTCTTAAGACTGCAGCTCAACAAGCCGAGTTTGACCGATGAGCTACCCAAGATGTCGGCGGTGGCCATTATGAGACTCGGGGTGGCCATTACGATGCTCGGGGTGGCCATTACGATGCTCGGGGTGGCGATGACAACGAGGATTCGGAATTTGAAGCCGGCATCCGAGCTTCATTGGAGCATGCTGCATTCGAACGAGATCGAATGTATTATCCCGGATCTCAATTCGAATATGGTGGCGGCAATGGCAGCGGTGGCATAAGAAGCGTCGGCTCAACTTCGGCTGTCGGAGCAATGGACCGAAGTGGTCCAATTCCCTCCGGTCCTTATATTGGTCGGAGTTCTAGCATGAGAGCACCTCAAACTCAAAGCAGATGAGACAGCAGAGGAGGCATTCGTGGATTCTTCACAAACCTCGGAGCAAATGGTAGGAAAACTAATGTTGATGTTTCTGATCTTGATCCCAGGGCATTTCCTCCTTCATCAGCAAAGCAACCGCGCATAGACGATGCTTGGGGCAAGACGAAGAAGTGGGAGTTGGGGAAAGCCATCTCCAAATGGTTCCACTTCAGCCGGATTCCCGCAAATGCAGCCAACAACCCATACTACCGAACTATGGTGTCTACCATCCAAACGGTAGGCCCGGGTATTACCCCTCCAACTCCGTATGAAATTTCAGGATCTTTCCTTGAAGAAGAGGTCAATGAAATAAATCAATGGATCGACGGAATCAAGCGGCAATGGGGGGATTACGGATGCAGTTTGATATGCGATAGTTGGACCGGGCCAACCCGAATGAGCATCATCAACTTCCTCATCTATTGCAACAGAAGGGTTATCTATCATAAGTCGGTGAACGCGTCCGATGAAGTCCATAGCGCTATCTACATCTCGAAGCTGATGAAGGAGGTGATCGAGAAGAATGGACCCCAGAACTTTGTTCAAATTATAACCGACAACGGAGCCAATTTCAAAAGGGCAAGTGAGATAATCGAACTGGATTATTCTCACATATATTGGACTCCATGTGCAGCCCATTGTGTAGACTTAATGATGAAAGATATCGATGTTATATCGATGGTGAAGACGACAGTAAAGAAGGCGCAACAAATTACGCACTTCATATACACCCACACATGGGTACACGCCCTTATGAGAAAATTTACATAAAGTATTTTTAAAAAATATTTTATAGTATTTATTTATTAATAGTTTAGGACCTTTAGGTGATAATTACTAATAATAATTCCATATTTTAGGTGAAATTCTTCGACCAGAAGCGACTCGTTTTGCAACCAACTTCATCGCATTAAGGTCGCTCCAACAACGTAAGGCGAGCCTTCGATCAATGTTTACAAGTGAGGAATGGTCTACATCAAGATATGCCGGAACTACTGATGGAAAGCAAACCGAGAAGTACATCCTCAACACGCGCTTCTGGGATTGCGTTGCGGAGATAGTCGTCGCCGTAGAACATTGTACAAGGTTCTACGACAGGTGGATATGGAAAAGACGCCTCAAATGGGTCATCTCTACCACTACATCCACCAAGCACAAGAAGAAATCAAGAGGGTTATGATTTCTCCAACCAAGTATAAACCGTTCATCGACATTATCTCCCAGAGGTGGGAGGATCAAATGGGTCGTGACATACACATCGCGAGTAATTTTTTATTTAATTTTCTGAAATTTATTTAATTTTAATTTATTATGCTAAATTACTTATTAAATTTATAATTTTTTGTAGCGTATTATTTAAATCCCGCATACCAATATCGATATGATCTTGGAACGATGGATGGTTTGTTATATTCGCTTCGCAAAGTCATACAACGAATGTCGGCATCAACTAGAGAAGCGGCACAAGCTGTAAATGAATCAAGATATTTCCGAGATTCAAGTGGCAATTTCGAAGATACATTTGCAATATCGTGCCGAGATTCTATGGATCCAGGTAGATATAATTTTTTAAAAATTTATTTATTAATGATAAAATTGGTAATCTCATTACTAATATCAATTTTAAATCTATTGCAGTTGAATGATGGTTGCAATTTGGAACCGAAGCTCCAACTCTTCGGAAGATTGCAACACGTATCCTCTCGCAAACCACATCATCAAGTGGATGCGAGAGAAATTGGTCGACCTTTGCCTTGATTCATACCAAGCCGCGCAACCGGCTTTCATATGCCCGATTAGAAAAGCTAGTATATGTTCATTACAACATGCGGCTTCGAATGCGGACATTACAAAATGAAGATATTCAACATGTAGATCCTTTCGATGTCGAGTTCGTCCAAGACGATGCGGACCTGATAATTGATTGGTGGAGTGCAATGGAAAGCGACCAGCCTCTTCTTAATGAACCAGGCGAACCACCTCGGTCTTCACCAATTATATCTGATGCACTTGAGTCTGAGAGCCAACCAGAAGACATGGTCATTACTCCCTTGGACTCTCAACGAATTCGGCAAGCAAGACGCCAATCTGAATCAGACTCTCCATCTTCCCAATCAAAGGGAAAAAAGAAGGCAACATCTTCAAAGGCAAAAGGCAAAGCCAAAGGTAAACGACCAATTGATCCTTTGGATGCGATTGCAGAAGCAGAAGAGGACGAAGAAGACGAGCCCTCCGTTCATAGCAGTAGCAGCAAAAAAGACGGAGGAGATGATGATGATGATGGAGCTGGTGGAGAAGACACTGTCGTGCCATCAACACTGCCACTTGATGATCTATGGACAAATGAGCAATACTTTGATCACGCCACCCAAGATGATGACCACGGTGCTATAACCGGACAAACAACTCAGATGTACAAGAAGAGAGGCCCGTGTCGAGGAGGTGGACCGATAGCTTTGCAAGATTACCATCACGATATGATGAGTAGTTTGCAAGAGGTTTCTGAATTCACCTACTGTGGATACCTACTCAACTGATAATACAGGGTCTAGTTCTTGGAATCCCAACAAAGAATCGCTAATGACAATGTGGTATAGTGGATACCAAGGAATTATGGCATGGGAAAATTTTCAAATATGGGCATTAGCGACCTACGGTATTGACCTTAGTCGTGTATGTCCCGAAGCCCAAGATATGTATGGGTATGACGGACGTCATTCGTCCGCATTTTAAATATTGTATTCATGTATTTGACATTTGAATAATGATTTTAAGCATTTCTTCATCAATTATATGATTATTGGAGATTTGGAGTTATTTTTTTTTAAAACAAAAAACATCACCGGTATGCAATTTCTGTACCGAACCGTACCGTGTGTCGGTACGGTACCGGCCGGCGACCGAAATCGGTACCGGTACCGAGATTTTAAACCATGCAGTTGATTACTTGACTAGACTTGGCATGATTACACCCCCTAGCCCAAATTGTGATTAGATGTGCCATAATTGAATTTTTAAGATTTTAACATAAACCAATCAGATCAACTCTAAATTGCAAAGCTTGAATATTCAAGGAGGCAAAAGGAATCACATGATTATATAAAGCTTCATCAATGAACCCATACAAGTAATCTTCTAATATCCAGATTTGGTACATTACAGAGGCATTTCAGCTAAATTCCAAAATTAGCTCAGCTTATGTTAAGAAGAAAGTGGATGCAGTGATTTAGCTCAAACTTTGGTCAAACTACAATGAAAATAAGTCATAATACAACAGCTTTACATGAATGTTACATGATAAGAAAAATGAACACTGTTCATTCTTTTTTGATAAGCAAAGCATTAAAACAAAAAAATCAGTAATGACAGACATTCATCCATTTCTTTCATGCCCATGTGATCATATTGGCAAGAAATATGTAAAGTCAAGGTGTGAAGAAAAGTAGTATGGAGTATAAAAGATTACTACAATGCAGCTAACAGAGATCACCAAAATACTGAAATAGTACATACATTTAAGTCACACTTGCAGCACCACTTATTCACAAATAATGAATGAGCAAAAGAATTAGGTTAGTAATACTTTCAGCAGCACTGAATAGAAAACCATGGGTTCGTCATGTTTCATTTTTTCTCCACTCTGGCAAATCCAATTGAAAAATGCATGTGATCAGAGGTCGACTATTATCTTATGTCTAAGGACCAAACCTGTAGTGTTTCTGAGATTGCCATCACATATTACCTATATTTATGAATAAATGAAAAGAAGAAAAAAGTTCACAGAGAAAAATACCTGCATATCATCATCATCACCATCATCATTGTCATCATCTTTATAATTAGGTAATATAGCCTTTCTCCTTAGCCGTCCATTGTGGAACTCAGTTTCTTCCTTCAGATCATGGCTAAAAGAATTCAGGTGCTGATGACCTTCATGATTATCATCCACAGCATAATTATTGCCCCCATCAGAATCATCATCAGATTCACTTGCTGGAATGAGCTCCCTTCCCCCAGCTTCCTCAGCTGCTGATAATTTGTCAACCAAATGATCATGGTCCTCCTGACCCAGGCTGCTACCATATCCCTGACTATGCCCATATTGATGTTCACCAATAAGTACATTACGCTCTGCATCACCATTATCATTTAATGCAGATGGTTTCCTACCAAAAAGATTTATAAAGCTCTGTTCCAACTTCTCATCAATGGAATATCTAGTGTTCTGAAGTGTTTTCACCAAGGCCACACCAACATCACGATCATTGTCTGGAACCATTTAGCACAAACATGAGAAAAAAAGTACAACATAAAAAACTCAAAAATCTAAAGTTCAAGCTTAACTCCACTACTCCAGCAAACTACTGCAGAAGTAGTTCTTACCACAAAAAGGAAAAAACAAATAGGCTAACGCTAACCTACCAAGTATAATACATTGAAAACGCTACTCAAAGTAAAAAAACCTATTTAGTAAAAGAAATACACATAAGCTGACAAAATTTGAAATTCTACAATGACGTAGATGTAGAAATGTGTAACATTATTGATCATGTCATATAATACCTTTCCCAGATGCCCCATTATTTTCATCGCCTTTAGAAAACTGGACAAGATGATCGTTTATGTTTATATAAACAGCATCCTTATCATAAAGAAGATCCCCAAGACCAGACATGGGTGCATAGAATAGTTTCTCCTTGTCCCTTAGTCCTTTCTTTTTGGCAGCTGAAGGTAAAGGGCAGGGATCAGCCAGACTAGTTATTCCAGTCAAAGCAAAATCACCAACACCAGTAACATGCACCTGCAATTTTTAAGTATGAGACTTAAATTTACCCATCATAAGCAGGATTACCGAGATGTGTGGTAGTTAACATGAGCAAAAGAGAAGTTATGATTAATTCCCCAAAAAAAAAGAAAAAAATAACATGAATGTCACCTTAACACATTAAACTAAAATCAAGATATTGTCTAGACCATGATTTAGTCAATTTACCATATGAAGTAGTATAAAGAAAAAAAGCAAAAGAACGACTAAATTATTCAATTTATATTGTGAGTGTACCTGTAGTTTATTGCTGGAGTGCTAAAATCGTACCTCCAATAACTTATTCAATTGATACGCAAAAGTATAACTCAAAAAGGCAATTCAAATATAAATTACCAGACTCTAAGAATAAGACAAATCAAAGGATCAGATCAATTGGACCAGCAAAAAATAGCAGACAAGTGGTGGGCATAGAATCGGATCAATTGGACCAGCCAAAGCAGCAGATATGTGGTGGGCCCAGAATGTACCAGGTTGTGCCCATCATGGAATAATTCATTTCGACATTGGACCCAGCCAGAGCATATGCTTACTAATCCAGTTCAACATAAGCTGTATCAAGCTCTAAGCTAGCTCCTTTTTTCCTTACGAATCAATCACGTGGTAAAATGGTAGGTCATTCTTGGGACAAGCTAACCATTTGGTGACGATCATCAATCAGTCCCCTAAAAAAATTATATATAACAAAAATAAAATATACACAAAAAACAAGAATGGACTGGTTTTCACTATGGATCTTGACCAACCATGAAATTGACTGACTGATAAGTCACTATAGCAATTGCATATAATTTGATTCCAATTCCCATATTTAATTCCTATATCAATAAAAAAAATATTCAAAAAAAAAGTAAAAAAAGAATATAATTTGATTCCAATTTCCATGGGATTCAATTATGACTCCTATTCCCCATGGTCATTCTAAGGTAATATGAAGATTTCATAGTGAAAATACCGCATTCAACCAATATCTAACTCAGGTAGACATTACGGACAAATGTGTTAAAAACCTAAAGAATTGGAGGACAAAATAACAGAATCTGAGAATAAGATTGTCTTTTTGAAATCAGAAGAGAAAAAAAACAAAAACTAAAAAAACTCTTGAGGATGTCAAAAGCAGTTTTTTTTAGTATGAAAAGTGATATATCAGTTATCACCCCAACAAAAACTACAGCACAATATATTGGGAATACCTAGAAATACAATTAGCAGAATAACCAAGAGAATTGAGAAATACCTTGGCGCTTCTCTTCATATTGGTACCACGAAGATAACCATATAAAGTGACATTCCTGTCACATTTATTATTTGCATGCACTCTTTCAGGGGGTGTAACATCTTCAAAACGATCTACCAATAAATGGGGATGAGATGACCTCCATGACAACTGTGTGCGTTTTTGGATTGAGATAAACCTTCCTAGGTTATGAATTTCACGTTTAGAGTACCTGTGATTCATGCAAAATATGAGGAAAAAACCACTTTATATCTACCCATTCCTTGGAACACTACATAAGAAAGCTGATAAGAATATGACATCAGTTTGCACAATCTACAGTTAAGACATTTTGAAGAAATGATGAAAT
This sequence comes from Canna indica, assembly GCA_034359265.1. NCBI lineage: Eukaryota > Viridiplantae > Streptophyta > Magnoliopsida > Zingiberales > Cannaceae > Canna > Canna indica. The sequence continues at coordinate 82,465,776 of CP136894.1, forward strand.
GATCAAAAGGAATTGTACAAATTTGAATCAATTTTCAAAAAAAAAAAAAGAAAAAAAGAGGGGATGTTGCACTTCATTAGATCATTAAAAAAGAATCAACATGAATTTGCAATCTAAATAATTTGCAATGCATTCAAAAAATAACAATTTTACACATCATTTGAAGGGTTTAATACGTCTTAAACAAGACAGGTTCATGTTTCAAAGTAACAGTAAGGAACTGTGGTGAAATCCATTTAATCCTGGAATACTTACATAAGCAGAAAGTAGTGCATATTTATATAAGACGCATTGACAGTGCTATACATGCATGGTGAAATAGATGTGGGTTTGTGCATGACTTGCAAACTCAGACCTAGTGAAACAATGAAATAAAATTTAATATTCGTTGTACTAAGGTGATCAAATAGCAAAGGTAGAGAGCTAGTGTGAGTGGTGCTTACTTTCCATGAATTAGCCCAGATAGATAAAATAGCTTTGTACCGGGGCGAGTGGCAGTCCAAAAACGATGCTTCAAATGCTGCTTAGTTTTCCTGAGTTTCTTAACATCCTTGAAATTGTCAATATGCGTAAGAACTCCCATAATACTTGGGTAACCATGAATTTGTAACATGTTAAGGAATTCATAAGTTTCCTGAAAAAGAAACAATTCATACTTTAGACATCATATTCATAAATCAATCATCATATCCAACAATGAGAGAACTAGGATAAAAGATAGTCTGTGCATGATATGCCTGTTAGATGTGCAGGAGATAGAATGCAAATACTATTTCACTCATTAGAATGCAGGAGATAGATTGCTTGACAGTTGAGAATACTTCTACAATCCTACTTCATTTCTACATGAAGATTCTAAAAATGGCTGAACCACTCATCATGGCATCTAATATTTTTCCCAGGATAGCATAATAGCTTATTTGCTATCAACAAATAAAATTGCCTCCCGGCTCCCACGGCACTTAGCGCAGCAAGAAATGGAGAAGAAACCATTGGTTGCCATTCTTGCCGCCATGCCCAACCCTCACATCAACAATAAAGACTATAAGGTTTGGACGTTTGATTTTTTTACTTTTGTTATCAAATGTTAATTATTATCTTTGAAGAGGTAAAAATGAATAAATAATAGTTATGGAGACCTAATGGTGGAGCCTCTTATAACACCACCTAGAGACCATGGTAACAAAACTTACCAAGGAGCCCCTTTTTATACACCACTTGCTTAGGTTAACTTCTCATGCAACACAAGGTGCCACTCCTTTGAATAGCCCAACATTCCATAGAGGTACTTCTGCACTTGGGGCTTGCCTAGCCTCGCTCGAGCAACTTGCCAACGCTCGCATGCTTGGTGAGTCGGTGACAACACTTCTGTGCACATTAACCAATTATGTGTATCGATAGAACCCAATACAAAATCTCCATCTTCATTCACAAATTTAACTTGGCTGAAACATGATTGTTGGATTAAATATTGTACCCTCCATAGATGACAATCATGACCAAGGAAATAGTGTCTTTAACTCTTTTTATATCATTACAAATTGCACCATGTATAATCTTTTTATAAAACAACACCCTCATCAGAATTTATTTCTTTGTGCTACAAATGCTACTGAATGACAAGGAACTTCATCCTACTTGACACCTGTCAATGCATCAGCTACCACCTAAGATGCTGTGTTTCTTAAAGAAAATTGAGCATGCCATACACAATAACAACAGCTACAACAACAGAGAGTACCTATTTTGGCTTACTGAGCCTACAAAGATAAGATCCAAAGAAAGAATAATCGTAAGGTTACGGTGGTAAATTTCACAGATTTTTGCATGGTAGCTTCTAATATTAGACCACTAAGTGTGCTGTCCAACTTTTAAAAAAAACTTCATCTATCAGATCTAGTGTAGCTTGAATAATTTTACTGGATATAAGGCCTTGGCAAGATAGTCATAACACCTGCCCTTCACACTAAAACAAGCTTCCTTAGCAAATTTTAATCACATGGATCTTATGTATGTCTGAAAGAAGATTATCATATGCAAAATCGTTTATTAACTTGAGTCAACTACAGGATTGAGTGACAACCGCATTCCTTACATCAGCATAATGATACAGCTACAGCATACCGAAAGCCTTATAAATTAACAAGAAAATCAAGAAAGATACTAATCCTGCTCACCATCTCAAAACCATAACTTCCATCAATTAGCATCAATGCAAGATCAGCAATTTTTGCAGCATCTATCATAGCATTCATATCGTTTTGACACTCCACAAACTGCACTCTTTTATTCTTTCCTGGAATATCAAAAATGAAGCAACCATTTCTTAGTTACAGCCATAAAATTATATGAAATTTAGATAAAAATAAACTAATTAAAAACAATCTTGTGAGCAAAAGTATATGAACCTGAGACAACTGTGATTGGACCACGAACTTCAGATATATTATGCTTAGTAAAGTGCTTCACCAGACATTTTATCAGAAGGGATTTCCCAACCTGCAAAACACGTTATAACGCAATGTTTCCATGTTTTATACCTTCCTCTGAAAAGATTTAGTTAATGAAATCAAAGATATCTCGGGATTGCAAATTTTACCTTTGGAGGTCCTTGTACAACAACAACAAATGGAGGCTCCTCCCCAGTAGAACGATCAATGGTTGGCACATGAAGTCTGCGCTGTTCTTTCTCCGCAGAACGGGCTTGTAGTCGCTTGGCTTTCACGGACGAATTAAAAGCAAATGCCTAACAGGAAAACAGAAACCAATTGAGTGCCGGAAGTATGAAACAATCCCAAAACGGTGGCTTCCAAATTCCAAAACCTTTGGATTTTGCTGCTTTGCGTCCTCCGAAATATCCTTATTCTTGTTCTTCTTCTTCTTCCTCCCGGAAGCGCCCGTTTTGTGTGATCGGTGGGACTTGTGCGCTTGTTCTTGATCACCCGCCATTGCTGCCCTGAGAACCAGGGATTCGAAGCACAGAAAAAATTAAGAACAAACAATGAACCACGGCGAGGCGATGTGGGGAACCGAAGAGGAGACGGCAACTCGGCAACGCGTTGGTACTAGAGAGTTCGGAAAAAAGGAAAACCTCTCGTCCGCTCAAGCGGGGAAAAGGGGTGACGAAGAAGATCCGATTAGGGTTTTTTTTGGAGTAGAGAGGTGGGGTTTAGTCATTTATATATTTAATCACTTTTTATTTATATATTCCTAAAGGCATACCATCAGAAAAACTTCATTAACCAATAAGATAGATCAAAAAAATAACAGTAGCAGCTACAACAAGAGTTAAATATGCAACAGCAATCCAAGAACGCATACCCAGATGAAAACTAAGTTTCCACTCACGACCCATGTAACAAGCTACACCAAGTAAGTTGTCTAAAAATTTAAGATTCGATCTCTAGATCATCTATTATGATTTTCTATCTTCGTTAAAAAATATATATATCAGCATAATACTTCTGCGAATAATATCATTAATAATTTAATATTACTTAAATATCAACTGAAATTAAATTTAAATAATTACTTGTAACCTAATATATGAAGAAAAAAAAAGATTAAAAAAAATTAAAACTGAAGTAAAAAAATTTAGTGACAAATATGAATTAATGAAATTGCAAATATTATTCAATAATATCTAGTATATATATCAAAGTGCAAATATCAAAAAGTTAAATTACAAAATATGTTATATAAAAGTGTCGTTATTTTAAATATCTAAACCAAATAAATATTCATTAGTTTCAACCAACTAAAATAGATGTCGTTTTTATTAACCAAACGCATTTTTATAAAAACTAGAGACTCAAATCAAGTTTTCGAACAAAGTTATCATTTTTATTGAAATCAAACCATAAAATATTTTCTCTCACCAAACAGTACTATAAGGTCGTTTTTTATTGTTTCGAGATTGGCGATTTTGATATCAAAATACAATAATAAACTTATAATTATAAATATTTTTAATAAAATTAATTAATTTATAAATACATCAAACTATATCTAATATATAAAAATAAACATAAAAATAAACATAAAAATCATCATTTTCAACTCAAATTATTGTCTTAAATTGATAAATTAATTAAATCAATTTATATCTTATTAAGTCAAACCTAATTTTAAAATAACTCAATTTTCTTAAAGTCGATCTATTTATAATTTAATCGAAACTAATTTTAGACTATCAATTTATTTATTTTTTAAAATTATATATTATATATCAATTAATTTTATATCTATTTTTTTTAAAAAAAATAAAGTATCAATAACTTAATTAAATCTTATAAATATTTTGCAATCATAATATCAAATAGTAATTTTATAAACTAACTATAAATGCATAGTTAATATTTTATTAACCTATATAATAGTTTAATTATAAAATAAAACTGACAATCATCGGAAGAGGCTAATAACATTGATCACTGGAGTTATTCATTTTTTCGAATGCGTTAAAATTTAATTTATTTATAAATATATACGAATATTCATATTTTGATTTTCAGCAAATATATTTTAGTGATTTGTAGTCCAAATTATAGTGTTGAAAAATGATTTCTCTTATTTTTATAAGTATGCAACTTTCTTCTACAATTATATTAAGGTTTATGAACGGCTTCATATGAATTTGTTTATTATTTATTCAATATTAGATTACTACTTAAACTGTTCAATAAAAATTAATATGCTTAATTATGTTTTTGGTCCCACAAAATTTCACGTTTTTTCATTTTTTATTTATTCCCTCATAAATTATTTTTGTTTCTGTTTGATCAATTCATTAACTTTTGTTATTAAGTGCTAACATGATAATCCTAACATTAATTAAAGATAAAATAAAAGACCAAACAGAAAAAATGAGATATTTTAAGGACAGGATGAAACAAAATATATATTTTAAAAACCTATAGCATTATATATACATATGTATAGTAAATTTATTGTAGATTTAGGGATGAAGATTTTGAAATAAGAAAAGTAAATTGATGGTATTTTATATTGATGAATAAGATGGGTATATATATATATATATATATATATTATACATTTTTTATATAGTCCCTTAAAATATATTCTTTTTCAATTTGATCCCTCATTTTGTCTTTAATCCATGTCAGCATTGTCATGTTGGCACTTAAAGTTAACGAAAAATTAACAGAGAGACCAAATGAAAATGAAAATATTTTTCAATGAATTAAATAGAAATCTTTTAAAAGGAAAGAATCAAACGGATAAAAAGTGATATTTTGAAGACCAAAAAAACAATTAAAGTAAATTAATATTTTTTTATTAATATAATGTATCCAATATAATATCAATTTTAAATTCTTTCAATCCATGCACTAATAAACTAACAATAGATATAAATCTATCTCCTCTCTTATCCTCGTATAAAAATCTAACTCTTATATCATCTTAAGTAAAACATGTCTTTGCAAATCAAATATATGGCAATTATCCTCAAATCCTAGGGCTGCCCTAAAATCTGCTCCAATCCATCACAATACCACGCAAGTATAAATCAAGCATACATTTGAGCAAGAAGGAAAGCAAATATAACTCATACCTTAATTAAATCTCTAGCAACATGGCAATTACCCTATGCCTTAACTAGTTTGAATTCTGAAATTTTCGATTTCTGCATGACAGTAATTACAACTAGGGGTGAGCATGGACCGGTTAACCGGTCCATTAACTTTGATTTTTCAAAATCATTAATCGTAAATCGGTCCATTAACTTCGGTTAACCGCTATTTCGGTTTCGATTTTTTCGGTTCGATTAACCGATAATTTTCAGTTAACCAATAAATTTTTTTAACCTACAAACATAATAATATTATGCAAATCAGGGAGAAAAATCCAAATAAATAGCGAATTCTCATTGAGAAAAAAGAAAAAAAATGAAACCATTGAACCAAGATAATGTTCTACAAAAATTAATATTTTTATTTTTATTTTTATTTTTTTAAATATTTTTTATTTTTAAATATTTTTAATATTTTTTGATTTTTTTAATATCTTTAATTTTTTTAAATTTTTTTAAATTTTTTAAATTTTTTTAAATTTTTAAAAATTTTTTATAATTTTCTGTAATTTTTTATAATTTTTCATAATTTATAAATCATTATATATATATAATTAAAAATTAATAAATTATATCCAACCGGTCGGTTAACCGAAACCGGTAGACTTTTTACCTTTCGGACCGAAACCGAAACCGAAAAATCGGTTTTTTTTTCTCACCCCTAATTACAACAACTCGATGCCACAACTCCGAAAATTTTCGCTTCTGATTCATCTCTGCACAATTAGGTTCCAAACACCCTTAACCCCCACTCCACACACCCACCCACCACCACCACCACCACACACACACATCACAATTTCAACCACTGGATTCATAGTTTGGAGGCGTACAAATTTTAAAATTTTCATAATCAATCCTACACCCAAAATTTTAGCCACCATCTAGGTATAAGGGCGGCCCTAAACATGTCCTAAATTTGCCCTAAACCATCACAACCCCTACCAAACTTATTCCAATCATTCAACGCCTATATAAGGAGAAACAAACTTGTAGATTGGGTAGATAAGAAATAATTCCTGCAACATTCATCCACATTAAATTTCAGCCAAGCAAAAGGGAAATCCTCCGAGCGTTAGGATCAAGGTCAACTCACCTATGGAAGAAGACGGGGAGAAGATGGTCACGATGAATCTTCGTGACGCAGAACTCCGATGACGAGGAATCCGACGAAGGCAATGCGTGCCCCCGTCTTATCCCTTCGGCCTAGGTAGTCCTGCAGCTCCCATCTTGGAGCTGTACGACCACCTCTTATATAAATATTTTAGTTTTTTCTTGGCTAAATTTGTATATTAATGCCCCCCTTAAGTCAAATTGATTCAAATTGACTATTGGCTCGATCGAATCATGATCCGAAAAGGCTCCCGAACCCGACTTGAACTCAAAGTCCAATTTCGAACTAAATTAGAATGAATCATACACACATATATAAGGGTCATACTTCTAGTTATGCCCATCGGCGATTCACTCAGCCGCTTTGATGTGCTTCCCGACTTTCCCATTGTGCCTAAAATCAATAAAATTAGCACGGGTATTACAATATTACAATGAGTAAAGTGTATTCCAGCATAATTCTGTTTTCTTATATATAATATGTCACTATAATATTACCGTCCCAAAGCACAATGTTAGAATGCATATTACTCGCATCCGAGTGGGTCACAAAAAATCAACTTTCAATAAGTTCCCAACAGGGCCCGTTTGTTTCGTTAAAAAATGGGGGACTAGACTGGATTTCGGCTCTTGTCCCCCGTTTGTTTTGCAAAAATAAGGAGGGATAGGATTCTAAATCCTGTTTGGGAAGGGATTTTGAACCCTTTTGGTGTACCGAGAAAATTCTCGGTATACCGAAATAGGGCGGAGGACTTTGAGACGAAAAGACCTTGTTGCCCCCTCGACTAAATCTCCCTCCTCTCACGTCTCTCGTCTCCTCTCTGGTCTCTTCGTTGGGCCCAGAACACACACAAGAGCTCTCTTCCCTATCCCCCCCCCCCACCACCACCACTCTTCTCTATGCCTCTCTCTGCCTTCGTTCACTCGTTGCTTCACCCTCCTCTACTATGTTGCCGAGGATGTCTACCATGCACTCCGTCGCTCTTTCTTCCTCCGTGATCGCCAAATGCCCTAACTACCTCCCAGGTCTTCCTCTCGCTCTCTATAGAGAAAACTAGAAAATTTATTTCACGGGTGCTTGATTTCCCTACTTTTTTTCTTGATTATTTGTAGCAGCAATTGGTTCTTGAAGACGAGTGAAGTAGAAAAAAAATCAACTAGCTCATTTTGAGGATTGGTGCTTGCTTAGTGAATCAGGAATTGCATTGTTATTCTTCTTGCTTTCCCCATTCCGTTATCATAAACTTTATCATGATAATTCAATGAATTCCTCCAAAATTATCTTTTTTCGAGAGTTTTAATTAGGTGTTTTCAAGAAGCTCATGCTTACCGCAACTGTTCTTCTTATTAGTTGTGTTTTAAATCAAGAACATATGTAATTTTCTTGTCCAAGTCGCAATTTTTTTTTTCTTTTTCATGATTCAATGCTCTTGAAAACTCTAGAGATGAATCTTGATTCTAATCACTGTATCTTAATAAGCTTTCCATGCCTATTACCACCACTTTTCTTTTGCGATATCATTCACGCTGCTATAGTGGGTTACTGAACATTAACAATGTTCTTGGTGTTTTGATACTCCTAAATGCAGTTTGGTAATATTGTGCTGACAACTTCTGCTAGAATCATGGATCATGAAGAAGCTAGAAGAAAGAATGTTGGTGGTAAAGTACTCGGTTTCTTCTACTAGACGGGGGCTTTCTTGCTGAAGTATCAGAGCAAGTGGAATCCTAATTGGTGGTACTCGTGCAAACTGATTTTTATTAAGCAAAGAATGTTGTATGCATTGGGTTGCAACCCTTGTATGCATTAAGGGAGTGCTTTATGCATTGTTGTATGCATTAGGTAAAGAGAATGTAAAAGCACCATACTCGCATACTCATTGGGTTTGATGAAGCACTGGCTTTGTTTGACCTGAACTTTCTCCTAGGGGCGACAAAAATGGGCACGGCACGAGCACGACACAATAATTACGTGCCGGGCCGAAAATTTAGTCTGATAAGCTTATCGGGGCGGGCCGGCTCGACACGATAACATTGCGGGCCGACACGGGCTGGCTCTTGTCGGCCCGGCCCGGCCCGTTTGGCCCGCTAAGTATTAAAAAAATCAATTTAAAGTCTAGTTTAGTGCTTGTTTAGTGCTTTAAAATTAAAGGTAAAGTTAATCCATGGAGCTTTTCATGTGAAATATTATATTTGATTCTTATTTAGTGTCTCAAATATTTTAAATTATTTTTTTAACAAATTTTTAGTAATATTTTAGTTGATAAACGGGCTCAGGGGCCGGGCCAAGCCGTTTTGTCACCCCTACTTTCTCCTAAGAGGATTTATTGAGGTGCTATGTGTTTTATTGTGACTTTCACTTATGCGTGTTATTGATTCACTTATTTGTGCAATTAAGTTGAAGAATGAAGACTTTGTGCTGATGCATGCTTGTTTCGATCTCTCCATAATTGCAGGAAAAGATGCACATTCTGATATATGTATATGATGAATTATGCAATTTGATACATATATCTTCGTGCTATGTATGAAGACTTTGATGTATAAAATTAAATTTGAGTATTAAAAATATGTAAGAATATTTTGATCATTTTGTGGTGTACAGGACCGTGTTTTACCGAACCAAACGCAAGACGAGACTAGATATCGTGTTTTGTTCTTAACGAAACAAACATGATATAGTTATTGTTCCAGGACATTTGGTGTTCTATCCTTGTCATTGTCTGGTGTCCTGTGACGGGCAATTTGCGAACCAAACGGGCCCACAGTGTATTAACTACCTCACAGTCCTAAAAAACATGAACGATAATCTTAGGTTGGCTACAACACAAGGCACAAGTGAAAAGAACTAGTAATACCAATTAGATTTAGCTTGTCTCCAATATGCAATTTAATATGAAAAAGGTTTCAAGCATAGTTTTAAATATGATGACCAACAAGTAATTTTCACATAACTGTCCACTTATGACTACTAAACATTTTTGGTATCATATTTCCAAATAATAAAATTTTAAGCTGACTTAGAACTAATAAATAATACTATTCAAGCCACCAAAATCAATTATCATTAAAATGTTTAAAGTCAAGCTAAACTTGGATATAGCTGATACCTAAAATTATCAAATAGGTCATGAAGCATTCCAAGATTCACGTGGTTGTTATCAATAAAACAATTCACATTTGAACTTAAACTAATTTTAGAAACATCAACATAACTAGACTTATGAGAAATGGAAAAGTCAAATATCACATGATCAAAAAAAAATATTAATGTACCACCGGTGATTGGTACAAGTGGATCAGAACTTGTTCCCCTTAAGCAATGTATGAGGTTCAAATCTTATGAATGAAGGCGGAAGAGCCTAAAAGTCATTTTGAAGGGAGAAAACTCTTGTGTCTTTGTATACCTTGTAATGATTATGTTATAAAGTTATTTTTAAATTAAAAAAAAAATTAGTATTATTATTAGAACAAACAAATTTCTTAAAACCATACTCTAGGACATTAGCCGTATAGCAAATTAATTTAGACTACCAATCTTGATGATAGAATTAGGCCACAAATCCCATTTATCATATTTGGCCCTAACCAAGGAATACTGTAAATAATTATATGAATTTGTCGTATTACTTAAATTTGATTTTAATGGACTGGAATTAAATTTAAATAAATTAGTTTTAACGTAATAATATGAAAATAGATTATTATTTTTTAAAATTGAAGTGATTTTTTGTGACAAATAGGAATAAATGAAAATGCAAATATTACTCAATAATCTCTAGTGTATATCAAAGTGCAAATATTACACAATTAAGAATACAAAATATGTTATACAAAAGTGTAATTGTTTCAAATATCCAAACATTCATATATTCAAAATATATAAATATTATATATTCAAAATATTTAACTCGAAACTTAAAATGTCTTGATCGTCGGTGAATGATGCATCTTTAGTTTGATAATTAACATTACTTAAACATGAGCTATGATGGTGGTGCGGTACCGGGGAGTTTGAAAAAAAAGCCCCTTAATAACGCTACTTGAACGTGAGCTATGATGGTGGCAACGCGGAGGTACCGAGAAGTTTGGAAAAAAGAAAACCCCTTACTAACTCGTCGTTCTTACCTTGTTCTGGAGTATCTCTTGTTCGCCTTGTGTCGCGACTGCGCACAATTGAGAAAGTGGGGAAAAGGGTCATGCCGAAGAAGATTCGATTAGAGTTTTTTAGTTAGGAGGACATTGGTGGGATTTAGTCATTTACATATGAATCCATTTTTATTTCGCATAATTTTTTTTATTTTATTAGAATCCACAAATTGAAATAAAATTTATTTGTGTATATAGTCATATTTACATCAAAATGACATATTTTAGGTAAAAAAAAATTGAATCATATAATTCATTTGATTTACTGAATACGATAATAAATGAATAAAGTATTTGATGAAATTTTTATTAATGCGATGTATGAATACAATATCAATTTTAAATTCTTCTAATTCATGCACTAATATTTTAATATATTTTTACTTTGAAAATGACTTTATAACATAACCATTATAAGACGTACAAAAACGCGAGAATTTTCTCCATTCAAAATGGCTTAGATGTAGATATTATATTAATAAATATAAAAAATTGATAGCAAATTAATTTCGACTACAAATTTTGATGATAGAATTAGGCAACAAATTCAAATTATCATATTTGGTCATAACTAAGGAACGCCGCAAATAATTATATGAATTTATCATGTTACTTAAATTTGATTTTATCAATTGAAATCAATTTTAAATAATCAGTTTTAACATAATAATATGGAAAGTTACATAAAAAATTTATAATATTGAAGTAAATTCTTTTTGTGTGACAAATATGAATTAATGAAAATGCAAATATTACTAAATAATCTCTAGTATATATCAAAGTGCAAATATTACATAGTTAAAAATACAAAGTATGTTATATAAAAGAGTAATTGTTTCAAATATCTAAACCTTCATATATTCAAAATACATAAATATTATATATTCTTAACTCAAGTTCCATAAGTATTACATATCATTAACTCAGAACTTAAAATGCCTTCATTGTCGATGAATGATGCATTTTTAGTTTGATAATTAATGTTACTTAAATGTGAGCTATGATGGCCGTGCGGTACTAGGGAGTTCAGAAAAAGAAAAGCTCCTTAATAACACTACTTGAAAGCGAGCTATGATGGTGGCACTATGGAGGTACCGGGGAGTTCGAAAAAAGGAAAGCCCCTTAATAACTCATCATTCTCACCTTGTTCTGGGGTATTTCTCGTCCGCTTTGTCCTGCGGTTGTGCGCAATCGAGAAAAGCGGGGAAAATGATCATGACTCGCGACAAAGAAGATTCAATTAGGGTTTTTTGAGTTAGGAGGATAGTGGTGGGGTTTAGTCATTTACATATGAATCGATTTTTATTTCATACATTTTTTTTATAATCAACAAATTAAAATAGAATTTAATTGTGCATATAATCATATTTACATCAAAATGAAATATTTTAGGTAAAAAATTGAATCATATAATTCATTTACTTCACTAAATAGGATAATAAATAAAAAAAGTATTTGATAATTTTTTTTATTAATACGATGTATCGATTTTGATGTAAATATAATTCATTTGCTTTAATAAATTGAATATAATTCATTTGCTTTAATAAATTGAATATAATTCATTTGCTTTACTGAATACGATTTTTTGATAATATTTTTTAAATCAATTTTTAATACTATTTATTCATTTGCTTTAGTAAATTTAAATAAATAGTTTTAACATAATAATATGAAAAATTAGATAAAAAATTTATAAAATTGAAGTAATTTTTGTGTGTGACAAATATGAATTAATGAAAATGCATGTATTACTCAATAATCTCTAGTATATATCAAAGTGCAAATATTACATATTAAAAATTCAAAATATGTTATATAAAAGTGTAATCTTGGTATATTCAAAATATATAAATATTATATATTCTTAACTCAAATTACATGAGTATTACAAATTCTTAACTCAAATTACATAAGTATTACAAATTCTTACTCAAAACTTAAAATGCCTTGATTGTCGATGATTAATGCATCTTTAGTTTGATAATTAACGCTACTTACACGTGAGCTAGGATGGTGGTGTGGTACTGGGGAGTTCAGAAAAAGGAAAGCCCCTTAATAACTCGTCGTTCTCACTTTGTTCTAGAGTATCTCTTGTCCGCTCTGTGTGTGCGACTGCGTGCGACCGAGAAAGCTGGGAAAAGGGCTGTGACAAAGAAGATCCCATCAGGGTTTTTTGAGATAGGGGGAAAACGGGGAAAACTGAAAAAACTAGTAATACTAGGGGTGAGCGGGTTCGGGTACCCTGTATTTTTCATGATACCCGGACCCTACCCTGTATATGACCGATTCCTAAGTTTTGAAACTGAACCCTACCCTATTGGAACCTAGAATCGGACCCTACTCGGAACTACAGGTTCTGATTCCAGGTACCCTGTTGGAACCTATAAATGTACAAGAACCTGTAAATGAACAGGTTCCAAAGTACAGGTTCCGAGTATCGATTCTAGTTCCGATTTCGGGTAGCTGATGTGTTGGACCCGGAACCAAAACCAATTTTAACCGGTTCCTAAATTTTTGTTCCGGACCCTACCTGAATTTAATTCGGGTCTATCTGGAACCTACCCAATCGGGTCGATTCCAACTGGTTTCGGGTCTACCCGGTACCCATGCACACCCCTAATTAATACAAATTATGTTTAGCTTATCTGCAATATGCAATTTAGTATGAAAAATGTTCCTAACAAAGTTTTAAATAGGAGAAATATTTAAATATATATTTACTTTCAATGTTTTCTCAATTATGGCATGTATTTTTTCTCAATTAAGGCATATACTATGATATTTGTGTCAATTGTGATCTGCCGTCTAATTTTCGTCGACAGCTCGTTAAACTGATGATGTGGCATGCCGGTGTGTAATAAAAAAAAATATTTTTTTAATATTAAAATTTTTTATATTGAAAAGTGGATTCGCTTCTCTTTTCTTCTTCCTCTTGCTAAGAGAGAGAGAGAGAGAGCAAATATAATAAAGTTGTTCAAATGAGATGACCAAAGAGAGATGAACTCACATTTCAATTTATAAAATTTTTTAAAAATTATTATTACACGTCAACATGTCATGTCATCAGTTTAACGGGCTACCGACGAAAATTAAACAACATGCTACAATTGACATAAATGTCGTAGTATATTCTTTAATTGAGAAAAAAAAGTATATGCTATAGTTGAGAAAAATGTGAAAGTATGAGCTATATTTAGATATTATTCTTTTTAAATATGATGGTCAACTAGTAATTTCCACATAACTGTCCACTTATGACTACTAAACATTTTGATATCATAATTTCAAATAATAAAATTATAAGCTGACTTAGAACTAATAATACCACTATTTCCAATAATCATCAATGAGGTTTAAAGTTAAGCTATTTTTGGATATAGCTGATACCAAAGAATTACCAAATAGGTCATAAAGCATTCCAAGATTCCAACAGTCGTTAAGGAACACCACAAATAATCATATGAATTTATCATATTACTTAAATTTGATTTTATCAACTGGAATTAGATTTAAATCATTAGTTTTAACATAATAATATGAAAAAAAAAAATTCCTAAATTTAAAGTGATTTTTTGTGTGGCAAATATGAATTAATGAAAATGCAAATATTACTCAACAATCTCTAGTATATATCAAAGTGCAAATATCACATAGTTTAAAATACAAAATCTGTTATATAAAAGTGTAATTGTTTCAAATATCTAAACCTTTATATATCCAAAATACATCAATATTATAGATTCTCAACTCAAATTACATAAGTATTACAAATCCTTAACTCAAAACTTAAAATGCCTTGATCTCCGGTGAATGATGCATCTTTAGTTTGACAATTTGTTTGTTGAAAGAAATTCATGTTTGAACTGATCTAATTAGTTAATTTGCACCAAATCATACAAGAGGAGGAACATGAATTAACTCCACAATCTCCTTTCCTTCCAAACAAATATTTTTTTTTAACAAAGATAAAAAATCACAATAGATGACCATGCTAGGGATCGAACCCTAAATCTTTAGGCAACTTACAACATGTTACTACCAACTGTGCTACCTACGTTTGGCTTCCACAAAAACAATTTGAACCTCTGCATGGCATATAATGAATTCAATTGCTCAAGCTCCTGCGTGATGATGAAAAAATTTAATGACCAATAGCAACATGAGAAGGTTGAATAAAATAGAAATTAAATAAGAAAGTGCGAGGCTCTCAAAATAATTAATTTGGATGTAAAACTTCAAACTTTGTTTCCTCCCCCCCCCCCCCCACCCCCCCCAAATTATAGAAGCATTAAGTAATGACTCGAACAGACTATCCAACAACAAAAACATGACTACTCACCAAGAGTATCATACAAGGGAACACAATAAACCCCCAGCATTGCAAGCCTTTTCCACACAAACATTGATAGGGTTGAAAGGTAATAAACAACATGATAATGGAATATTTCTAAAGAAAATTGATAGTGGAATATAATTAATGAAAAAAATTATATGGGAAAAAAATATATTGTCAAGCTTTACAATAATTTGATTATAAATACGAGAGTAAAGACATCTTATAGATACAGAATACAGAAGTAAAAAAGTAATATACTTATGCCAATAAAATAATATCTCTCTCTCTGGATCACAACTTATTTCCAAGAGAATTGCACAGATCTCACCAGTAGTCACCGCAGGTACACTCCCCGTCCCGAATATGATGAAACCGGTTAGAATCCCTCAAGATTACTTCTCTGCCTGTGGCCTTTGTGATGTATCTGATTGCACTATGACAATCTCCACAAACACGAAGATTCTTAAATATGCGAATAGGCTTTGGAGACGAAGTGTTTATAAGGCCAAATGCAACTGCTATCTTCTCGCTGTGCTGAAGCAGGTATTGTTCTTTCAATTCATCCTCCACGTCGTGAAGCACAAAGTTGGTATTTGGCACATAACCCATTTCCTTGATTTTAGCAAACAGTTCATCCAACTTGGCATAGATTTGCTGAGCTTGTGGGTGACCTGTATCTCCTACATGGAACTTGTGAATGCTGTTCTCCATCTCAATCCAGCTCAACCCAGCTTCCTTGTTTAATTTCCTTTCCTTCATGCCTCTCCTTATTGCCGTGACATCATCCCATTTGCCCGCGTCTGCATACAAGTTTGAAAGCAAGACATAGGCAGCTGGATCCTGTGGAGCTAATTCCAATATCTTCTTGGCAGCAATTTCTCCCAATCTGATATTTCCATGACCTCTACAAGCACTAAGCAGTGTCCTCCAAACCAAGGCATCGGCTTTTGTAGGCATTGCCTTTATGAACTCAAAAGCTTCTTCAACAAGGCCTGATCGCCCCAGCATATCAACCATACAGGCATAATGTTCCATCGTTGGAACAATCTTGTAGTACCTTTGCATAGCATGGAAGTGTTCCCATCCTTCTTCAACCAGACCTGCATGACTACAAGCAGACAGAACAGCAACATATGTCACTGCATTAGGCTTGGCACCAGCAGAGACCATATCGCGAAAGAAGCCTAGGGCTCGACCAGCATCTCCATGTTTAGCAAAACCAGTGATCATAGCAGTCCATGAAATTACGTTCCGATCATCCATCTCGTCAAAAGCTTGCCAAGCATCATCTATGCTTCCACATCTTGAATACATGGAAATCAGAGAATTACGTATGCCGATATCGGACTCAAATCCTGCCTTAAGCAGTTGGGCATGCAGTTGTTGGCCTTTGCTCATCATTCCAATGCTGGCAGCAGCACTTAGTAGACTTGCAAATGTAAAAGCACTCGCTCCCATATCCATGCTCTCCATCTGATAGAGTAGCTCAAATGCTCCTCCATAATTAGAATTCTTAGCATATCCATCTACAATTGCATTATAGGATACCACATTTTTCTCATACAATGAGTTGAAAGCTTTCCGGGCTTCTTCCATCCTACCAGAACGTGCATACATGCTGACCAAAGAGTTCCCCACAAAATTAACATGTACCAGACCCAATTTGGTGATTTGAGCATGCATCTGCTCCCCTACACTCTGATCAGAAAGATTTGCACATGCCTTGAGAATGCTGGAATAAGTGAAATGATTTGGTCGAATCCTTCCTTCAAGCATCTTGCGAAAAAGCTCGACTGCTACCTCATCGTGCCCGCCATTCTGCACATAGCCTGAGATAATAGCCGTCCATGACATGACATTATGTTGAGCCATCCGATCGAAAACTTTTCTAGAATCATTCATTGACAAGTATTTTGCATACAAGTCTATAAGACTGCATCCAACACATGCATCAGAATCTAGTCCGAATCTAATAGCTAGAGAATGCATTTGACATCCGAATTCAAACAATTCAGAGTCGCTGCATGCAGAAATGACACTGGTTATAGTAAACTGATCAGGCTCGAATCCGTTGAGAATCATATCCAGGAACAGATCGATCGCATCTCTCCCACGTCCATGCTGCCCATACCTTGTTATCATGAGAGTCCACGCAACAGTATTTCTTTCACGCATTCCATCGAATACCTTATGGGCCGATGACAAGTCCTGGTTCTTGGCGAACATGTCGATCAAAGCGCATCCAACCGATACATCCCACCACAAAAATCCCATCTTTATGACGATGCCAAGAACCATTCTTCCAACAAAACCATACTCTGAATTCGAGCAGGCCTGAAACACGCTGCAGAAGCTGAACTCATTCGGGACGATTCCCGTCTCGAGCATTTCGCGGAACATCATTATAGCTTTCTCTTCCATCCCATTTTGGGCCGCGCAAGAGATCAATGCAGTCCAAGATACAACGTCTCTTATGCTCCCCATTTCATCGAAAATGGAGCAGGCAACATCCCACTGACCGCATTTGGAGTAGAGGGCGATGAGGGAATTGGCGACGACAGAGTCGAGCTGGAGGCCCGAGTCCAGGAGATGGCGGTGGACGAGGCGGCCGCGGCGGAGGTCCCGGGAGCGGATGCAATACCTGAGGAGGACGGAGTAGGAGACGAGGTCCACGGCGACGCCGCGGTCGGCGATGAGGTCGAGGGTGGAGAGAGCATCGTCTATGCGGCCGGCGTCAGTGAGGCGGATGAGGCGGTCCTTGAGGGGTTCGAACGAGGGGTGTTTTGTGGAAGCCCGGAGGAAGGAGGTGTTGGCAGCAGCGGCGGCGGCGGGATTTCTTTGGCGAGGACAGGAGGAGGGGCGGTTAAGGGGAACGAATTTGGTGGGAAGGGAAAGGGCGGTAAGCATGGCGGAGTTGGATGTTGGTGATAGAATTAGGACCGTTTTATGTAGCGTTGTTCATTGGGTCGGGTCGACCCAATGAACCCGAGAAAGACTCAAAGCTATTTCCATGAATTCAAATAACTCAGCTTACTGGTTCAGAACGCGGGTCCAAATTGATATCGGATCCAAATAATAACGGATCGAGTACTCAGCTTGTCCCAATTTTCTAAAAAGAAAAAAGCAAGAGAAAGAACCGTGATATTATTGCAAAATGTGGGACATTAATTACGATTATATCCAAAGGAATCAATCAGCTTCCCAAAGCAAAGCCTGCACCACGATGCGGACGTCATCCATCGACCAACTTGTAAATGAGAAGTCTTTCCCGCCAAATCGGGTAAACGGACGGCCGACATTGTCTTAATCTGATATGATTGGTAAAGTTCAGCGTTTAGACGGCCAAGATGAGCCGTCGTGCTCATTCATGTCCCGCTCCTCGCGATGGCAGTTTTAAGGTCGTCCGCTTCTTCTCTTCGTATGTATGGTTGATCTGCTTTCCTCGTTTGAATCCTAACCCTAATCATTCCATCAGGTAGACACAGGGGGGTGAATTGGTTGATGTTTTCTCATGGCAAGAACCCGAAATCGAATCTAAGGATGGCAAAGGTAGAGATTTTGTCTCAGTGCTCTTTCCGTCTTTGAAATCTTGTGTTTTGTTTATCCTCCAAAAAAGAAGCTTTTGATTTCTTCATGTTTATCGGCAGTAGAGTAATCTTTCAGTGGAATTTTGCTTAATTGTGAAGAGATTTAGTATGAAGAGGCAACGAGTGATTTCACATTTCCCTCTTTTCAGGCGACTTGGGGTTCCTTCTGAAATCAATTGCTCACCAGTCATGGACGACGATAGGGATATGGCTTTCAAGTGCCTTAGGATCGGAATGGAAGCCCTAGGGGCAGGGGACCGGCCCCGTGCCCTAAAATTCCTCTCAAAGGCCCGCCGCCTCGACCCCTCTCTCCCAATCGATGATCTCCTTTTCTCTGCTGGTGGTGAAGAACCCATCAGCTCTCCCTCATCGAATTGCGTTTCCGATTCCGAGAGTGCATTCTCCACTTCCACTCTTAGAAATAGATCAAACATTTCGTCAGGGAAGGGACATTCCAGGTCTTACACAGAAGAGCAGGTAACAATCGTTCAACAGATTGGAAAGCAAAAAGATTTCTACGAGATACTGGGATTGGAGCAGAGTTGCACAGTCGATGACATTCGCCGAGCTTATCGGAAGCTCTCATTAAAGGTTCACCCTGATAAGAATCACGCACCAGGTGCCGAGGAGGCCTTTAAGGAAGTCTCTAACGCTTTCCAATGCCTTAGCGATGCGGGGAGAAGGAAAAATTATGATCTTTGTGGGTCAGATGAACCTCCTTCCGATTCATCTTCAGCAAAGTATGATGGTGATGAGCATTATCCGAATGGCTGTTACGATGACAACATCGATGCTGATGAGAACTTTAGAAGCTTCTTCTCCGGTGGAAGGCCTCATGAAGATACTCCTTTTGGGTCATTCCACTCTAGAACTGCAATGCATCATAATGTCAATTTCAATACGTTTATGCTGATTCATCTCATCTTGCCTATTATCATCCTGCTGCTGCTAATCAACTTCTGGCCATCTCCAAGTCCTGTATACATGCTTTCTCCTTCGTATACTTACAATTACAAAGTGATGACTCCAAGAGGTGTTCCATATTTTGTTACATCGGAGAAGTTCGAAGAAGAGTATCCATCGAAGAGCTTTGAACGCACGACACTGGAGCAGCATGTTGAGAAGAATTATTTTGACACCCTTACACAAAGTTGTCAGCTTGAGAAGGAGCAAAAACTATGGGGCCTATCTCAGACACCACAATGTGAGATGCTTCGGAAGTATGAAGAAACAGCAGACTGAGAGGTCTGTTGTCCTTATTTCATCAAATGTAGGATTACTTGCTATCTCTGTTCATTTTCTTTGATTGATGACTTTGTAGAATTCTTGGTCGGTAATGAAAGTCACAATGTTAGTTTTAGTCGGGCTAAACTGATTGACACCAAAGTATATATGGCCAAGTTATTTTATCTAAAACATTTTTCCATGCTGATTGATGAGACAAACTTGAGGTTTCTAATTACTTATTAGGTTTTTGTTAGTCGCACCATTTGATGATTTGCATTGCAACAATTTTCTTTTGGTTTAAGCTAGTGATAGTGTTGTGATGGTAATTTGATAACACCAGATGATTATGGTTGTGAAGGGCATTTGTCAAATCAAATGGTTTGATATTGTCCTATTAATAATACAAAGTATTTCTCTAATAATGTTATATTCTGTAAAAAAAAATGATAAAAAAGAGGCTTAATTGTAAATTTAAGAGGTGTAGGGGGTTATTTGAAAAAATAACCTCCCCACCGCCGTTCTCCTGCGGTTTGGTTCAATCGCGTGAGAAAAGGGGAGAAGAGGCGGTGAAGTCGGCGCCGGAGAGGGAGGGAATCGGAGATCGGATTATCGTCGGTGTCGTCGTCGGAGCCGGATTTTGAGGTAGGAGTCTTACCTTTCTCCTTTCTTTCGTCAATTACCCTTGCTTGTTCATCGGCGGCGGCGATAGGAATCGAGGGGAGAGAGAGGCCGGCGAGCGGCGGCGTTCGCGGCAGCCCAACTGCTGCCCGCGACGCCGGGCCGCACGGCCTTGGCGGCCGTTGGCAGCGGCAGCAGCCGCTGCACGCTGCCGCTGCCGGCGGCCCACCAGCGCCGGAGGTCGCGGGGGTGGACCGGCGAGTGGTCGCCGGCGGCCAGCAAGGCCGCACGGCGTGGGTCGAGCAGGGCAGGGAGGTGTAGGGCGCGGGTGTCGGGCGTAGGTGTCGGGCGAAGGCAGGAGAGAGGAGGGTATATGAATAGTAATAAGTGAAGATAGTTGTATCGTATGAAATTGATAAATTTGTAGATTATTTAGGGTATTTTTCTAGTCGATCGTAGAGTCGTCGGATCGAGTCGGGGTGAATACCAAAGTTGCATGTTTTCGTGTGATGAACATGATGGTGATGTCAGATTTCTGATTGGAGATAGTTTGGTATGATTTTGATATTATTTCAGTATTCTGCTGTGTTTAATAAGTGGGTGAAAATTATGTTTGAAATTAATTTAGTTGGTGGGCCCCGAGTTGTTTGTTGAAGTTGAGGTGAATAGGAATCTTGATCATTTTCGTGTGCTGAACGCGATGGTGGTGTCGGATTTCAGATTGGAGATCGTTTGATATGATTTTGATATTTTGTTATTGTTGAGTAAGTAATTGATAATTGTATTTGAAATTAATTTAGTTGGTGGGCCCCGAGTTATCGGTTGAAGTTGAGGTGAATAACAATCTTGATCGTTTTCGCGTGCTGAACGCGATGGTGGGGTTAGTTTTTCGAGAAAGCATTGTTAGGTTGTTCTTTCAGTTGGTTAGTGGTTGAGGTTGTCGAGGTGTTTAAATAATAGTAAATTATTAGTCTAAGAATTTAGTCGATTGATTGGTGTGAAATAATTGTGGTTTTGAGAGTTGGTTGATCATGGGTGTTTGGAGAGTGGGTTGAGCATGAGTTGAGCCTGCAAGTCTGTTGTTGATTTGTCGTCGGAGATAAATTATAGAAATACCTTTGCTTCCATTGTTTGCTTTGCTTCCTGAAATTTATTGAACTCCTGTTGCACATTATTGTTGGACATGCCATGTAGAGAAATTGCATGTGTTGCATTTTATTGTTGCTTATTGGTGTTGTTTATTTGTTGAGCATGTTATTATCTTGTTGATCATGTCATAATCACTTGGAATTATTATATTGTTGATCATGATGATGTTATATTAGTAGCATGTTGATCATGTCATAATCACTTGAAGTTGTTGCTATGTTGTTGATCATGGTGATATACTTTGTTGCACTCTTGGAGTCGAGTTGCATGGTTGCTGTCGATCTGGAGGCTACAGCCTCAGAGAGGACTTCGGTCCAGGACCATTTTATTGCGGTACCCTCCAGACATGGATGAGGGTATGGATATTGACTAGTCACTTTGGGCACCTTCGGGTGTGCGGATGTCGGATACGACGTCCGTCGGGCTACCTGCTTGGTGGGGGTAGTCGCATCGCCGTTGGAGCAAACGGTTGATGCCACTCTACGGGTGGTAGAGTGTGGGGTTTTTACCCAACAATCCATACGCTCGATGATTTGGTCGACGTTGATTAGGAGTAGGTGTGGAGCATTTGTTGTGTTCATCGCCTTTGACTGCATCTTAGGCCATGTTGTTATTCATTGTCGAGTTGACACTTGATACTTGTTGATCATATTGTGATTCTCCTACTCAGCATTCGCTGATCTTCATTTTTTTCCTTCAGATTTGCAGGGGTGAGCAGTCGATTTGTAGATCGAGGTGTAGATAGTTTTTAGGCAGCTAGTAGTCAGTCGTAGATGTGGAGCTCTGATGGCAACTGCTTTCGTATTTTGTTTCGTTTTGTCGCCTTATAATGTTGATAATTGATATTGTTATTTTGGAACTGTAATTTGTAGATTTATTTTATATTTGGATAATTGTATTTGATCGGACTTATGAATTGTAGTTATTGGTTTTTATGTTGTTGTTGTATTTTATGTGATTATTCGTGGCTTTTCCTTCTGCTGCGCGGTGTTCGAGTCGCCGTCGCGTCTCGGGTCGGGGCCGGGGCGCGACAAATAATATACAAGTTTCTTTTCATTAGTTGTTTGGTTTTCAAATCTCAAAGCATCATCAGCGCATCAAATAATCAATTTGCTCATCAAGCAGTCAAAGAAATTTTTGGAAAAATGAATGAAAAATATCTTATACTTTGTTCATAATTATGAATTTTATTTAATTGAGAATTTAAGTTCGAAAAATAATAAATTTTATTAATTATCTATATTAATTATATAAAAAATACTCACGATGAATAAGATTTATTTTGGAACATAAATTATGCATTCATGTTACTTTTTACTTCTAATGTAATATCAAGTATTATTAATGCATCAAAAAATAATTATTTTTTGTATGTACTTGTAATTTTATCAATTTTTTTGCTAGATTTTTAGTTTTCTTTACATAGTATATTTCATAAAGTTTGCTCTTAAAGCAGGGCGATGTCTCCATCGTCGTAGAAGAGCTTGCTTTAAGTAATTGAGATAAAAGAATTATTCTTTAAGAGTAGAAGAGGTTTGACTATTTTTATTTTGAATACTTACTAGTATCAAATATAGAAGTAGACAAAAAAAAATGTATTCCTTATTAGTTGCGATTTTAATTAAACATTTGAAGTTGAACCGTCAAACTAATAATTATTAGTTTTTTATATCTAAATTGGGTCCTCCTAAATTAAATTTTGGATAAATTATACTGACCTCCCTTGAGATTTAGTGAAATTACACTGACCCCCTCTCCAATCATCTTTCCTGAGTAATCTTTGAGTAATTTTTTTAGGGGAGGTTTGTGTAATATTTTACAAAACTCATGAGAGATTTGTGTAATCTTTTACAAAACTCAGGGGATTATAAGATAAAATTAGAAATAGATGAGAGGTCGGTGTAATTTCACTAAATCTCACGAGAGATAAGTGTAATTTATCCTTAAATTTTTGCTTCTGCTACTATGCCCAAGGGACGAGTTCATGCCGGATCGAGTCGAGTGCACGTGGTACAAATACAAATAATATAATATTTGCATCATTTGTAATCCACCGGCATCCCTTACGCATGCGATATGGATACAAATAACGTAATATTTGCGTCATATGTAATCCGCCTAATATTCGCATCATATGCAATCTGCCGGCATCCCTACTTGCTGGCAACCCTTGTGCAGTTGTGCTTTATCTTTATTAAAGCGTCTCTTTCAGCTACATGGTACTGAATTCTCTCTTCCTCTTCCACCTAAGGATACCCGACTGTCATGTATATTTTCTAGTAAAACATGTTGATTAATTTCATGATGATAAATTTGGTCCATAATTGCATATATGGGATGTGATTGCAACAAATCAAAGTCCGAATGTAAAGAAGCCTTCGAAATATCAGAGGTTATTTGAAAATAATATAAATAAACAAATGCAGGATGTAATTTTACAATTACGTCTTATAAGAGAACTCCCAAATAATCAAGTAGCTTGCACATAATGCAGTAGTATGAACTGTCTGCAGAACCAAGATAAAAAAATTCGCGCATTTAGTTAATTTTGGATCCTCGCTGATGTGGTTTAATATTAGGGGAATGGATACAAACAAACTTGATGCTAACACACAACATATAGACTTCTCCGAGCAGGAAGACTGAACTTTGTTGCTCAGTTAGTAATGTGCGTATTACAAACAAGAAGCAACCTATGAATCATTATTTGCATGCATTCATATTTTTCTCCGGATTATAACCAAGCAGCCAAGCTAATTATCTCCCTGCACCAATTTAATGATTGAACTCGAGGGCCCTTGTACACCAAGGAAGCTTAAAGCTCCATATGACAAGGAAAAAATTGCCTCCAATTTGCTGGTAGATTATCCATTTCAAATGCAGTGCTTATCTTTGAAACCGTCGACCGAAATCAAACCAGTTATTAGGGCTTTAACCCTCTCAGCACCTGGACCAGGCTTGAGCTCATTGACGTCTTTAATCGTGTACTGTGGATCATCACTAGTATTCATCTTTAATGTATCCTGCCATGCACTTGGTACAAAACCATCTGGATCCCGCCCCAAGAGCTCCTTGTCAATCTTGTCAAGCACTGGATCATCTCTTCCAAACTTCCTCGCGAACGGAGCATTGCTGCTTATCATTCTTGAGTAATCTTCCAGAGTGAGAAAGTGTGGATGCTGCTTCGGAGGGTTATCCCAAGAGATGAAATGAAGGTCATGGTTGACTGTGGTGTTGCGGAACTCGGGAGCATTGCAGATAACAGTGTGGAAGTACCCCTCAGGAGATGACAGGAAGTTTGCATAATACATTAGAACTGTTCTTGGAAGGTTGTCCCACCCCCATATGGAGTACTCAATAAACTGATGAGTAAGCATCATCCAAGCAGAACCTGCAAAGAAACCAACCATTAGTAAATGTACATTAGCACCTATAACAAATGTCTTGACTGCAGTGGACACTTAATTTGTAACATAGAGAAAAAACATTCACATATTATCATACTCCATTTGCATACTTTATTTAGGTGATAATACAAACATTAATACATTAAGATAAAAGAATGAATCTGTTGTTCCTGTAAAAAATCACCAGAATTTTTGTCTGCCCTGTGAGGCTTTGACTGGTATGTTTACTTTAGCCACCTTGATATATCAAATATAATAGCCACTTAGCCAGTACAGTATTCCATAAGTTGCAAAAGATGGATGCTATATCAAATTTAGAGAAATGCATGCATACAGAAATTGAATCTGAACTAACTGATTTCTTATCAAGTAAACTCATTTAGGAAGACAATTTCTTTGGTATACATTCACAGAGTTGAACTGACGAGAGAAAATTGTCAAGATAAAGTGAAAGACAGCATTACTTCCACTTTCAATAACAAGGATGCTAAAAATTATTGTTTTAAGGGAAAGCTTATCTTGTCATATAACTAACTAGACCAACACAAACTAGGTTAAAATGATGTATTTATAGAGATACCATTTATAATCATTCAGCATCCCTAATTAAAATTAACATGAAATTGTTGTCTAACTTGGAACAGGAGAACAAGAAGATGTGGAGATGATACGTATTAGACGAATATACTGCACAGCACAATGCTATTTTATTTTATTTACTTGCAATAGAGGATACGTCCAGTTGCCAGAACATGCTAGTTTCAAGTTATGAAGCAGAAGCATACTGGAACAAGTTATGTCATCCAAGGCTTGAAGTATTGGTCTCAGACGCATACCATACTCAGTACCACCTGTGCACTGATTTAACAGACGAAGAAAAACAAAACATAAAAAAATTTAAACTCCGCTACTCCACCAGGCAAGTACAAAATCACTGATATTTGAATTGTTTTACACTTTAAAGACAAAAGATAGTACCAGTGAAATAGTACACTGTACCAGTTCAGTATGCGGATATCAAGCAGTATCGTCCGGTACTTACAACACTGATGTCATATATTAGTTAGCTCAAAATAATGGTGCACATGAGCGTTAACCAACTCCTATCTCTACCTATTTTCCTAGTTTCCTGAAAACAGCCCCAAAGTTCAAAAAAAAGGTCCACGTGAAAACTGGATATAATCTATTATTTCCCCCTTTTGGCTATCTTTTTTTCGTCATGTTTATATGCTTCAAGCAGAACTTGCAAAGAAAAACCATGAACTTGCAAAGAAACACCATGAGTATCAAAAGGTATAGCAATACAAAAAGAGGCAAACCTAAACCAAGCTTTTAGAGCAATATCACCATAATAAATCTCCTTTCTCTAACGGTTGATATAGTTCAGATTCTGCAGAATACAGACTTTATATGGTATAACATGAAGAGTATAATACAAATATGAAATTAGGAATATAGAATACACAAGCCTTTTAATGATTTTTGATTGATGCGTCAAATAATACCCCTATTTAAGTTAATTTCTAAACAGAATATAAAGGGAAATTAGTTTTCCTTCCTAACAATTATTAAACAGGTTTGCCCCAAGAGAGGCTAATGCAAAAAACAGAAAATCACATTGCACACTCTCATCCAAACTCTTAGAGGGAAATAACAGTAACGAATATTTTTGCTGCCTGAATATCACTAATATATATTAAATGAGCATATTCCAGCTTGGCATGCGAGGCATGAACTTCCTGTACATAAGCATATATGTATTCCAAACATTATTGGAGGGACCATAACAGGATTCCGCCTTAATAGTTCTATCCAAATGGGATCTGCTCATATATTAGTTCAATCTGCTTCGTCTATACTTGTAATTTGGTGACATGGATACTTGACTTCATACTTTAAATTTTCAACAAAACAAGTGCGAAAAGATTTGTATTTTTTTTTCTTAAAACAATGTTTTCTTCATATTTTATCCTTATGAATTTTGTTAATATACAAGTTCCAATATGTTAATGGCAAATTCAACTTCTTTAGGCCATCAGATGAGTAAAAAAAATTATATTGGTGAAACCTACTCATCTTTTCAATATGAGAGGAGGTTTTTGAGGCTCCATTTAGCTAACTTAATCACTTAACAAAGAACGCAATGTGCCAAGGAATAACAAAGTGCAAAGAAATGATATCAGTATCCAATAGAAAGATAATAGCACCATAATTCATGGTTCCACTTACTAAACCATATTTTGTGAGCATATATCTAAAACCTATCTTGTCTGAGTCTATCATCCATCTTTGACAAAAGAATTGCTACCCACCCAGAATATGTAAGTCGTCACGAACATATAACTTAACTAGAAATATAATAAGTGCAATAATGATTGTACAAAAGTGGCAGCATAGATCAGGCTAGATAGATTTAAGTCAAGCTGCTACATTAGGAGTAGTGAGTGACATTCAGAGAGGTCTTAGTAATATATTAATATGATGTTAAAATGTAGAGTTGGATAATATGAACAAACTGTAGGTCAATCCAGTCCTTCCACCCTTTTGATGCTTTCTATACAATGAGCTTTAACAAAGATTTGTTTATTTCGCTCTTGCTTGCAAATAATAGTATAATACTCAAGAGACCAGATAAAAAGTGCGGTGGATTACATTAACCATACAGCATTTTGGTATATCTGATTTATATTAGAATACTTAAAAACAAATACAATCAGGTGAAAACAAATCCAGTAAAACAATAGAGATTAAAACTTGTGAAATGATATTTATACTCGTTAAGAGTGTACTTCAATGCCATGTAAAAGAAACATACAAAAGTGTACTTGATAATATTATCATTGGCATTTTAATATCACAAAACAATAGCAACAAGGAGAAAGATAAAACTACATCCACAAGCAACATTAATTAATTAGCTGCTTCTGGGGACGGTCATATACATAGCTTTATTTTCATGTTTATATGTTAGCAGCCGTGTATGCAGTTACATGAGATATTGGGGGCACATGGGCCTAAAGGGATGCAGACATGTCATATGCATAATAAACTATGACCCTAAAACATCTTCATTAACATACTTTACATATATGAGAATATAGATATAAATCCCCTATAAAAAGCCTAACCATTACATTTGTACAAAAATATATTACAAAGGAGAAATCTTAGTTCTTAATGGGACAAAGTCATTTTCCTGCTCATGAAAGCATATGCAACAAGATGCAAAAATAACAAAACAAAACAGCGGTTAATTGCACAAAGCGTGAACCATATTTCGCCTCAAACAATCCCTTGTTATCGAACTAGTGATAAATAAGTTGTCAGACAAGTAAACTAACCACATAAAATGTAGATTACAACTTCCAAATTATGGCCAAGTCAGAAAGTAATACTAGAAAGTAGAAATCACAGGTCATAAACAAAAAAACATGCATCTCTCTCTAGACAGTCATAGATATTTGAGTCGCATGGATCCATAGTTCTTCAGGCCAGTTCCTATCTAATTAGATCCCAAGCATGAACAACTGCAGTTTATTTGCGCTGGCTATTCCTTTTAACCTCCACAAACCATATTCTAGTCTAATTAAATCATGGTCCTAGATTCTAATGCAATGTTGATCCTGATCCTCAAACATTTCCAAATTTAGCATCATTCCTCATCAATACTCACAAAACTATACAAATCACTTCAAAACAATTAAAATTACCTCTTCATCCTTTTTTATGAAAAAGGTTAGTAGTTGAAGTATATATGAGCTTAATTGGATACCCAATCCTAATTCAAATATAACCCTTTCAAGGTAATTATAGCAAAACAGAAATGAAAACATGTCTACAGCAAGTGCATGATAAACATTACCAAATCAAACTGATATGCACCACTCACTGAAATAAGAGGTGTTATTTGTGTGCAAATATTGACTTGCACATATTTTGGCCAACCAACTAACATCATCTATATTGCCTAATCATATCTAATATCATGCAAATAGGTGGGGAGAAATTCTGTACCATGGAAATGGATGGAAAAAAATTGCATCATGCCATGGGAGTAGAAGAAAAGAAATACCTAATCTATGACAACTTTCTAGCTGAAATTGCTCCTGATGATATATGGTAAACTAAATAACTAATTACTGTAGTTCCACTTGCACAGCAAGTGTGATTATGTAACCAATCAACAACAAACAGTGCATCCTTCTATGTAACATGCTTCAAATGAGAAAAGGAAGCAAAAACGAGATACCAAATGTAATAAATAATAATATCATTCATATCAAGTGCTGGATTTGGATAGACTAGTACCTGTAAAAAGCTTATACGCACTAGGTACACTCCTTTTCTCACTAACCCAAAACACATCTGCTTTCTGCAAGCTATAAAGCCCAGGGTCTATAATTAAAGGCTTAGCCCGATGGTACCTGCATCATAGAAAATGCTATTACTGTTTAGGAGAACATCACTGAAACTAGACTAAACAGAGAACCTTCTCTCGCAAACAGAAACAAGACATGAAGTTTCAAACTATGAATTAAATATCTTACGTACTCCTTCCATCCAATGTCACTAGTGTGTTCCAAAAAGTTTAAGTCTCGAGGCAAACTTGATAGTGTGTATAATAGATCTGTAAAACAGAAAGAAGAAAGATCAAGCAGTAAGAAAAGCAAAATGTAGGGCACAAACAGAAAAATCATTAAGAAGCATGACTTTCATCCACTAAATTTTGCTGAATAAAGAACTATACAAGTATTAAAAAAAAGTTGAATATAGATTATCACGATCAGTAAAGGGGTAAAAACATCTAGAAGTTAGTAGCGGATAGACTTACATATCCAAACAGCATCAACTTTTGTCTATGCTTATGAAAGTAGAAAGTAATAACACCCAAAGAAGAATTCAGTTTTGGCAAAGAGATTCATATAGTGAAGTTAATCTAGGAAAGAAAAATGCCCAGTTTAATGGTGGAACAACCAAAACATCAAACATAAATAACAGATAAATTTGGTAGGTAGGAGCCATTTATAGGCCTTCCAGCAGTAAATATGACATGATTAGAAGAGTGCTACCCAAGATAGCATCTCCTAACAAAGGAATATGGAAGAAGGTTAGGAAACTAGTACTACCAACCAAATGTTTTCTCAGTGCATAACCAGCACATGGAAGTTTGGACTGAACTGATCCAAGATCATATCTTAAACGAAAAATTCTCCAATTTGGAATCCCAAGTAAAGGCCAGAAAGCAAGAAAGTTAGATCATATTGCATAGCGCCCAACAACCAAGTTGCAATTTAATATAAAACCCATAGAAAAATGATTGAGCAATTAATCTTACCATCCTGTGTGATGAGGGGGTAATCAGAGGCGCTGAGATTGATGAACCAGTCCCAGTCGCCGCCCTCCTTGAGGAGGATGGAGGCGGCGTGGAGGGTGTTGGAAACCATGGTGGGGCCTCGGTAAGTGACCAAATTGGCACGAGTGACCACCCTGACGTTGCTAAAGCGAGCATAGATCGGGTCGCCCCTGATAGCTGTGGCAAGCTCGAGACGCTCCGGCGCGGGGGCTTCGAGATCAAGGTGGAGAACGTACTGATTGGCCGGGTGGTAAAGCGCGCGGAGGGTCCGCCGGATACTGAAGCCGTCGCCGGCGGAGCCGGAAATGAGGTAAGCGAGGCGAGGGACCGGCCGACTCGGGACGACGGGCAGCGACGGGGGCCGGAGCTTGGACTCCACGAAGAGGGAACCATCGCCGCCGGGGTCAGGGATCTGGGAGAAGGAGAAGAAGAGGAGCGCCTGGCGGGACAACGAAGCTGCGGCGAAGGAGGAGGACGAAGACGAAGAGAAGACGGAGGCGGAGATGATGAGAGAGGAAATGAAGAGAGAAGCGAGCAGGGGCACCACCCACTTCTGCCGCCGGTGCTGCGGTGGCGACGGTGGTGACGAATTCGTCTCCATGGCCCGTGGGTCGTCGGGTGCGCCGCCGCGATGGTCCCTCAGTCCGCCACCGCTTCCTTTGGCACCGGCGGAAGCGAATCCAATCAGTTAACGTGTGAGCAAGAGAGGGAGAGAGAGAGAGAGAGAGAGAGAAAGAAGGAGCGATGGATTACGTGTAGAAGGAGAAGTAAGCGGATCGCAAAGGACGTTCGTGATCGGAATGGTAGATGGCAGGTGGTTCGGTTGGGTGGCGGACGCGAGCGCCGCCGCGTACGGATCGTATTAAGTCACGACTCGAGGCGCGAGCATCGGGTGTGAGAGTCTCAACGACTGTGGCCGATCAAACGCGGCTTCGAGCCTTCGGTACGACACGGGACGTTCTTAAATGTGTTAATTAAATAAGAAGGGGATTCGGATGATGTCTTTGTCACTTGGAATTTAATTCTCACCTTACTCTCTAAATTCTTCCACCATTTATTATTTCCTAAATAAAATATCACATGTTTTCTTATTAGATATGAATTTCAAATTTCCAATTGCGATCGCATCAGCTCATGAGTAAGTTAAGAAGCGAGCCGACGTGGAGGTGCGCTTACCGCCCAAGTGTTGGTGAGGCGCCCAACTGCCCACTGCCCACTGCCCAAAACAAAAGAAAAAATAATAAAGTGGAAGGTGACAGGAAAGACGTGGGAAGGACCGATAAAAGTCACCGCTCGTCTTGGAACGGGGACACTTGTCCTACCTATAGAATCTATACCCGTTTCGGTTACCCTCCTTCTCAACGGGCTTCTATATACAAACACGGGCTCCATTGGGCCCACGTGGGATTGCCCTGTCGAACTTATAATTCAATTATAGGGCCAACTATTGACCATACATAGTGTCTTTAGTCGAATAATTAATGTCGACCTGGGGCCCGTCAGAGCAGATGACAAACGCACACAGTACACCTTATCTAGCAACTGAAACTAAAACTTTGTAGTGAATTAAGCTAAAATATGGGATTTTGTTATCTACTTTAGTTGGACGAGGCTGCAGCCGGCTAAATTAAAATATGAATCTCTACAGTGGTTCTGAACTTGATCCTTCTTGACTGCTATATCTTTTATCTTTATTTTATAAATTAAAATTTCTTAAAATTTATAAAATATATTTAATAAGCCTCTATAATCCGTTAATATAGGTTTCTTCCGATAGTTCATGACGTGACAGCCACACCATTTTATGATAAATTTCATAAATGATCTTTGAATTTGGCACCTTTTAACTATTATATTAGTCATCTTCACTAAACCTCTTAAATCTTATAAAACATAAGAAATTTAATTTGATTGCAATCGTTTATTTTAATTTCAATAATTCTTTCATATGTTTAAATTTTTTTAAGTTATATTTTTAATTTGTCCATTCAATAGGGTCTAATTAATAAATTAAAATAGCACATTATATACATATTTTCACTTATATTTCATAAAATATACATAATATATATAAATAAAAATATCACAACATCTATCAGTCTGGACCAATATTTAATTGAACCACAAAATGTCATATATATCAACATTTTTTTTTCTATAATTACATAATCATATTGGCAGTGTTTATATGAACTACCCATCTTTAACCAAAAGGCCATATAGATTAGATGTGCCTAATTGTGAATTCCATTTTACCAAGCTGAAATCACGAGGAAGGAAAATGTGAATTAAAATTTTTGGCACAGAGACATTTACCAAATCACTGTGCTGCTACTCTTCTCTCGCACAGAGACATCTCTATTGTCCTTGTGCGAGAGGCGTTGCTCTCTCGCACGAAGACTACAAGAGAGACGGCGCTTCTCCCTCGTCTCTGTGCGAGAGGGCTACTCCTCTCTTGCACGGAGACGAGACGAGAGACATTGTCTCTGTTCGAAAGGCGTGCGAGTGCACAAAGACGACGACAGTTACAGATATGCCAGGAGTGACTCATACGAAGAAGAAGATACATGAGAAGAAGAAAGTGTAGCTGATTGTGGAAGAAAATTGAAGCGGACAAGAAGCGGGTGTTATGACCTTTGATATAACTTACATCTCTCATGAATATTATTTTTTAGAAGAGGAAAACACCTAAGATAACTATTTGTTTTCACATATTATGTTTGACTTATCGATGGGGAATTATATATATATATATATATATATATATATGCGCTGAGTAATTGCCACTTGGTGTCAAGTCATCAGTTACTTATAGAAAATTGGGTGGAATGACTTATCAAATATATTTTATAAAATTTAAGAAGTTTGGATTTATAAAATAAAGATATTTAATCATATATATATAGGTTCAATTTAGTAATCCTTAATAACTGCTTAATAAGTAGAATTAATATGTAATTCCTAATAATATATTGCTTAAAAGTTATGCTGTTGAACTAAGAAGAGATAAGTCTGCAAAATCCGCGAGGTATAGCAACGAGCTTGAACTCTGCTGGTGAGTGGTGGCCCACGATGACAGGATCGCAATTGCAGCCGCGATGGACCGAATTGCCGTCGCTGTTTGCTTGACGTCTTCGGCTTCTCTATCTCCTGAGTCTCCTCCAACGCCCCGTTCCAGCAGCAGCTCCACTGTCCTCCATTCCGATGGTCGCGACCGCCACGAATCGGGTGACGGCGATGTGGATTCCGTGTCGCCGCGCCATGCGAGCGGTGCAGGCGAGCGCTTCGCCTCCGTCGCCGCCGCCCCGGAACAGGATGCGGACGTTGCGGGGTGAAGCTCCCGGCCCGCAACTGGTTGCAGGGTGTAGTTGGTGGTGGTGGGTTTAAATCAATGTGGTTTAATTGATTTAAACCACATTGAACTGGTTGGTCCAATTAAAGAAGATGACCAGCTTATTCCATTTTAATTAATTTAAACCATATATATTGAAACTCTTATTACATTTTTCGTCGCATATTACACTCATTACTCGTTCCACACTTGAACGAGCTTTTTCCCAACATTATCACCGCGAAAAAGGCCGACGAAGGCAGAGGGCACGCTCTCGATGCCAACAGAAACATCTTCCACTGCGTGCATTCTGCCATGGCGAAGATGGTCAGACGTGGAGGAGATGAACTCGCCGTGGACGTCGAGGTGATCGAAAGCTAAAAATCCGCGCATTGTGATTCTTTTGTAAATTATGTCGAGCATGTCAGGTGCGGCTTTTTTGCTTGTGTTAGTGTATTCTGAAATGGCTCCGCATACTGCTACTCTTCCAAAGTGGTTCATGTTGGCCACTGCCGCCTCCAACATTGCAGACCCGACGTTATCGAAGTATACGTCGATTCCTTCAGGAAAGTAGCTGCAGGAAACCGATGTAAGATAGCCTTCGATCTTAGACATACTGACGTTTATTTTCAGTTCTCATCAGTAAGTTTTTGCTGTACTAATTTTACCTTCTCAAAGTAGACTTTAGATCGGGTACTTCTTTGTAGTTAAAGGCATCGTCAAATCCGAGCTTCTCTTTCAACAAATTCACCTGTAGATTTCGTAATATATATAGTTAAATTATACCTCATAAATATCGAAGTAGATATATATACCTTTGTCTTGCTTCCGGCGCATCCGACGACGTAGCAGCCAGAGAGCTTGGCGTATTGCCCGACCAAACTCCCCACTGAACCGGACGCCGCGGAGACAAACACCTTCTCGCCCTTCTTCGGCTTGCAAACCTCGTAGAAACCAGCGTACGCGGTCAATCCACTGCTTCCTGCATCAGAAGTCTTGATTGAATTCCTCGAACAGATCGAAAGAGGAGACGACAGAATCTAATAGCTAGGTCGATTACCAAAGATGCCGACATGGTATGACAGTGGAAACTCCGATGAGTCAACCTTGGTCAGCGTCGTTCCCGGTCGGACAACTGTGTACTCCTCCCAACCCAGCAGTCCGACCACCACATCATCCCTCTTCAACTCGGCATTCCTCGAGGCCACAACCTTTCCCACCCCAAACGCGTCGATCTTCTGCAGCAAAAAAACTCTTCTAGTTAAAGGGAGGGGGGAGAGAGTAATACAAACTGAAACAAACCCCGAAAAAACCTTCGGAGTCAAATCAACAAACACGAAGACTGCAGATAACTCGCCTGCCCGGGATCTATGCGCCTGGCCGCATGGACGACCTGCTGCGAGGAGCTGTACGCCTTCATGCGATTGAGCTGGTAGGGATCGATGGAGAGGAACAGGTTCTTGACGACGACGACGACGTCGGAGCCGTCGGCGAGCGCAAGCGACAGCGGCGCGGTCTTCATCTCGAAGTCGGACTCGGACGGGAAGCCGTCGATGTGGTGCTTGATGGCTACGTGCCGGTTTTCGACCTCCATTTTGTCGCCGATATTTGGTGGATCGGAACAGTAGGAAAATATGAAGAAAGTTTATTTCATTCAATTGATATTTTTGTACGTGAATGTGTGGCTGTATATATAAACAATTCATTCGATAGGATAAGAATGAATGAAGGAGGAAAGACGAATTAAATAACAACTGAAATGAAAACAGAAAGGGTCAAATGGTGGAGCAGTCGGTTGTTGGCGTCGTCGTCAGGGGCAGAGCCACGTAGGGTTGAGCATGAACCGATTAATCGATTTATTAGAAAAAAAAAAAAAACTATCTATTAACTTCGATTTTTTAAAATCATTAACCATAAACCGGTCCATTAACTTCGGCTAACCGCTATTTCGGTTTCGGTTTTTTCGATTCGGTTAACCGATAATTTTCGATTAACCAATAAATTTTTTTAACCTACAAACATAATAATATTATGCAAATCATGGAGAAAAATTTAAATAAATAGCAAATTCTTATTGAGAAAAAAGAAAAAAAAATTGAAATCATTGAATCAAGATAATGTTCTACAAAAACTAATATTTTTATTTTTATTTTTTAAAATATTTTTTTTTATTTTTAATTTTTTTTTAATTTTTTTAATGTTTTTTTAATATTTTTTTAATGTTTTTTAATATTTTTTAATATTTATAATTTTTTATATAATTTTCTGTAATTTTTCATAATTTTTCATAATTTATAAATTATTATTATTATTATTATTATTATATATATATATATAATTAAAATTTAATAAATTATATCCAACCGGTCGGTTAACCGAAATCGGTGGACTTTTTATCTCTCGGACCGAAACCGAAACCGAAAACCGATTTTTCCAAAAAAAAAAAATCGAAACCAAAAAAACTGGTTCGGTTAACCGGAAAAACCGGTTCGGTTTCGGACCGATTTTCCAGTTAACCGGAAAACCAGTTTTTTTTGCTCACCCCTAGCCACACGCAACACGGAAAAACTTCTACGATGTCATTGTCAGGTTCTGTAGAAATTATACGGAGCCCAAAGTACGAATGAACGTAGTATTTTAAATATTGAATCTAGAATTATTAATATTGAATGAAAATATTAGATTCATTCATTTTGTTAGAGATTGACTCAAATTGGGTCCGAACCGAATCCAATAAGTTCGACCAGATCCAAATCGGAGTTGATTTGATCAAGATATGCTTGAACCAATTTGCCAATTTGATTGAACCATGTTGAACCGGACTCGATCAAAATAAACTATGATTTTATAATCATGGGCCTGGGAGCCCAGCCCACCATATTCTCAAGATACTCATGTCAATGTTGCAGCGACACACGTAAAAGTTTTTCAAATTGATGATGTGGAAATCAAATACTGCTTTTGACTAGTCAAATGGAGAAAAATGTGGAGGCATCACGTGAAGCCACCAAGTATTTTGAAAGTTTCTTTGGTCAAAAGAAGCTTTTCAGCCATCCGATTAAATCAGACGGAGCAGCAAATTCCTTGGAGATTTTTTCTCCACTAAAGTAGGCATGAATCGGCTCTCCCCCTCTATTATAAATAGGGGCCTAATATGCAGTTCTAAGCGGATCTAACACAAAGAGAGGAACCCCACATCAAGAGAAAATCCCTCATATGAGAGTTTCAGATATCCAAAAAATTAAGAGTGCCGCTACGACCCTTTTCCTAAGGAGTGCCTCTTCTCAGTTTCTGACATACAGCAGCAGGAGTTCAGTTTCCAGGCAGATCTTGCAGAGACAGTGCCTCTACTCCGTACCAGTTTCAGGTTCAATTAATTTAAGATAGTTTGTTGTATTCCGAAGGGGATTTAGATTATTGCACTCTTATTGTAAAAATTCTTTTCTGGATTTAATAAAGCAGTCTCCTCTTCTCCCTGTGGACGTAGGATCGGCACCCCGCCGAGTTCGAACCATGTTAACCCCCTTGTGTCTTTTGTTTTTCCTGCATTATTATTATCGGATTTCGTTTTCTGTTTTCCTCGCCGGGTTCGGGTTTTGTAGATCCTGCAGGAAATTACCCTAAATTTCCTAACACATTTGCAATACAGGTTCATTTTTACTTTATATTCAGTTTGAATTATACTAGGTTCAATTTTAATAAAACTATAAAAATTACTATGGAATCTGGCTCCATAAAAATTGCACTCCACACAAGACAGGAGGAGAGGCCGATTTTTGCAAAGAGATTCATAAAGTGAAGTTAATCTTGGAAAGAAAAGTGCCCAGTTTAATGGTGGAACAACCAAAACATCAAACATAAATAACCTATGAAGCACCCACACCTACACGGATACAGAACACGATATGGACATGAACACGACATATATATATATATATATATATATATACTAGGATGCACCGACACCGACACGGACACGGGACATGGGAACGCACCAATTTCAAAATTTTATAGGACACGGACACGACATATATAGATAAATGTAAAATTTTTGAAAAAAATCACAATTCATATCAATATATATCATGATATTTTTCATTGATGTCAAACTTCAAATTTTCAGTATGAACAAATACTTACTATTTCTAAGTCTTTTCAAAAACATGAGGCACAACTACGTGTAAACAAAAATTCCTAAACATGTATTGACATCTCCAAAAAAAATCCTAGGTTAGCATGTCTTAGTAGAAACAGTCATGTACAATCAGATGTAAATAAAAAGTTAACTAGAGTCCTATTATATTCTCCATCAATCATTATTGTTATCTTCTTTATTGGAAAATATTACTCTCTCCAACTCTGGTTCATCAAGAGAAAGATTGACAACTTCAAGAATTTCATTATCTTCATTAATCGATAAAAACTCATCAAGAGAAATAGAGCAATCAAATGTTTCACATGAAATAAAAATAGAGCTAATCCAAGAAAAATAGGACAATTTAGTATTATTCAAAAATCATATTATCTCCGTCTCTACGGAGGCTGTTTCCATTAATATGTTTCACGGACACGGCAACCCCATAGAGTGTGAGTGATTCCTAGTAAATAACATATCAATTTGGTAGGTAAGAGCCATTTATAGACCTTCCAACAGTAAATATGACCTGTTTAGAAGACTGCTACTCCAAATAGCATCTCCTAACAAAGGAATATGGAAGAAGGAAACTACAAACCAAATGTTTTCTCAGTGCATAACCAACACATGGAAGTATGGACTGAACTGATCCAAAATCATATATTAATGGGGCGTTTTATTGCTCGCAAGTGCATATGATACAACTTTAGTTGCAGCATTTAGGAAACAAATTTGTTTGGTTGGCCGCAAAAGTATTTTGCAGCATTTACTAGTTGCAACTTGTAATTCCAATATCATTTGCGAGCCACAAATAGAATTGCAGCCTAAAAAGCCCGCAAGACAAGATTACGGGCTGCAAATGTAATAATTTAAGTATTAAAAAATAATTAATTTGGGTGACTTAGAATCGTCGGATGGAGACGGGATAAATATCAAAGTGGTAGGTTTTCGCGAGCTGAACGCGATGATAGTGTCAAATTTTAGATCTGATATCGTTTGATAATTATATATATATTCAATATTATACAAAAATTAAAATTATTAATTTACCAGACTATGTCTGGCAAATCGTGTCGGGACTAAGTTTTCGGCCCAACATGAAAAAATTCGTGCAAGACCCGACCCGAAAAAATTCGTGCTAGGCCCAGCCTGAAAAAATTCATGCCCGGCCTAGCCCTGCTCGGCCTGACCATAAAAAAATCATGCCTAGTCTGGCCCAAAAAAAATCGTGCTCGGCCCGGCCCGAAAAAAGTTCGTGCCTAGCCCGACTTGAAAAAAATTCGTGCACGGCTTGGCTCGGCCCGACCCGAAAAAAATCGTGCCCGACTCAGCCCGAAAAAATTCATGCCCGACCCGGCCCAGAATAATTTGTGCACGGAATGACCCGAATTGGCCCGTCCCAAAAAAATTCGCGCATAGTCCGGCCCGACTCGGCCCGAAAAATTTCATGCCTGGCCTGACCCAAAAAAATTCTTGCCCTGCTCGGCCTGGCCCGAAAAAAATTGTGCCCAACCTGGCCGGGAAAAATTTGTGCATGGACCAGCCCGGATTGGCCGGGCCTGCAAAAATTCATTCCCGGCCCGAAAAAAGTTCATGCCGGCCCGACCCGAAAAAATTTGTGCCCGGCCCGACTCGGTAAAATTCGTGCATGGCCCAGCCCGCCCTGGCTCGGCCCGACCCGAAAAAATTCGTGTCAGACCCGGCCCGGCCCAAAAAAAATTTGTGCCAGGCCCGACCAGGATTGAAAAAAATTCGTGCATAGCCCGGCTCAACCCGGCCCGACCCGAAAAAATTCTTGCACGGCCCGGCCTGACTTGGTCCGACTCGAAAAAATTCGTGCCCGGCTCGACCCAAAAAAATTCGTGGTCTGCTCGAAAAAATACGTGCACGACCCGTCTCATCCCGGCTCGGCCTGACCCAACAAAAATTGTGCCTGATCCGACCCGAAAATATTTGTGTCCGGCCTAGCCCGAAAAAATTCATAAGATGCAAGTTATAAGTTGCAAATGTAATTGTAACTTCCATTTATGGCCAACCAAACGCTTGCAAATAGAAGTTGCAACTCTACTTGCGGACAACCAAACGATATGCTGCAAAATTTATTTACGGGCATTTGCTTTTGCATGCAAATAGATTTTGCAGCATTTGCACTTGCGGGCAATCAAACGCCCCCTAAAGGAAAAACTCTCCAATTTGGGATCCCAAGCAAAAGCCAGAAAGCAAGAAGAGTTAGATCCTATTGCATAGCGTCCAACAACAAATAAGTTACAATTGAATATAAAACCCATAGAAAAATGACTGAGCAATTAATTTTACCATCCAAAAAATTAGAAAGTTAGAGATGGCAGACAGAGAGAGTTTGAATCGGGAGGATCTCAAGGGGAGCGGTGGCGCCCTAAGAAACCTTCGGATCTAAGCACAAGGATGAAGGAGAAGGTTGACCAGGCTTTATCGCAAAGTTTGATGGAGGAAAATAATTCTTGCGAAGGAGTCAGGTATCAAGTTTGGGGGCAAAAATGCCAAATCAAAATTTTATGGTGTTACTGTTGGTAATAAGATTGATTTTACTTCATTATGCAACCCCCTATTTGTGAAAAATTCATTTGAAATTGCTGAGGGCTCGATTAAGGCGAGCAAACAACTAGACTCTTGGGCA
This sequence comes from Canna indica, assembly GCA_034359265.1. Classification (NCBI taxonomy): domain Eukaryota; kingdom Viridiplantae; phylum Streptophyta; class Magnoliopsida; order Zingiberales; family Cannaceae; genus Canna; species Canna indica. Next base: position 82,506,433 of record CP136894.1, read on the forward strand.
GATTTGTTCAATGAGGTAAGTCGAGTAGATAATCTACCAGAATAAGAGGAGATTGTTGACATATTCAAATCAATCCATGAGGGGTCTCTGAATGAGGTGTGCATTGAAGATGAACTCATCAGCATTTCACGATCATAATGGATGAATAGTGCTTATGGAAAGTTCTATGGTAGAACTCCTCTCAATCTTGTACAAGATGTTATGCCAAAGTTATGGAGACTAAAGAATAATGTTCAGATTGTAGACTTAACAGCTGGGCTCTTTTGTTTTAAATTTGCTAGCAGAGAAGATCTGGAAAGTGTTTTAGCTGGGGGGTCCCTAGTTCCTAAGGGGTCAAGTGTTGTTAATCAAACAATGAAGACCTAATTTTCAACCTATGTTGGAGAGGATAGATATCATACCCGTTTAGGTTCAACTTCCAGGCCTTCAATTGGAATACATGTATAAGGAAGTTTTGATGAAGATTGCAAGTTCATTGGACCTGTTGGTGAAGATAGATGAGGTTACTATTAAGGGTCAAAGAGCAAGATTTGCGAGAATATGCATTTTGTGTGATCTCACAAAACTGGTGCCTAATGGAATATGGATAAATGGAGTTGGTAGGAGAATTTGGCAACCAATTGTCTTGGAAAATATACCAAAGTTGTGTTTCCATTGTGAAAAGATAGGGCACCTTATTGAGCAATGTAGCTCTAAAGAAAGTGAGATGACAAGAAACACTGACAAGGAAATGAAAAAATATGGAGGAAAAAAGGGAGGACAGACAGATGAAGACTCAAGTTAGTAAAGTTGTTATTCATGGCCCTTGGCAAAATGTAAATAGGAGAAAGAGGACAGGGGGAAGAAGAAATGGTAATGTGGATACAGGTACAAAAAATAGTTTTGAACTACTTAACAAGGAGGCTGATTCTATTATGGAGATTGATAAAGCTTGGGAGAAGGTTGAGAGGATTGACAAAAAGAAAATATAAGAAAAGGAAAGAGTTGAAGCTTTTGACAAAACTGTTAGAGAATACAAGATGTCTCTGGGGAAGAAAGAGGGGAAAGCTAGTGAGGAGGTTAAAGGGGAGATCTTGTTTGATGCTATTGTTGATGTGTCAATCCAAGTACTTGTTAATATGGATAATTAGAAGGCTGAAGAAATGCACAAAAAAATTGACAAAATCTATGGCAATTGCAATAAGCAACAATCAAGGAGGAAAGCTTATTATCTCTAGAGGGACAGGATCGTGATATGGTTAGGAGTTCTCCTATCAAGGGTTCAAAAATCAGGAAGTCGGTGTGTCAGACTATCCATGTTGAAAGCTTTCCTTTCAATATTAAGCACAACAAAGTAAAAAAGAAAATGGTCTTTTTAGATTAGAAAGAGAATGAGTTGGAAAGATATAAGAAGAAGGTGGAGAATGAGGTGACTACTGATGCAGTTTCACTATGAAGTTGCTTAGCTGGAATATTAGAGGGGGACTAAATACTAAGGGAAGTGATTACCTCAATTTGTTGATGAGAGAACAAAAATCAGAGTTAGTGATACTTGTGGAAACACATGTAGATGAGGAATGTTCAAAATTTTGTATAAAGAGGCTTGAGAAAGTATGAGATGGATGTTTCATAGCTGGCAGTGGAAGAGCAGGAGGTATCATCGTAGCTTGGAAACCTCAAAAGTATAAAATTGTGCCAATTTACAAGTGTAGCCAATTTGTTCATGTCATGGTATATGGGAAAAATGAAGAGCCCTGGCTGCTGACATGAATTTATGCTAGTAACGAGGGTAAAGAAAGAATGCTACTTTGGTAGTTGTTAATGAACATTGATGTTGGTAAGCTTCCTTGGTTACTGGTGGGGGACTATCATTGCATAGCTTTGTGTTAAGAATAAAAAAGGAGGAAGGCCATTTATAATTGGCAAGTCAATTCTTACATTCAAAAACTTCTATTTAATGCTAGTCTTGTAGACTTAAAATTCAAAGGAATGAGATTCACATGGTGTAATAATAGAAGAGGAGAAAAGAGGGTTATGACAAGGCTTGATAAAGCTTATGCAAATGGTGAGTGGATTTCTAAATATAGCAAAACACAAGTATTCCATATAAGAAGATTGGCTTCTGATCATTGTCCAATAGTACTAGACACAAGGAGTAATGAGGAAAGAAGAAGAAAGAAAAGAAACTTTGTAGTTGAATTGTATTGGTTTGAATACAAAGAAATTTGTGAGAAAGTGAAAGGGATGTGGAATGATGCGAATAAGGATGATTTCAAGATGGATCTATTTGGGAAAACTCTAGCAAAATTGAGCAAAGAATTAACTGAAATAAGTAAGAAGCAGATTGGATCACTAGAAAGCAAACTTGAAAAAAACTATGGAGGAAATGAATATTCTAAAGATCAGAGATGCTGATGGAACTGCAGATGAGAAAGAGCTTGACGAATTGAATATGTTGAAAAACAAGGCAGTGGCTCTAAACATGCAAATACAAATAAAATATGGAGTAAAGCTAGAACAAAATGGATTGAAGACAATGACAACAACATGAAGTATTTTCACAACATGATTAAAATGAAAAGAAGGATGAATACCATTATGTAAATACATGTGGAAGGCAGGGTGGTTAAAGATGATATCGGTATAGTGAAGGAATTTAAAGACTAGTACGGAAAATTATGAGAGATTGACAAGAGCTCAGTCAAAGATTGGAACTAATTCAGGAAATTACAATGGAAAATAATTCCTAGAAGTGATCACAAAGAACTGACAAAGTTGTTCACTAATGATGAAATTTATAGAGCTTTAAATAGCATGGGTAGAGGCGAAGCTCCCGGGCCAGATGGTTACATACTTGATTTTTTTTTGAATTTATGGGGTGACTTAAAGGAAGTATACTTTGTAGCATTGAGAGAATTCCAAAGTCAACTGCACTTACCTGGTTCATGGGGGCATACCAATTTGGTGTTCATACCAAAGAAAGAGCACTAATTGATCAAGAATTTTAGGCCAATTGCACTATGCAATGTGGCTTGTAAAATTCTTGCCAAAGTACTAGAGAACAGACTAAAGCCACATATGAGGAACATAATTTCATAAGAACAATGAGCTTTTGTGGAAAAGAGAATACTTCAGGATAATATAGTAATCATTTTTTAAATTGCTAATATTGTATTAAAGTCAAAAAGGAAGAAGCCTTATTTCATTATGAAACTAGACTTTGAAAAGCCCTATGACAGGGTGTCTTGGGAAGCTTTAGAAGAAGTTTGGAGAATGTTGAATGTGTTGGCTTTAGATTTTCAATCTTAGTCTTAATCTCGGTTTTGATGATAACAACATGAGACTAATGATTTCATTGAGAATATCTTCAGGTTCCATATCATTAGCGTTCGATGTCCTCGATCGAAAATATCAAAAAAAATTAGAAATCGAAAGGATATTGATCGTCGCGCTCGGGTTAGTCGCGGAAATTTCTCGAAGATCGACGAGTGCACCAAAGTCGCTTGGACGAGTCCAAAGATCAAATCAAAAGCTCTCCAAGATGATGCTCGTTGAAAGTCGGAATCCGAAAACGAAGCGCAGAAGAAATAAACTTCAGTCTAGGTTCGGTCGACTGGGCGGTCGATCGAATGAAGGTAAAAAGTAGCAGAGTTACTTCGGTCGACCGGACGGTCGACCGATGGAAGCCTAAAATGGGCAGTAGCTCGGGCGATCGACCCGTCGGTCGATCGACCTGCTGATACCCGAAGACGTAGATCGCATCGATCGACCGAAGATCATGGATCGATGGATTTGTGTCTGGCGGTCGACCCGTCGGTAGACCAACCACAGGGAGAATTGCAACGGTCGAAGGATCGGTCGACCAGTCGGTCGACCGACCATTCGACCGACGGCTTGTAATTGATAGTTTTCTATCCGTTGAACAACTATTTCTTCACGAGGGTATAAATATACCCTCATATGATTCTTTTGACACTCTTCCTTGACTTCTACATAGATTATTGAGCACTTAAAAGGGAGAATCAAGCCTTCCAATCGATCAATTGCAGTGTGCCCTATTTCTTTCCGCGACAATATTTTTCAAGCGCACAAGCTGGGCTCAACTCTGGTGTTGATCAAGCTCTACCTCTTGACGAGTTGAAGGCGCCAAAGGCTTGCAAAGGAGCTTTAATATTGGTTTATATTTTCAGCTCTTTTGATTGTATCTTTTATTGTTATTTGAACATTTTATTTAAGTTTGAGTTTGTAAGACCGGGTGTTAGGTCTTGAATTGGGTGAAGTGGTATCCTTATGAGGGAGTAAAGTCACTTGTGTAAACTTAGTATTTACTAGGATTAGTTTAGTTGTCCCTTAGGGTTGAGGTGAAAGAGGACTCTCGATAAGAAGACAATAACTTCCGGGTGTGGAAGCGCCTTAGGTCGAGACTGCGTCTCTTCGGTAAAAAGTCCTCGTGTATAAGGGAAACTTAAAGTAATCTAGTAAAACTAGTTTGGAAATCCTAAGCGGGGTGCTTAGGTAGTGGAGTAGGCATTGGGGCCGAACCACTATAAAATTCTTGTGTTTGCATTGTTATATTTGATTGTGCATAATTGTTTTTATCATGCTTCTGCATTTAATCGCATAATTAAAACGCGTGTAAACATTCTAAGTAATCGACTTAAAATTGTAACTTAGGCGAATAATATAGTAAACACACTATTCACCCCCCTCTAGTGTCGTCATTTCGCCAACAGAATGTTCCATGAAAAATAAGAAGGCAGTTATTTATTTCCCTTAAATCAGCAAGCTTTAGATGTGGAGTTAATGGAATGCATTCCAAGTGGTTTAGAAGTTCTAAAGGGGTGAGATAAGGGGATCCATTGTCCCCATATATGTTCATTATGATGCAGGGACTCCTGGCTTTGTTGATAAAGGAGGTTGATGAAGGAAGGATTAAGGCTTTCAAGCATAAGAATACCATTGTAAGTCATATGTTTTTTGTATATGATATTTTGCATACAATAAAGTGTTGTGGAAGGTCTTGTGAAAATGTTGAAAAATATATTGGAGGTCTACTGTAGGATGACTAACCAAAAGATAAACATGGACAAGTCAGAAGCATTTTTTCCAAAAAAATATGAAAGGAAAGTAAAATAGAAAATGTGTGGCATCTTGGGCATGAAGGAAGGGAGTTTACCTTTTAAGTACCTAGGAACCTTTATTGATAAAGGTAAATTTCCAGTGAATTTCCAAAGGCAGATTGTATAGAAAGTAGAAAAGAAAATGGAAAGTTGGACTGGAAACTATATTTCTCAGGCAGGGAAGGCGGTGCTCGTGAACTCAATGATCAACTCCATGCCAATACATACTTTGTCAACAACTTGGATTAGTGAGAAAGTAATTGAGGAACACAATAAGAAAAACAAGAAATTCCTCTGGAAAACAAAAGAAGGTAAGCATGGATTTCATTTGGTGAAATGGGAAAGGTTGACACTTAATAAAACTAATAGTGGGCTAGGGTGAAAGATCTAAGCATTGTGAAACTGGCAATTCATGCGAAGAGGATATTACCTTTTCTTAACAACAAGAATAGACTCTGGGTAAGTTTGTTAAGGAGTAAATATGGAGATGTACATCCATGGAGATGTAGGAAGAAAGGTAGATGGACTTGAAAGGGGGTTTTGTAGAAGCCATTTCAAAGTTGAGGGGAGGAATGAAAATAAAAATTGGTAATGGTAAAAAGACTGATATAAGGGGGGATCCATGAATTGATTGTTTACCCTTAGACAATTTTTATGTGTAGTGATTTTAAATGGCAAACAATGGATACACTAATCAGGAACGGTGAATGGGATTTGGAACAACTAAAACTGGAGTTTGGTACTGAATTGGCTTTGAGAATATCCCAAATATACATAGATAGAAAGGAAGTGGAGGATAGATGGATATGTGGGCTAAATGAAAAAGGCAAATTGAATAGCAAAATTGCCTACAACTACTTAAAAGGAGGAACAACAGAAGGGAAGAAAGAACAAGCAATGTGGAAAAGGCTATGGGAAATGAGGGCTTTGCCAAGAGTGAAAATCTTCATCTGAAAATTGACACAAGGAAGACTGCCTACGACTAAGTTGTTATCTAAGTTCAGCAAGACCGAGAAACAAAAATGTTACATGTGTAAGAAGGATGAGGACAGTGCTGAGAATATTTTCTACAAATGTGACATAGCTAGAGAGTTCTAGATGAAGTTAGAAAATGGGTGTAAATGCATGTTTGAGCTATGGGAAGATTGGAAGGATGTGAAATGGATTGAAGAAGGTGCTAGGATGAGAAAAGAGGAGAGAACTTCATTGATAGGCTTGATAGCTACTAGACTCTGGATACTGTGGAAAAATAGAAATGAGAATTGCTTCAAAAAATGTGGGCATGGAATCAATTCAATGGTGTTCAAGGTGATAGCTGATTGTAACAACTTGAAAGAGTCTAGCAATGAAAATGTAAGAGGATGCTGGTTATGGCAAGGAAAAACTCACTATTAGAAAAATAAGAATGGGGGAGTTCGGCTGAAATGGAAGTTGACAAGGGGATGTATGAAAGGTGTGATAGGGATTGTGAAATGCTTGATGGTAGATGTGGTGAGGGAAGACTTAAACAGGGAAGGTTTCAGTCTCTGGATGAGCACGAGTTTAATATGTTCAGTGATGCTGCATGGAGGGAGGAGACACATGAAGCTGTTCTTAGTGTTTATGTAGAAGACTTGATGGGGAATATGGTTGCAGCAGGATGATTGAGAGTCCAATGATGGATTGAATAGAATAAGAGGTATGAACATTAAACATTTGAATATATTTTCAGATCGAATGTGATCAGTATGCTGAACATGAATAAGAAAGTATCCTGATTCATCATGGAGCTGATAAGTGATATAAAATACTTGGCAAGGGAACTGGGGACAATAGGCTGGATTCACATAAAAAGGGAAATAATGGAAAGACACGTGACTTAGCTTAGACCGGTCTCGTTGAAAAGAAGGAAAGGGAAGAGGATGCAGTTTGTAATTTCCAAAAGAACAATGAGGACACTGCTGATAGGGAGTACATAAACAATTGCAATGGTAGAAACGTGAGTGTAGAGAGAGGTAAAATCAGTAAAGATACTACTGATAGGTTTTACTTAAATAATGTTGTTTCAGTGGAGTCTATGTTTTTTAGAGTTTTGAATGATATTAATAAAGTTGGAGATGCTCATAGAGGAATATATCCTTTCTTGATTGAAGACAAGGAATGTACGGCTGATGGTCCTATGCATCATTCACCCTTTAGTTGAGTGGGAAGTGACTCCTAACTGAGCTTTCAATTTTTTTTTTTTAAAAAAGAAATAATTTTACGATCTTGTGTGATGAGGGGGTAATCGGAGGTGCTGAGATTGATGACCCAGTCCCAGTCGTCGCCCTCCTTGGGGAGGATGGAGGCGGCGTGGAGGGTGTTGGAAAGCATGGTGGGGCCTCGCTAACGACAGTAAGTGACCAGGTTGGCACATAGGGATGACAACGGTTCGGTTAACCGCATTTTGGAGGGTTAACCGAAACTGAAACCGATTTCCAAATTCGCTAATCGAAACCGAAACCGAAATCGGTCGATTTCAAAAACCCATATTCGAAATCGAAATCGGCTCGGTTTCGATTATCCGCGAGAATCGAAAATCAAATTTTTTGGTTCGAATCGAATCGAATATACATTTACTACTGGTTAACCGATAGTAAACGGATAATCGATTCAAAGATTAATAACAAAACCGATTTCGGATACCGGTTAACTACAAAAACCCGATAGTAAATGGATAACCGGTTTAAAGATTAATAACAAAATTAGTTTCGGATACCGATTAATCGTAAAAAATCGGTAATCGAAATCGAATATATAACCAGTTTTGGTTACCGGTTATTCGGTTAACCGCGGGCCTGGACGGTAATGATATTGGTATTGGGTTTGTTATTAGAAATCATTTGAACAATCCATTATTTACTTTTTGCAATTTTTTCAATAACATGCCTAATATTCTTCATGCTGAAGCTTTTGTTGTAAAGGAAGCCCTTATTTTTGTTGCGCATGAACATCTTGGGGATGTTATCATTGAATCAGACTCCAAAATTTTGATGGATGGTTTTAATCAAAAGATTTGCCCGGACTGGAGAATCATAGCTACCTTTCATGATATTTTTGACTTGGCGTCAAAATTTAATACTGTTGTATTTAGTTTTGTGTATCGGGAATGTGATAAAGCAGCCCATTGGGCTGCAAACTGGGCCCGTGTGGGCCATTCCTCTCAGGTTTGGTCTTCATTTCGACCACCTGAATTGGAACAAGTTCTTGTAAGGGATCATTGTGGTCCTAGTTACCCTAGATTAATATAGTTATATTATATCTTATGAAATAATAATAATAATAATTTCATTATAAAATAATTCAATTGAATTTTTTCGCATTCCCTTCTATAATAAAGTTAGTTTGGTTTAATCTAGCAAAGATATATTATTTTGATTTCAAGAGTTGTAGAAGTGATCGATTGAGTTATAATAAAATGTTAATGATATTTTAATTAAACTTGTTAATTATATATTAAATATTTTTATTGAATAATATAAAAAATAAAATAAAAAACTAAAGATTCACCTTGACAAAACCTTATATATATTAGAATATATTAAATTAACAATGTATAAGTTAAAAGACAATCAAGAAAAAATTACTATGGAGCCTCACATGTGTGCGATGAACCCGGTATTATTAAGAGTGAATATATAATTTTATTAAAATTGAACCTAGGTTTACTTGGGCCTGGCAATTCGTGTAGGGACAAAGTTACCGGGCGGGGTTGGGCCGGCTCGAAAAATCATACCCGACCCAATAAGAAATTGGGCCGATAATCATGGGCCTGGCAAGGCACGTGACATTAATGGGCCAGCTGCATGACACAATCTGTTTAGTCTGATATCACGAAAAAAAATCACAAGTAACACCCATGGCACAATAAGACATAGCAAAAACACTATTTTTTCATGCCGGCCGGGCCAAAAACTGCCGCACCTAGATTCACTCTTACACGGCGCAAGTTAACTTATATTTTAGTTTAGATATTAATAATTGAAGATTTACTCTTGCTAAGTTCATTCTGATATGAAATTTCATACTATAGAACCTGGCTTTCGTATAATCAGACACTGCAGCGGTGACTGCAATGAGAAGAAACTCTTATTACATTTTTCGTCGCATATTACACTCCTAAAAAGTTCATTCCTATATATATTACTCGTCCCACACTTGAACGAGCTTTTTCCCAACATTATCACCGCGAAAAAGGCCTGCGAAAGCAGAGGGCACGCTCTCGATGCCCACAGAAACATCTTCCACTGCGTGCATTCTGCCATGGCGAAGATGGTCAGACGTGGAGGAGATGAACTCGCCGTGGACGTCGAAGTGATCCAAAGCTAAAAATCCGCGCATTGTGATTCTTTTGTAAATTATGTCGAGCATGTCAGGTGCGGCTTTTTTGCTTGTGTTAGTGTATTCTGAAATGGCTCCGCATACTGCTACTCTTCCAAAATGGTTCATGTTGGCCACTGCCGCCTCCAACATTGCAGACCCGACGTTATCGAAGTATACGTCGATGCCTTCAGGAAAGTAGCTGCAGGAAACCGATGTAAGATCGCCTTCGATCTTAGACATACTGACGTTTATTTTCAGTTCTCATCAGTAAGTTTTTGCTGTACTAATTTTACCTTCTCAAAGTAGATTTTAGATCGGGTACTTCTTTGTAGTTAAAGGCATCGTCAAATCCGAGCTTTACTTTCAACAAATTCACCTGTAGATTTCGTAATATATATAGTTAAATTATACCTCATAAATATCGAAGTAGATATATATACCTTTGTCTTGCTTCCGGCGCATCCGACGACGTAGCAGCCAGAGAGCTTGGCGTATTGCCCGACCAAACTCCCCACCGAACCGGACGCCGCGGAGACAAACACCTTCTCGCCCTTCTTCGGCTTGCAAACCTCGTAGAAACCAGCGTACGCGGTCAATCCACTGCTCCCTGCATCAGAAGTCTTGATTGATATATTTCCTCGAACAGATCGAAAGAGGAGACGACAGAATCTAATAGCTAGGTCGATTACCAAAGATGCCGACATGGTATGACAGTGGAAACTCCGATGAGTCAACCTTGGTCAGCGTCGTTCCCGGTCGGACAACTGTGTACTCCTCCCAACCCAGCAGTCCGACCACCACATCACCCCTCTTCAACTCGGCATTCCTCGAGGCCACAACCTTTCCCACCCCAAACGCGTCGATCTTCTGCAGCAAAAAAACTCTTCTAGTTAAAGGGAGGGGGGAGAGAGTAATACAAACTGAAACAAACCCCGAAAAAACCTTCGGAGTCAAATCAACAAACACGAAGACTGCAGATAACTCGCCTGCCCGGGATCTATGCGCCTGGCCGCATGGACGACCTGCTGCGAGGAGCTGTACGCCTTCATGCGATTGAGCTGGTAGGGATCGATGGAGAGGAACAGGTTCTTGACGACGACGACGACGTCGGAGCCGTCGGCGAGCGCAAGCGACAGCGGCGCGGTCTTCATCTCGAAGTCGGACTCGGACGGGAAGCCGTCGATGCGGTGCTTGATGGCTACGTGCCGGTTTTCCACCTCCATTTTGTCGCCGATATTATTTGGTGGATTGGTATATATATATCGAGTTATATTGAAGCTCGTTGATCGCAGTATCAAACAAATCAAATGCCTTAGTATAAACAATTCCAAGTATATAGTTTTATCAGACAAAAGAGACATTTAATAGCTAAAGACAGCAGCTATTTCATCGGAATCACTCATAGAACACCGATAGAATCTATGTTAGAGATTGACTCAAATTGATTTGAACCCAATCCAATAAGTTAGATCGGATTCAAATCCGAGTTGATTTAATCAAGATATGTTTAAACCGATTTGCAAATTTGATTGAACCATGTTGAACCGGACTCGATCAAAATAAATCATAATTTTATAATCATGGATCTGGGAGCTCAGCCCATCATCTTCTCAAGATACTCATGCCAATGTTGCAGTATCACACGTAAAAGTTTTCAAATTGATAATAATTTCAGAAATTTTCAAATTGATGATGTGAAAATCAAGCATTTTGCAAGCTTCTTTGGTCAGAAGAAGCATTTCAGCCATCCGATTAAATCAGACGGAGCAGCAAATTTCTTGGAAATTTTTTCTCCACTAAAGAAGGCATGAATCGGCTCTCCCCCTCTATTATAAATAGGGGTCTAATATGTAGTTCTAAGTAAATCCCACACCAAGAGAAAATCCTTATGTGAGAGTTTCAGATATTCGAAAAATTAAGAGTGTCGTTACAATCATTTTCCTAAGGAGTGCCCCTTCTCAGTTTCCGACATATAGCAGCAGGAGTTCAATTTCAAGGCAGATCTTACAGAGACAGTGTATCTACTTCGTACCAGTTTCAGGTTCAATTAATTTAAGATAATTTATTGTATTCTGAATGAAATTTAGATGATTGTACTCTTATTATAAAAGTTCTTTTCTGAATTTAATAGAGTATTCTCCTCTTCTCCCTGTGGACGTAGGATCGGCACTCGCCGAGTCTGAACCACACTAACTCCCTTATGTCTTTTATTTTTTCTGCATTATTATCATCGGATTTGGTTTTCCATTTTTCTCGTCGGATTCGAATTTTATAGATCCTACAGGAAATTACTTCAAATTTCCTAACAATCTAGCTATATATTTAGGTGGGCGTTGATTTCTATTCTTTTTGTTTCTTACCTACAAGTGGAAGATAGTGATTTTGTTCTTTCCTCTCGTCTCATTTTCTTTTTTTACATTGAACATTTCATCTTGGACTGTGACCATATGTAATTTATATTTGCAAATTTGCAGACTGAGAATTGTTCAGTGTGTAAAGGTGATGAAGAAGATACTGAGCATATCTTTTTTAGATGATGATTCGTTGAAGGTTATTGGAAGTTTGCATAGAGGAAACTGGGAATAAGCTTTCAATTCAGAGATGAATGGATGTTGAGATCACTGAGCGAGCAAGCATAGGTGCTGACTTTTGCTGCTGGCGCGAGGAAGGAGTTGAAGATGAATAAAGGAGGAAATTACATACTTACCCTGTGCTCAAAATAAGACTTGTTTGTTTGGTCAATTGTGTTATTTCAATACTCACTAGTTAAACAGTCTGTGAAGTTGGGTTCGGATGCATTTAATTCTATCCATTCATTGATATAAATGTAAGTTTGTTTGACTGAGTCAATTAATCGAATGAAATAATTCCCTTTTGAATTCAATTTCTTTTTGCCTCCACCTTTCTCTCTCGCGCTTGTGACCTCGCTGGTGTTCACCATCACTGTCGGAGCTGATCTCAACATGGTATCAGACCAGGCTGCAATATCCCAGTCGATTCGATTCCTGATAGACCCTTTGAATCAGGAACATCAAATCATTTTCAAATGGCGAGGAATCGTAGATCGGGAGGAGCCAATAGATCTGCATTTGGGGATTCTCAGTTCCGGCAAGATAGTGAATCAGTCATAGGGGGAACAGAGATTGAGGACGATCCATATGAGCTAGCTGGGAATGACCATCCATGTATGAGCTTAGTCTCCGTCCAACTAATTGGTCACGAACATTATTTAACCTGGAAACAATCTATGGTCATGTCCTTATCGGCGAAGAACAAAATTGGGTTCATCAATGGAACCCTAACTCAACCAGATGAACCATCTCACAAAATTAACAAATGGAGACGCTGCAATGATATGGTTAGATCGTGGATAACACAATCAATCGCACCCCAGTTTGAGTTCCAGCGTAATATATGCAGAGACAACTGCCGAAATGTGGCGAGATCTTGAAGATAGGTTCGACAGAGGGAATGAACCAAGGATCTTCGAGATTGAGATGCGAATTTATAACACCAGACAAAATGGTCTATCGATCGCAGCGTATTACACTCAATTGAAGGCCCTTTGGGATGAGATGGATGCTTTGCATGCAGGATCAAATGGTTGCATCTGTCAACCTGGTAAGGAAAGTGGTAAAAGGAGGAGGCTTCGACAGTTTCTGGTGGGCTTATATGAAGCATATGTAGGGATAAGAAATCAAATTTTAATTATGAAACCTATTCCGGAGATTAATCAGGCTTACACGATGTTGGAGCAAGAGGAACTACAGAGGCTATCAGGAATAAATCAGAATCCATCAGTTGAGAGTGTAGCACCGAGCAGTGTTAATCAAAATTCAAGTGGTGGTGGATACAAGGCTAAGTACAAGCAATTCGGGCCTAACAACAAACTTTTATGTGACTATTGTCAAAGGTCTGAATATTCGAGAGAGAACTGTTATAGACTGAATGGTTATCCTATTAGTCACAAACTTTACAAGGGCAAGCAAAAACCTACTAAGCCAGTGAACACTTCCACTTATAGACAAGTGAACCATGTACAAGCAACTAGCTTATGTGATAACAATGAGGATGGTTCAATTAAGCACTCAGATGACAGCTCAACTAGTAATAGAGACATTGGCATATCACATGAGTAGTACAACAACCTATTGAGCACCATGATGAGCTTGCTAAGTCAAAATGGATCTAATTCTCACATTGTCAATATGGCAGGTATGAAACATTGTTCAAATGCATTCAATTTACACAAGTTTTGGATACTTGATAGCGGTGCAACTGACCATATAACCAATGACTCAACCCTACTTGATAACCATTGCGCATCCAAACCAAATGAAAAAATCACTTTACATACTGGGGAAACAGTCCCTGTTAGCCACTCATGAACAGTCTACTTAAACAAAAACCTCCAACTAAATAGAGTGTTAGCAGATCCCACCTTCCACTTCAACCTCATGTCTATAAGTAGACTGGCCAAAGAAATGAAATGTACTGTGGAGTTTAACCCTCATACCTTTGTCATCCATTTATTAGCCACGAGGAAGGTTTTGGGGACTGGTAGAGAAGTAAATGGGCTCTGCATGATGGAAGAAACTTGTAGGCTTGCAAGCAACTTTAAATTTCACTCCAAACACATATCGGCTTCTGTTTTAACTAATAAACATGCCTTGTGGCATAGTAGACTAGGCCATATGTCTTTATCCAGGATGAAAATGATGTCCAATTTACCTGACATGAATGTAAACTCTGAGTTTGTTTGCAACATTTGTCCAATTGCAAAACAATGTAGACTTTCTTTCAATTCCAGTATGAGTATATCAGAATTTCCTTTTGACATTGTGCATTGTGATATTTGGGGACCTCATAGGGTTCCAACCTACGATGGACATACATATTTTCTCACCATAGTAGATGATTGCATCAGATGTTGTTGGACTTATTTGTTCTCATTTAAAACACAAGTACCTAACATCCTAATAGGTTTCATTAGAATGGTGGGTAACCAATTCTCCAAAAATATCAAAGTGGTTAGCAGTGACAATGGCAGTGAATTCTTTAACTCCACCTTGAATGAGTTTTTCACCAATCAAGGCATTATCCACCAAAGCTCATGTGTCGAAGCCCCACAACAAAATGCCATTGTGAATAGTAAGCATAGACAATTTGCTTCAAGTAGCTAGGTGCCTCAAATTTCAATCAAAACTACCACCTGAGTTATGGGGAGATTGCTTGTTAACAACTACCTATCTTATTAATAGGTTGCCAAGTCCTCTACTAGACAATCAAAGTCCCTACAAAATGTTATATCACAAGGAACCAAATATAAATCACCTCAAGGTTTTCGAATGCTTGTGTTATACCAGTACTTTAAAAAGAGGCAGGGATAAGTTAGACCACATAACAGATAAAGGGGTGTTCATTGGATACCCCTATGAAAAAAAAGGATACAAAATATATATCCTCAAAACAAAATCCATCATCATATATAGGGATGTCAGGTTTTTTTAACACATACTCCCCTTTGACATTGAAACCATGAAGAATGTCATGTTCCCTTCTCATTCAAACTTTGAAGAACAACCTGTGAGTACACCCTTGTTCAATTTCCCATGTCCAACACAAAGCAATAATGAACTGGGACAATCATCTACTGAGGTAGCAGGATTTATACAAAGACACAAAGCTCACCCAAATTCTATTCCACAAAGAACTACTCCTGAAATCTTTCATGTTCCACAAAGAACCTGAAACCTCTTATGAAAGTGAGAGATGCAGTCCACAAAATGAAAGCCTCCCGCCAATTGAAACCTACCAACCACAACCAATTGAATTACCAACTACGGAAAGCAATAGGACAATAAAGATGCCAGCAAGACTACAAGACTATCATTGTGGCTCAATAAACTCATCAGCTCCAACACAAAACAAACTGAGAGAACTAGCCCATATCCTCTTGTGAATTTTTTGAATGAAGAACACATGTCCACATAACATAAAGCATTCCTTAGCCTTCTTGATACAAACCAATAACCCAATTCCTATGCCACTGCTATCAAAAGTCTAGCTTGGGTAAAATCCATGCAACTTTAATTAGAAGCTTTGGAGGCTAATCATACTTGGGATTTGGTTGAACTACCACCGGGCAAGTCAGTAGTAGGCTTCAAGTGGGTTTACAAAACTAAATTGAAATTAGATGGAAGCATAAACAAATATAAATCAAGATTGGTTGCCAAGGGATTTACACAAAAGGAAGGAATTGACTATCATGAGACATTCGCACCAGTATCTAATATGACAACAATCGGGATCATCATTGCAGTAGCAGCTGCAAAGAATTGGACTCTACACTAGATGGATGTAAGCAATGCTTACTTACATGGGGACCTTGATGAAGAAGTTTACATGACAAAGCCCCCAGGTTATGGTAAAGGAGGTGATAATAAAGTGTGTAGGTTGGTAAAATCTTTATATGACCTTGAACAGGCAGGGAGGCAATGGTATTCTAAATTGTCGACAAAAATTATCAGTCAGGGCTACACTCAATGTACATCCGACTCTTGTCTATTTGTCAAGAAAATAGAAGAGAAGATAATAGCCATATCAGTATACGTAGATGACATAGTCATGGGTGGTAATGATGATTGTGAGATCAGTGGTATGAAAATGAAACTCAATCAAGAGTTTAAGATTAGAGATCTTGGAAAGCTCACATATTTCCTATGATTAGAAGTCCAGAGAACAAAAAATGGCATATATCTAAGTCAAAGGAAATATGTCATTGATATGCTCAAAGACTCAGGTTTGACAGATTGCAAACCCTCCAGTACTCCAATGCAATACAATGAAAAGAACAAAATGAAAAATGCTGAAACTGATGAAGAATTCAAAGACATTGAAACATATAGGAGATTAGTTGGGGAATTACTTTATGTCACAATGACAATACCTGATATTGTGTATGTTGTTCACTACTTAAGTCAATTTTCAAATGTACCAATGATGTCTCACTACAAAGCATCTATAAAGATATTGAAGTACCTTAAGGGAGCTCCAGGACTTGGCTTGCATTATCCTTCAATAGCAGATTGCAAAGTCACAACATACAATGATGCTGATTGGGGAGGCTGTGAGCATACAAGAAGATCTATTACAGGTTACCTAGTTAAGTTGGGGGAATCTTCAGTAACCTGAAAGAGCAAAAAACAAGTCACTGTAAGTCGATCAAGCACTGAGAGTGAACTCAGGGCTATGTCAAGTGTGACTGCAGAAGTTCTCTGGGTTAGTTGATTATTGAGTGAAATAGGAATTGAAGTGAAGAAACCAATTCCTATCTATTGTGACAACCAAAGTTCAATGCACATCACAACCAACCCAGTATTCCACAAAAGAACTAAACATTTGGAAATCGATTGCTATTTTGTTCGTGAAAAGTTCCTGCAGGGAGTGGTAGAACCAGTGTATATATCGGGAAGAAAACAATCGGCAAATATTTTCACTAAAGCTCTAGCACCGCGACAACACATTTACAATTTGAACAAGTTAGGAATGAGTAGCATTCACTCACTCCCAACTTGTGGGGGGAGTGTTGAGATCACTGAGCAAGCATAGGTGTTCACTGCTGCTGCTGGCGCGAGGATGGAGGTTGAAGATGAATAAAGGAGGAAATTACATACTTACACTGTGCTCAAAATAAGACTTGTTACTGCGTTGTTTGGTCAATTGTGTCATTTCAATACTCATTAGTTCAACGGGTATGTGTAGTTGGCTTCGGATGCATTTAATTCTATCCATTCACATAATCGATTGATATAAATGTAAGTTTGTTTGACCGAGTCAATTAATCGAATGAAATAATTCCCTTTTGAATTCAATTTCTTTTTGCCTCCATCTTTCTCTCTCACGCCTGTGACCTCGCTGGTGTTCGCCATCACTGTCGGAGCTGATCTCAACAATGGAAGTATGGATATAATGGATGGAGAAAGGTGTTGAAGATTATTCATATTGTGCAGAAAGGTTAGTTGTTTTTGTAGCAAATTTTTATGGTTAATTTGGAATAATAGAAAGAAAAGTTGAAGTATAACAAAGGTGGGAATGGTTTCGATGGAATTCTTATAAAAGTTGTAGTTGCTGATTCTTGCCAGTATAGTCAGAGTCATCTTCTAAGCTGAGTAAGGGAGAAAAGTTTATGAGTGTATTAATAGGGAGGAAGAGGTGAATAGATATTGTTAAAGAATATCGACTTCCAACTGCTCCATTTCAAAAGTTAGCTCGGAAAAGATCGTACAAGCCATTATAAATAAATACTTTACACTTATAATCAACCGATATAGAATATCTAACATATATAAATACTCTATATTTTGTGATGCTAGTTGCTTGGGGAAATAAGAAAAAAGTTTCGCAGTTCTTGATCATGCGATGAAGTGGAATGTGACTGCTGAAAATCCACTGCATGCAGAAGTTAAAAGCTATATATATATGATTTAGTTTTGAGAATGCGATGAAAAAGGTCTGAGACGGATCACAGTATTTTTTGTTGTTGTAAATTTACTTCAATTCTATAATTTTATAATTTTATTTTCTTTAATCCAAACATGTTGAATGAGAGATTAAAATTCATCTTCATCTTATTCTCCTTCGTAAAGCAAATTAATGCTCTTATAATTTGTTTGCTTCACTTAATTATATAAGCTATGATAGAATAATTAATGAATAATTTTTTTAAATCCAATGTTTATTAGATATAATATTAGATTTATAGTTTGTAATCATATTTTCTTTTAATCCACAAACTAAATAAATAATTGGTGAAAAATTATAATTAACTATTTTGATAATTTTTAGATATTTCAAAATATTATTTACTAACCGATTAGTAAACGAGTAATCGATTCTATTTGAAGATAACTAATCAATTTCAATTTCAGATACTAAATTTTGAAATCGAATGATTTCGATTACAATTTCGATTAATGAATTTTTAATTTGGTTTCATTTTAGATTAATTATAAAAATGCAATTAATTGAATCATTATCATCTCTCCAAATAATGAATCAATTTTGATGTCAGATATTAATTTTTAAAATCGAACGACTTCGATTTGGATTAACGATTTTGATTTCATTATCCACGCAAAATGCGGTTAATCGAATCGTCGCTATCCTTAGGTGGAATTATGCTTGACTTGGGCTGGAATAGTGGTTGTGAATAGAGTTGGATTTGGATGTAGTCACCACCCGATTCGTTTTAAAAGTTTGGTTCCGGGTTCATCTAGTTATGTGTCATGGGTCGGACTCTTTTCAACGGGCGGGTCCGGCTGAAACCCGGATCCTCCGTTCAATTGACGACAACTGAAACAGACCCAGTTGAGCTCGACCAGCTCAAGCTCATGGAGGTCGGTCGCCTCGCCCAGCCACCTCGGCTCGCGTCTGAAGAAAAAAAGCCCGCCCATTTTCTTCCGGCTTGCTAGGGTTTTAGAAAAAACGCTCCTCTTCTTCCACGTCATACTCCGAACACGAAGAACACCGAGAAGCGGTTTTCCTCTTCCTCCGCTTCCCCATTCCTCCTGTGCTTCTCGTCGGAAGCCCTAGGCGAGGAAAGAGATGGTCTCGCCGCGTGAGCTCATGCTGACGATCGAGGCGGCCCTCCTCGGCCCTTCTCCCCCCACCCCATCCCAGCGAATCGAGCTTTTGCATGCTGTCCGTTCCTACATCCCGGCCTTCAAGTCCCTCCTTTCCTATCCAGTACGTACTTTTTCTCTCCCCAGCTTCCAATTTATTTATTATTCTCGTTGTCGTTTCTTTTTGTATACTTCATTGTCACAGTGTCTTTGGTTTTGCTGTGCAGGGTCCCAAGGCATCGGATCGGGCACAAGTTCAATCCAAAGAAGTCAGGCTTCCGGATTCACTCCCTATCCTGCTTGATGACATCGATGTACAGATTGTAAGTTATCAATGTGATTTTGCTGCGCGTTTGTTTGTAGGAGTAGCCGCTAGCTTTAGGGTTTATCTCTTTCATCCAGTATCATGTATCCTTGCTTACTTAAACTGGTTGCTGGCTATTGCTATTTCTCATTGCACAACTATGCAGATCAACCGATTCCTGCTAGTTTAAGCTTATTTGACCATCTTGCCTTCTGCAAGGCTTCAGCCAATGTGGTTTGAGGAGTGCCAATCTAGTTCCAATGGAATGGACCGGAGTACCTTTTTCGAATTCAAATGGGATTTCAAAAACCAGTTGTATAGCCTTATCCGTCCAAGCAAAGAGATTGCTTCAATGCAATGTTGCAGTATCTAAAGCTATAACTCCCTTAATTTGTATTTGTTGAAAACTTGTTGAGTTAAGGCCTATTATTTTCCGATAACGAATACTTATAACAGGTGGTCTGTGGTCATATTAATAGAAAAGATTGCCCTATTGTCTGTGCTCCATGCTTGGGCAGATTTTAAAATCCCAGGAGCACAAGATATTAGAAATCTGGACTCTAGAGGACTTAAAGAGCATTGCCTACTTCCTAGTGGCCGAGATGGCTACATGTGAGCACATTGTGATGGAATCGTTGGATGAGCGTGTTAAAAAACGTTCTGCTTTTAATTTGAAAATTTTATTGGTGTTTTGGAAAGGCTGATTTGTTCTGGGCCTATCGTAGTCAATTTTGGATGGATCTCCTTCCATAACTTTAAGATTTGATGTTCTACAACATAATTTGGAACTTTGGATTGTGCAAGCTGCATGTTTCGTAAACTTAGCAGTAGTGGTACTAGCTTGGTATTGCTGAAATTGTTGATACCATTTATACTGGGTGATACATGCTTTGTACTACTGTTTTTGCCTTTTACTGCCTTGTAGACTTGTAGTGTCCCTCTTCATATTTTGAAACTTTATATCAGGGACCTGCAGTTTCAGATCATCATATTTTCTATTTGTGCTAGTTAGATATAACAGAGTTGTTTGAGTTTATGTCTTTGAAGTAGTTGTATTTGAAATTTTTAAAAGTTATAAGCTGTTCAATACTTCAATCTATTTATTTAAACTTATGTTTCATTTTCAAAATTTACAGTCATTTTAAGATTAAATCTTGCACTATATATTGTTTTGTTTTTGCAAGTGAAAGAAGCAAAACAAGCTTTATCAGAATGAAAGTGCCATGACAAAACTGGCTCAAAACAGATGGGTGTCAACCCATGCATATCATATTGTATTATGTGTCCGTATGGTACTGTACTTTTCAAAATACAACGAGTACTGGTACTGGTATGTTAGTTTGAACCATAATTTACATGCACAAAATTTGAGTTTCTTGGTCTCAAAAATTACCATATAGGGAAACTTCTTTATTTAGTTTGTAGTTGTTGGAAAAGGAGAAGATCGGAGCAGAGTAGCCGTCAAAGAACCAATTGGTGCTTTGAACCCACATAAGCCTAGTGAGTAATATTTATCTTATATAAGAAATGTGCTATAAGGAGGTGTAGAGCAGGATATAGATATGTATGAATCATGACATTGTTTCAAGAGATTGGATTAATTTTTTTAAAATCTCCTTCCATGATTGCTCCTACCTTGATGTATTCCTCTAGCGTCTTCTCTTGCCTCCATTCTTGTAAGCCAACCTAGTATGTGTTGTTTTATGGATATTATAAGCTACATGGGTGCTGGTCAATATGCTATTATGGAGGTGGGGTGTCAAGCTACATCTTGAGCAATATCAATCTTTGTTCTTTCATTGTCTTGTCATATTTATTTGTGATAAAAGAAAAATTTGGTAGTCATTTCACAGTATCAGGAGAAGATTCCCATGAAATTATGGGTTTTAGGAATTTGTAAGCGTCTATATTAGCATTTATATATCAATATTTGAGAGAATTTCCATTAAAAATTTCAAAAATGAATACCATGGACACTTGAATTGGAGGCGTCCTAAGAATAAAGATAAACTTGCACCTAGTTTATCCGATTATGGATGTTTACGTCTTCAACTATTAAAATTTATAAATTCACGATGTTCTGAAATGTTTATTTTTTATGCAAGTTCACGTGCGTCCCTTTTGTTTTTATAACTTGTTTCTGTAGTCTGTAGTTGAGTTTTGTTCTTCCATTGTAATCTGGTACTACATGAGTAATACACACATTCATGTGCTAATTCATCTTATAATCCTTGTCACCAATGTAGGCATTAAAATTGAGCGATGACCTCAATCTTAATGAGATTGAGTGTGTCCGTTTGATTTTTTCAGCAAACAAAGAGGTAAATATAGTTTAGAAGCATTTTGAAAAGTCTTTGATAATCGTAGCCTGAAAACCTTACTGAAACTTAAATGTGAATTTAACTTGGTTTATCTGATGATGCCTATGCCAGTGGGTTCTATTTGGGCGAGAGCCATTAGAAATATTTCGTCTTGCAGCAGGCCTATGGTACATGGAGAGAAGGCATCTTATAACTTCTTTCTACACTCTCTTGAGGGTAATGCACTTTTCTGTATGAATACGTTTACTAGAAAATATTGGATCCAATGTTTTATCTGCTATCCACTTTCTTTTCTATTCTTCATGTGATAACAGGCCTTTGACCTAACTTGTATATTGTAGGCAGTTGTACTTGACCAAGGGCTTGATGCCGATCTCATATCTGAAATTCAGAAACATCTTGAAGATATATTTAATTATGGCCTTAGGCAACGTCTTATTACTCTCATAAAGGTTTGAAGAATGAAGAGTGCAAGGGCATTATTATTTTTCTACCAATGCTTATTCTTGTGTTACCTTACACATATATTGAATAGGAACTAAATCGCGAAGAGCCAGCTGGTTTTGGGGGTCCTAATGCTGAACAGTACATCCTTGACTTTAGAGGTGCCATCGTGGAACGCCGAGCTGTTGTTTGTCGAGAGAGATTGAGCCTGAGTCACTGCCTTGTGCTATCAGCACTTGTTAGACAAATGAGTAAGCAGGATTAGCTAAACTTCTATTAACCTGCACTGCAAGTAGAGTTTTCATTTGCTATTGCTCATTAATAATTTTTACCTCTCCTAATGACCTGTAGGCCAATTTACAGCACTGTAACTTTCTGTGGATCCTAAGGGTTATTAATTTGCTATTTATATTGGATTCTTGTAGTTCTGGAAATCTGTTTTTATGCTTCCCCAATTCTCTCATATGTGTCTATTCTTCCAATTTGATTTTTGTTTGATATGGCAATTTTGGTGGATGGATAATCCAGATTGCTGTGTTTATTTAACGACTATATTTGTTTGTCTTAATGAAAAAAAGGACATGCTAATGCACAGCCTTAGCTTTTCATTTTTCCTTGTCAGTGAGCTTTTACATACGACTTAAACCCCCAAAGTAGGAATTGATATTTCATGTGATGCCCTCAATATCTGCTTGTCCTTTTTCACTTGTTGTAGCCCTGAAGGATGTAAAGGATGTGCTTTCAACTCTAAAAGATTGTGCTGCTGAAGCTAATAGTACCACTACGCATCTTCAGGTCTTAACCAACACTATTCTTCTGCTGCTTAACTTAGATATACAATTTCTGTCTCCATTTTTTTCTGTGGTTATATAGTTATCTCTGATGGAACTTACAAATTCTCATCACTGTCTTTCCTTGCAGATTGTGTTCAGCCTTCTGTTTACTCTTGTTATTACCCTCATTTCTGATGCACTAGGCACATCTCCAGAAAAACCCTCCCTCTTGTCCAATGATGCATCATCTAGACATGAGTTCCATGATCTAGTAAGTTAAACTACTTATGGCTTTACTTCTTATTCTTATACTTCCAGATTTAGCTACAAGTGTACTTACTGATTTGCCTATTCACTAATTTAGGTGATGTCCACTGTTAATGATCCAAATGTTGAAGGTTTCGTAGATTGTGTTAGATTTGCGTGGAGTGTTCATCTGATGATTGTTCAAGAACGAAGTGCATCAAGAAATGTTTCAGGAGCTTTCTCTAAAGACCTGGCTAATACTCACATGTGCTTGGAGCATGTTTGCTCAAACAACGTTTTCAAGTATTTTCTTGCTGGGATTCTACAAACTGCTGCTTATCAGGTTTGTATAGTTGCTACATTATGTTCAACTGAACATGATTTGCAGCAATCAATAATGGAGTATGTCTAACTGGTATATGTCTTTCTCCTAAAGTATAATGCTAATTCTTTTTTGGGTGGAACTTCTTTTCTTTTTGGTTCTATGTGTATATCTTTTATGATTTTTTGTCCTTTAAACTGTATGTAGTAGCATTGAACTTCTGTTTTGTTTGTGGCATTTGATGAAGAACTCTTGAGAAATTTAGTTCTTTTTTGGAACTACCCTGCTAGTGATGGGCGTCCTTGTCATCCATACAGACCATACCTGCTTCCATTTTTATATTTAGGCAACTTTCTTTATAATATAAGGTAAAAAATATCTTCTTATCCACTTCTCATCTGAGTTCTGCTGCATATGGAAGGATGCATATTTGGTTATTTCATATTGTTGATTTATTATAGCTATTGGCTGCTTTCTTTGTGGTGTTACTTGATCTTATTCCCTTGGTCAGCACCTCTCTCATTGTATTTTTTAGATAATCATTTAGTGGTAATTCCTTTCAGCCACTCATTGTATTTTTTGTCTTTCATTCATTTGATGCTAGTTACAGTTTGCTGATCATTCAATTTATTCAGTACAGAATGATGATGAGGATATGGTCTTCATGTACAATGGCTATTTGCATAAACTGATGATGTGCTTTCTTTCACATCCTCTTGGTAGGGACAAGGTCAGTGTAGGCATATGATTCTTTTCCTTTGCTATTCTCTCTGAGTATTAATATTTCGATTCTGCAGGTTAATGTTTCTGTATATGCAAAGTATTGTTTTCTTAGTTATTACTTTTTACTGTCTTTAATGTTGCACAAGATACCAATAACCTTTGTATTAAAGTGGATGTGGGCATTATCTTATATGTAAAAAGAAACTCTAGTTGTTACAAAGGTCAAATCAATCTTTGCTGTTCATCTCCAATTTGGGATGCAGAATTTTACTTGATAAATGAATTGTTCTGTATAACAAATTCTACAATAAGTTGAAGTTTCCTGGTTGACATGGAATATATGAATGGATCTATCAAGCATTCATTGAGCTGACAGCTATCCTTCCTTTTAATAAATAATCCAAAGTGTTGCGTGAATTTACCCTTATCAATCTAAAAGTGTATGGTAGCTGATTCACTGACAGACCTGGAGCTGGAGGCTGTGCACTGAAATTTAAGATTTTCACTTTATACTTCCATTGATGATGACATTAAGACAGATCTAATTGGATACTTTTGTTTGGTTTATTGCCTAATTAACTTACTGCAGAATCTGTTTTGCCACCTGATACTAATAGGTTTGATTTATTCCACCTCTTAAGCAATTCATTAAGAATTAAGACATTAGGTAAATGGGCAGCTCGATGACCCACCCATATTGTGAATGATGATCATGACGTAACTTGGTGAAACATGTTCATATGTGATGATCAATAACTTGCAAGAAATATATTGAAATTGTTTAATGTCCATACACTAATGCTACCTTCTCTTATTATTTATTGTGTGATGAACAATAATTGTTTCAAAATTTATTTTTGTCATAATGATGTATCTTCTTTTTTTGGGATACAAACAACAATGTCCATTAGCTCATGCAATCAGCAATGACTGAAACAATAGTTGAGTTCTGTCATAATTCTACATCTTTTTTATGGAACAGTACATATGAGTCATAAGTTTGATCTCAATCACTTCTCCTTCATAGGTGAAAGAAATGAAAGAGAAAGCTATGAATGCCCTCAGTCCATATGTCTCGTCCGAGTCTGGTAACCCTAGAGATGGCACTTTTAATACGAAGCAAGATTCTCGGGCGAGTTTTCAGCCATTTGTTTCACTGTTAGAATTGGTCAGTAAGATTTATCAGGTAAAAAAGCTCCTCCTTGTTTGACATTCGTAGATACGTCACCTTCTTATCTGCAATATTTGACTTCTTATTACTGATTGTCTCACTAATCTATTTCTTTGAGTTACCTTTGCAAAAATCAAAGTTCTACTACATATATCACCTTTTTTCTTATATTTGTGTAGAAATGGCGGTACTAATGAAGATTAGGATGACTGATAAGAAAAATGGCTTACAAATTGTCAGTGATGGTCCTTTTTCACTTCTGTCACCATGTTCTAGCTGGGAAAAACATTGTCTTGTGTTGATGACCTGGTTGTTTTTTTAGGAATTGGACGCTTTGCTGCCAACTAGGAGCCAGTCACAGTATACATATTGCTAGTTCAGTCTAACTTTGTTATTGAGCCGATGAAAGATAATATTTAGTAGCATGACTTGATTATATTTATTTTGAACACTTTTATCTTATTTTAGTTTTAAGGATAAATTTTTTCTCTCTGCACCAATCAGAGCAGCTTCAAGTACGAGTCTATGACAAAAACTGCAACAACAATGACTACAAAACTTGCTATGTGTCCCTATATATCTGGTTTTGCCTCATTGCTTCCCTTTGCCCATGGAACTACTTTGAGGGTCTCTACTATACATCCTAACTAGATTTGTCACCCATGCAGGAACACTGCTCTGTGTCCAAAAGCAATTTTCATATTTCTAAGCACTTCCAATTCTTCAGGATTCAGATCAAGAGTTGGATCACCAAGTTACAATCTTTTGAGCTAAACAATTAGAACATTTCATGAGACATACCAAAAAAAGCCGTGTGGAGGTTTGATGGCTGCTGCGAGTATCTCTCAACATTGAAAATGTGAATTCACATAATCTATTTTTTTTCCAAGAATTCACATAATCTATATCATTTATGTTTAAAATACAAAAGATATCAAAATAAAGTTCAAGCAAATAATAGGTACATTACTTGGGAAGGTTTCTTTGTTAAGGTACTAAGTCCATGAAAGGCTTACATCAATCTTGATTGATTTAACACATCAAGCTGATGTCGCAGTCCTGGAAGAATGGCTGCCTGCTCAGATGTTCCTTCTTGAAAGGTTTTGCATCTGTAGTATAGGATTGGATCAAAGTGATTAAGCTGCCTCTAGAGAGCTGTCTTCCAAGGTGCCTAATTTGAAGGGGATGAGCAATTTTGTATTATTATCATTTTTGGAGTTAGATTTTGCCACTTAAAAACCTTGAACTCAGTTGTTTGTGGTAATGAGATATTAGATCATAAATGACAAAAAGTTATTGCACCTTCCAAGGAATTTTTGCATGATGGATTACAAGGTTCTGAATACTGAGGTATTAAATGAAAACCAATGTCATCAGGAGTCCAGTATAAATGTGGACACATTGCATGTGTAACTGTAGCAATGATGAAGTTAGGGCAGCTTCGTGAGAATACTGGATGTAACACTAAGAATGCATGAATATCAAGGTAACAATAATTTTTTGTCGATGCCTTGAATGAGCGTTAACAATAAAGTTTCTGCTGACATGCCTTGTTTGAACTTGCTCACCACAGTCTAGTGGGATATCTTGAAGTAAAGGAAATAACTGACCTTGTGGCTTAATAGTTAGCCCCCCTTATGTAACTCTAGAGATTATTGGTATTTTCGTTTCCTTATTCAAAGGCTAAACTTTCTTCTAGATAGCATCACTGTTTTCATTACTTCATGCTTTAATTATCATTCAAGTATTCCTGTTCACTTTTGTCCTCCTTACTAATGTTTATTCTTCCTTGGTATTTTTTTCCTTTCTGTTTGGCCATTACTTTGTGTTCTTTCTTCATTACATAAATAATCACTTGACTGGTTCAGCCAAAATTTGCCACAAATAAATCAAAGATAATCTTTTTGGTGATGGAATCCCATAGTTGCAGCATATATATCAATTGCTATTTACTTTCTTGTAGTTTTTTCCTGCACAGTGCAAGTAATTGACAAAATGACAACCAGCAATGCAATTTTACAAAGTAATCCTAGATGTCTGTGTTTTTTTATATGGTCATATGCTAATCAGTTTTGCATTAATCCAGAAAGAACCAGAGTTGTTATATGGGAATGAAGAACTTTGGACATTTATACACTTTGCTGGAGAGGATCATACTAACATTCATACACTAGTAGCTTTCTTGAGACTGCTCAGTACTTTGGTATGTAGAGCTTGCTTCCTTCCGTGCTTCTATTGTTCAACCGTAAATTTAAGGGATGTGTGTCTATACTCAGGCTTCTACTGAGGAAGGTGCTTTCAAAGTATTTGAGCTCCTCCAGGGTAAATCTTTCCGATCAATTGGCTGGAATACCTTGTTTGACAGCTTGTCCATATACGATGGTATGTTCAAACAAGCTCTCCAAACTTCTGGAAACCTGCTTCCTGATTTCCAGGAGGGTGATGCACAAGCGCTTGTTGCATACCTATACGTGCTACAGAAGGTCTGTACATTTAAGCACTTGTCTAATTCAAACATTTCCCAGCTTTTGAATTCTGTCAGTAAGCTTACATGCTACAAAAATGATGCCATAATGGATAAAGACATTTAATTTGTGCTTGCGCCCACTTTAATAGTTGTTGTAAATTTGTGCCCCTGCTAATAAGTTTTGTTGTTAGTTGAAACTTGAAACCTATGTCTTTCTTTGGTACTATTGTAACTTTTCATAGGTGTTGATAGTTTGGCAAACATAATATGAAGACAACATGTTCCTGTGCTAAGAGCATGCAACACGATTCAAAATTAGTTTTCTGAAGTGCATGTGAAATGTAGATCAAGCATATTGTTCTTATAGTGAATCATATCATGTCCTTTGCTGTATAAGTATCACAAAATTTTGTGGAAACACTAAGGTTAGGAGTTCAAGATTGTTGTATATTGATTAAATCTGTTATTAGCGAATTGTTCAATTGGACAGAAGCTATTAACACAGAAGTTCTGTCATTTTCTTAGGCAGGCATGGCTTGACAGGATTTCTTACTGAAGATGTTGGGTTCAAGTACTTGTACAAAAGAGTTGCCTGTATATTGATTGCATAATATGGGTTCTTTGCTCATTGCATAATTGGTTAAACATGAAAGTCATGAATACTAATTGGTGCTGAAAATTGATAAATAAACACTTCAATTTTCACTCATGTATAGGCTTCTGTAAACTTTGAATATTTGATGTAATTTTTATATAATCTTTCTTCCTCACATAATCCAGTTGCAGAGTCGATGTAGCTTACATTAAATTGGACAGATTTTTTGAATTTAGCATCTAATCCTCAGGCATTTTGCACATATATTTCAAAATTTTAGCAACTTCAAATATAAATTGCTTGCTATATTAGGTTCCATTTGGTTGCTGTCATTTTATGAAAATCCAATTGGGTAAGGATTTAATATAGATGGAACAGCAGTTGAAGGCCTTAGCCAGGAATCCTGTTTCTGTCAAATGATCATTTTTTTGTACTCAGAAGGTATAGATGCAATGGTTGAATGGACAAATTCAAAACATCAACTCAATTATTGTGTTAGCCATCCAAGACAAAGGAAAGAGTGGAAATGTCAAATTCTATTCAGTTTCAGGGAACTAAGTTCTTCAACTGATGTTTTTGTGAAATTTTGTTTCTCAAGTCTCTTTGAAAATTTATTTGGCATTTTACTGAAAGGCCCTCATTTTTGCTTCTAACTATCTTCACTTATTACTAGGTGACCTCTACTTTCTAAGATTCTCTCTGAGATCAATGCATTCACCAATCTGGCAAGGGAGTCATCTTGGAAATGTATTGACAACTTGGTTAAAAACAAAAGAAATATATGCTGGTTATCAATTTATTTGGTGCATTCCCATTGTCATAATGTAGAATTGATCCATTCTGCTGAGCACAAGTTGTCTCGGGATTCTTTTGTGGAATTCTGTTTTTATTTCTGTTCATTCAGTTAGCAGAGTTGAATGTTTGTTATTTTTATTCATCTCTCCTTTGTTCATAATGTTCTTAGAAATTTTATCAACTCACTATGTTTTTTAAAGTGACTGATTTTTGTAGATGTTTCCAATTTTCACTTGACCTGACTTTTTAGGGTTTCAAAAATACTTTTGCATAAGATTTTTTTTTTCTCAATTTGGTAAATATACTTAATGTGAGAACTCAAAAGTGATATATTATTGTAGGTTGTTGAAAATGGAAATCCATCTGCAAGGAAGGGATGGTTTCCAGACATTGAGCCTTTATTTAAGCTCCTTGGTTATGAGAATGTGCCACCATATTTAAAGGTTAGGAACTTCTACATACTGTTTTCTTCAACTCGAAGTTTGTTTTTTTGCTTTCATAAGTTAATTTAAACTATTATGTGCAGGGAGCTCTGCGAAATGCTATTGCAGCTTTCATTAAGGTGTCTCCAGCACTGAAGAATACCATTTGGAATTACCTTGAACAATATGACCTGCCTGTTGTTGTTGGTCCTTCTGTTGGCTCCAATGGACAGAATATGCCATCACAGGTAATTGTAGGAAATAATTGTATTGGTATGAATATATGCTTTTAAGCTGATCATTTGTCTTGCACCAGAAGGTAGTCTTGCTTGCTGATTGTTAGACATTTATTAAGTTTCTATCTTGGTTGTTAGACCATCAAGAAATATAGGTAGTTTTTTGAGATTATTTTAATATCATTTAATGCTTCTACAAAAAAATTATAAATAATTCTAAGAAATAAGAATCTCGATAAGTTTCCTGTTAACTGGCCTCTTGATAAAGAACAACTGTTTTGTGGCACTTGAGCATTCTGATGAAGTTTTGCATAGTGCATAGTGGTACACTGTTTCTCCACATTATCAGCCATTGCTGGCACCACAACCATTATGTTGGTCACTGCCACCACCACTCCAACAGTTTCTACCAAATGCCTTTATAGTTGACAGAAATCCTGCATTTGGATTTTTTTTGACATTTTCGTTTTGCTATCTGATAAAGTCCCACATTGGTTAAAAATATGGTCAAGATAGCCTTTAAAATAGTTTGGGCAATCCTTTTCCCATGAGCTAGCTTTTGGGGTGGAGTTGGCCCACTAATTTCTTATCACATTCTAATCTCTGTGGAAGTCTGGGCTGAACTACTATTTATTTCTAGAAAAATGATTTTGTCATGAATTATCATGATAAGGATGCAATTATTATGTTGAAAGTTGAAACATTAAGCGTTTATCTGTATTTACATTAAATGCATAAGCATGCTTGTCTCTTTATAAATAAGGTTATAAATATATGACTCTTCCAATTAGCTATATCTTTAGATGAGTTTGATTTTTCTGTTAATTTTCTTTGTGTTCATCAGGTTTATGACATGCGATTTGAGCTAAATGAAGTTGAAGCAAGGAGGGAAAGATATCCATCAACTATATCCTTTCTGAACTTGTTAAATGCTCTGATTGCAGAAGAAAGAGACATAAGCGATAGAGGCCGAAGGTCCTAACCTCTCACCTGAAAAAATCACCTGAAAAATATTTGCACTGTATGTTAGTGCCATATGAGTCGCTTACAGTATGTGGTTTGGCAGATTTGTTGGAATCTTCAGGTTTGTTTATGATCATGTTTTTGGGCCTTTCCCCCAAAGAGCATATATGGATCCTAGCGAAAAGTGGCAACTAGTTCTTGCTTGCTTGCAGCATTTCCAAATGTGAGTTCTATCTATAGTAACAAAACCATACTTGTAATACTGATTACTTTTACTCGAGGGTTACTCATGAATAAAGCTTACCTTACGTTGTCTTGATATGCTTAACATTGGTCTTATCCTGATGCTCTTACCTGATTGACTATGCCTATGCCAATTGGATTTCATTATGCTTTTGACACCATATGAATGCCTATCTTCAAGTTTTTTTTTTTCATACTTTATGAGGGTGCAAGAATCTAATGGCCAGATTGTTGATAAAGTTTTGTGATGGCAAGTTGTGAATGCTCCAATAAGTGACTTCAATTGTTATTTTGCAGGATTTTGAAAATGCACGAAGTGAGAGATGATGAGGATGTTGGAATGGCTATTGACATGTCTCAATCTTCAGGCGGGGCAAATGCATCCCCTCTTGAGACCCAGATCCCTGCTCTAGAACTTTTGAAAGTATACATTCTTTCTTAATGTTACTTTTTGGGTGAAGGTGCCTAAGTTGTTTCTGATGCTTTTAGGCTTACCAGCATACTATTGATTTCACAATTATCTACAAACATATTCTACCAACAAATTGTTTTAGTCCTATGTGGAGATTGTCTTCAGTGGTCCATATACTATTCTTAGAAGCTTCATTGGTTCTTTATCATCTTTTTGTTCAAATCCAATACAATTACCTTGTTCACAGTATGAGCTAGTGGAAACTCTTTTCCCATTGTCATATTATGCATTTCTGTCACTGTCAGAGAGAAGCCAAAAACTGCCTCAGAGATGGCTTAGAGCCAATAAACTTTTGAGTGGTAGAGTTGGTAGATTGACTGATATCATCTTTGCTACAAAAACTTTGATCCATAAATTGTGCTGAACCTTCAAATGTTTCATACTGTTAATTTATGGGGCATAGTTCTTTTATCTCCAAGCTATAGCTGATTTTAATCTATGTACACATTTAGTCGTAATTGATACCTTGCAAGAAACTGTACTTGTCTTTTTGTCGAAAATATTACAATTTTTCATTCATTTTAGATGTATCTGTTCTTGCAGGATTTCATGAGTGGTAAAATGGTTTTTCGTAACATCATGAGCATCATTTTGTTGGGTGTGGACACCATTATCTGTGAGAGGACTAGCCAAGTGTATGGACCACTATTGGAGGAAGCTGTAAAACTTTCTCTTGATATCCTTATCCTTGTTATGGAGAGGGATATTTTTCTTGCTGATTTTTGGCGTCCTTTGTATCAGGTTTATCTTTCATCTAATTGGCTCTTTTTACCATTTGTTTCTTGCTATAGTTTGCTATTTTTGTTACCTTACTCTTGGTTGAACAGTCGTTGGACATCATATTATCTCAAGATCATAAGCAAATTATCGCAATTTTGGAGTACGTCCGATATGATTTTCTGCCCCAGATACAGAAGTCTTCTATTAAAATAATGAGTATTCTAAGGTATTGTCTATCTGATTTCAGTTTTTTTATGTTGATTTTTCTTCTTTTGGTCATCCACGAAAATTTGACGTTTATTTTGGATAAACTGGTTCATATTTCTTGTTTTATCTGCTTGAGGTTACAGTTCTAGAATGGTTGGCCTCATACAGCTACTGTTAAAATCAAATGCTGCTAAATTGCTGATTGAGGATTATGCAACCTGTCTAGAATCACGTTTTGATGAGTGCCAGAGCATTGAAAACACAAAAGATGATGCTGGTGTTCTTATTCTGCAGGTTCTCTTATACCAATTTTCTCAATAGTTGTTGATTTGCTTTTTTTATATTGACCAAGTTTTATTTATTATTTTTTCAGCTTCTTATTGATAATATAAGTCGCCCAAGTCCAAATGTTACACATTTGCTTCTTAAGTTTGATGTTGATAGTCCTGTGGAGCAGACTGTCTTGCAGCCAAAAGTCCATTACAGGTTCAGCGACTCTCTACATAGTTGCTTGTGTTTGAATTCAACATTTGAATCACAATTCTATGGCTTGTTGTAGTTGTTTGAAGGTTATTCTTGATAATTTGGAAAAGCTCACGAAGCCAGATATCAATGGGTTACTGCATGAGTTTGGTTTTCAGGTTAGACAAACCTCTTTTGTTGACTAATGCCTTCTTCTAAACTTAATAAGCATTGAGATCTTTAATTTGCAGCTTCTCTATGAATTATGCCTGGATCCATTGACATGTGATCCCACAATGGATCTGTTGAGTACAAAGAAGTACCAGTTCTTCTCGAAGGTGTTTCAAATTTGCTACGAATGAGTTGACCTTACACTCCTTACAGCAATTCCTTTTTTCCCTTCTAATATGCGTAGTTGATCTTACAGCACTTAGAAACAATGTGTACTGCTCCACTGCCTAAAAGAAGTCATAATCAATCTCTTCGCATTAGCATCCTACATGAGGTAATACTGCTTTTTTCCTTCATTTTTTGTAAAGATTTAATAGGTTGGAACAGCTTTTATGCAAATGCACTACAAGTATTTATTTTCTGTACATTGACAGAGTAGAATGACATTTTTTTTCATGTTTGTATTTAAATGGCAGTATTGGCTAGATCCTGAAAAGCCTAGAGTTTGGCTTAGTTAGATGATGCTAGACTAAAGCCAGTTCCTGGCTAAATTTGGTCCTTCTGATGTATAGATATGATATGAAGTGAGGGTTTTGAAAGAGCTGTACTTTGACCTCAAATGATGATCCTTGTCGAGGCCTATAGGTCAAATGGTGTTTCAGTTACACGGGTTTCTTAATCCATGTTAACATGTTATAATATTTCCCATTTTCGTGGATTTTCTAGAAAATGAAATAATGTAATAATGGAGAAATTATATTTCAATTATGATTTTATTCTTTCCACGTTCTTGTTATATGCATTCCTATGCATCCAAACAAATATACCTATTCTATGCGTTGCTGATACATCTATTATGTCAAATTACCTTGTCAAGTTGTTGGTAACCACACTTGGACTGTATTTGATTTACCATCCCATTCATATGTCAAAACATTTTTGTATATCACTTATTAATATATGGCTGCTCGTACTACATTTTAATACCCGAAGAGAATATTGATATAGAGTTGCAGTGCTACTATAAAAATAAAATCAATGCTTTACATTATTGTGCAGCTGAGTAGGTCTGGTTAAGGACAATAAAGAAAATATTGAGGCTGGTCGAACATGCCCATGTGAGACCTAAAATTTATTGATTAGTGGAGGATAGTTAACTAGGATTACTGGTGTGCCTGATAGGAGATGAGAGAAAGAATCATGCTAACTGTATCACAAATAATAGATAATGATTTGCTAGATTTTTGTTTGATAAATTATATTTCACTCAACTGAACTCCAAGTTAAAAGGATCCATGTGTTCAAGTGTCGGTAGTTGAGATACTTAGACATGATATTTATTTTGTGATAAGTATCATTTATTGAATGTATTATGGTGCGGAACAATTGCATATAAGATGTTTTATAGAATATCCAAATTGTATATCTTATTGTTAAGAACTTAAGATGAATTGTATTCCAATTTATTATTTTATTATAGTTAAGTGGAATCCTAATTGTGAGCATTATAGTTGATTTTTTTCAGAAATATTATCAATTTTTATGGGGGGGGACTTAGACAGTTATTTTAAATTTTAATTGTTGGTAACCTTATTTCGGATTATTTCTATGCAGCCAAGCAACATTTCTAGTTGTTGTCTTTTTTTTTGTTTTTGTTTTTCCACAAAGAGACTTAGCTATAAGATATGTTTGCTCGAAAAAAAAGGATGTAAGCGGTGATTTTTTTGTATGGTGCGTTCATGCATTCCCTTGGCATGTGTATTCTCCTTTGGCAGAGGGCATGGCTGTTAAAGCTGTTAGCACTTGAGCTGCATACAGCCGATATGGCTGAATCAACACATCGAGAGGCATGTCTTTCAATTCTTTCTCGGAGCTTTGCCCAGATTGCTGGTGATATCTACACAAGTCCAGAATTATCAAAAACTCCTGATATTGATGCTGCCAATATTGTATATAATACCATGAAGAAAAACAAGGTATACACTTGGTAATCTTTTCCTTATTTCATTGAAATTTGTAGCAATGAATGTTATATGCTCTTTGGTAAAAATAGACAATTCACTCGGTCCATGTTTTATACTGTGAATGCAGATCTGCTTACTAACTTGATTGAGTTAATAATTGCTTTATCTTCACAATTTCATCTCGTCATTGCTGTTTTTTTCTCTGGTTGCAACAATATTGATAGACAAGTAGATAGTTCTACCTCTTCTCTGACTGATATATTTGAACTGATTGACTGGATAACCTAAGTGCTGGTTGTACATTTTATTTGATTTTGCTTCATGTGCCTTTCCTGGCTCATGTAAACACTTGACACACTCAGTGACACATAGATATAAGGCTTTATCTTTAAAGATATAAAAAGAATTACAGAAATAGGCAAAATGGCAATGGGTGAACAATCCCTGTAATTTGTTGGAAAAAGAATATCATATTGTTTGTAGGTATTAACTGAATAAATGACTGTTATATACATTGGAATATAATACTCACACGCCGACACTGTACCTGGTCGGATAAGAATTGCTGACTGGTGTTGTGCAATTTTGAATAGGTTTCCTGCCCTCCAATTCATTCCATGAGGTATCATGTTGTGCGGAAATTGTGTGGAATATAAAACAAGAGCTAGTGAATAATTATAGAATGTGGTCCAGTTGAAATGTCTTTTATGTTAATATCAATATATCATTGACTAGAGATTACTGATAAGCTGCTTACTGATAGATACATCACGACTATACTAAAAAATCCACTTCTTTTCTTTTCATCTTTAAGGTAAACAAGTTCTAAATATGTTTCTTTCAAATTCCAGGTGTTAGAAATTCTTGATGTGGTGCAGTTTCGGACCCCTAGTACTGATTTGCAATGCCCACAGCTCCTTCCATCTTTTGAATTTGATGCGCAGGTCAGATTATTATTTTTTATTATTTCTTGTTGATTTTCTAGCTATTACCTTGTAGTGAGTTAAAATCATTTTCCAGGTTAATGGTATACTGAAAGATCCAGCAACCTCTGAAAAGGGTGGTGTATATTATTATTCAGAAAGAGGGGAAAGGTTACTGGACTTGGATGCACTGCATGACAAACTTTGGCAGGTTTTGCTTCTTGTCTTTTCTTATTTCATTTAGTTTTAGATACTGGTGCCTTCAAAGTACAGGTACTGGTTTATCCATATATAGTTTAATGAAATTGCATTTATCGTCTATTATATTTTATATATAAATAAAATCAGTCTTAAAATAATCTTGGAACATATATTTATGGTGCAAGTTTTTCTTTCCAGATCTGTACGCAGGTTGGCTCCCACAGTAATGAGATTGAGAATAGTGAATTAAGAGCATCTATACAGCAGTTCCTTAGATGGGCATGGAGGTATAACAAGAATCTCGAAGAACAGTCAGCTCAACTTCATATGTTGACTGGGTGGTCCCAGATTGTAGAGGTTGATCCTTCTTCTCACAGTTCATTAATAATTACCCATGATTTTAGTTATGTTTATTCAATTATTCCATTCACATACACCTATTTCTTTTAGGTCGCTGTATCTAAAAGAATGTCTCTTCTTGAAGACCGTTCCCAGATATTGTTGGAGTGAGTGACATAATTTTATTTTCTTAACTTCTAAAAGATTCATTTACCTGGCTATAAGCAATAACTCGGTTTTTTTTGGGAAGGTTGCTTGATGCTTCATTAAGTGCTTCAGCATCACCAGATTGTTCTTTAAGAATGGCAGTCATATTAAGCAACGTAAGATCCTTTGGTATTATTTATGCTGTCTTCTATCTGTATTTTTGATATTCTGATATTTTGTTTCATTCTGTTCTCTAAGGTTGCACTTACCTGTATGGCTAAATTAAGAGATGAAAGATTTGTATGTCCTGGAGGTGTCGATACTGACAGTGTCACATTCCTCAACATCATTACAGTAAAACAATTGTCCAATGGTGCTTGCCATTCTATATTGTATAAGCTTATGATGGCTATTCTTAGAAATGAATCATCGGAAACCTTGAGACGCCGGTACTATTATTAGCTTGTTAAAGTTATTGAAGTTATTAAACTGTCTTGTTTTGCATGAAATATGCTACCCTTACTAAATTTTCTACACAGGCAATATGCATTACTACTCAGTTACTTTCAATACTGTCGTAGTATCCTTAATCCAGATGTCCCTGCATCAGTCTTGAGATATTTACTTCATGAAGAACATGATGAAGATGATGAAATAAATCTTCAGAAGGTTCATCTACTTAACTTTTCTTTCTTGTCTCTTAAGCAATCTGTCTCTATAAGTCGTCAATTAACTTGTTTGATGTTGTTAATGGCAGATCAGCAAGGAACAGGCTGAACTGGAAAGTGCCAACTTTTCCATAATTAAGAAAGAGGCTCAAGCAATAATTGATCTGGTAAGCCTGTCATCTAGCTATATGTTTTTGGTTTAGGTGATTTCATGTTTCTACTTTTGCTTACTTCATGTTTTAAGTTGCATTTCAAATGGCAGCTGTAAAATAATGATTGACCTGAAAAGATATAAGGGTTAAAGTTAACAATAACTAATGGCATATTGGTTTTTCTTGTGCCATTAATTAATGTCATATTTTGTATTTTATCATAACTAGAACTCAGAAATTCATTTCATAAGAAGAATTCAGCCAAAATTTCATAAACTGATGTATTTTTGCATGCCAATTAACTATTGAGCGAACAAGACATGTTCTGGTGGACGAAATATTGTTCAATGATATAAAAATCGGTCTTCGTGGTTGCGTATGAGGCTGATATGTGTATACGGTCCCTTATTCTTCTCTTATTGGATATGCAATGACAAAATGTAATAGGAAGACATGCGATGACATATTCCATATATGTATAATTGGGTTAAAATCCAATCTGTAGAATTGTCAGATCTGACCCACAAATCATTTTTTTGCGTAAACACCAGATTTTTTGCTTATCAATTAAGTTTTAGACACTTAATTTTTGTTTATATGTAAAATAATTGCACTATTTACTTAAAGCACTTCATTAATCTTGAATTGCTCTATTTTAATTGTTTACTAATATATACCATGTCTTGATAAGTGACCATCTACTCATTGTATATTTTTTGTCTCATGAAATACATTGGTTAAGTTCTTAACAACTATCTGTAATTCTGTATTATGTTATTTATTTATATAATATTTTTTAAATACCTACTGCCAACCAGATATAATTCCACATTTGCACCTATATATTGTATATACATGATGCATGGCCCAACAATATATTGCCTACACAAAGTTTTTAAAACCTTGAATTGGTGATACCCGTTCAAGTCTTAGTTAAAAAGCATCAGTTTATGGTTTTAATAAGTTGGCTAGCCTTAGGATTTCGGATTGATTCCTTGAGACTGCCAGAAGTCAGTCAGAATCTTTTTGGTTCTTATTGGAAGAGTAATCATGTTTCTTATACTTATTAATTTCATTTTGATTCTAGTTAGTTGCCTAGAATCATATAGCGCAGCCTTATTCTTATTTCATGTTTACTTTGTGCATGTAGACGTATTCTGTTAGTTATCTGACAAGTATGATCAGAGAAATTGTTGCATATCCTTTACAATGGACTTTTTTGCGCACTGCAGCCGGGTTTTTTGTTTCATGTTTTGTTTGGTGAATCAGCCTACCAATTGAAATATTCTCTTAAATCTTATTGGGAAAATCCAAGAAGATTTTTAGAATACTACAGCGCATTCAGTTCATATTTGTTTTGTATTTTGAAGTTGTTTCATGTTCCTTTGCATAATACATTATAACCTGAATGACATCATCAGAAATACCATTTATTTTGTTGTCTGTCTTTGTTTATATCACTTTCATGATTTCTATGTCCAGGTGATGAAGGATGCCATGAAAGGCAGTGAAGTCGGAAAGGCAGTGTCTTTTTATGTCCTAGATGCGTTTCTTAGTATTGATCACGAGAAGTTTTTCTTAAACCAACTCCAAAATAGAGGAATTCTGCGGTCATGCTTGACGGAGATAAGCAATTTCTCGTGCAAGGTCTGCCTTTTTTCTTAAAGCTTTATATCATCCTTTTGATTTCTTCTCTTTCGCGTTTGCTGCATAAGTACTGTTGACACAGGTGTTTGAGCTACAAATACATTTAAGATAACTCCAAGTCATCAATTTAATTTGGAGCCTTGAATTTTTAAAAGCTTTTTCTTATAATTTGTACGAAAGTAAGCGTGGTCAGGAACCCGGAACAACTATAGTTCGCAACAACTTTATCACATGCTCCCACCATGCTAAAGCAATCATGTGGAAGAACTGATTCAGCCAATCTGTATTTCATGTTCTATTTATGGAAACAAAATGTGAATTTCATATGCCTGTTTTCCTGGTTGCTACATGCTTTAATGAAGGGTTTTACTTTCTAAGAATTGTCAGCAGTCGAGTACACTGTATTTCTCACATGTATTTTTGTGTTATGTTGGACCAATTTTTGGCAGTTGTAGGCATGTATACTTTTTAGGCTTGTAAGCTTGTTTTCAAGCTAAAGGGTTCTTATTGACACACTTTTAATGGTTAGTTTCTTAGTTTTTAGACAATTGTTTTGGCAGTAAGCCTCCTTGTGTATTTAAAGACGGTTTGATGCTAATATTATCTAGTCTGCTTTTCAAAATCTGTATGTTACTTTCAGTATGTTTTTGTTGATTCTTCCAGTTTGTTCATTATTCACAAGTTTAACAAATATCAAGAAACTCATACTACAGGATGCTTGGCGCTCCTTTGAGTCGTTGCAGCGGTTATGCAGCTTGGAGGCTCAACTTTCTTTGTTGTTGAGAGTCAGCCATACTTATGGCAAGCACGGTGCTCAGATTCTGTTAGTAATGTGTGCCTTACAACATCTTGGGTCATCAAGGGCAGTGGTATTACAGAGCAAGGTAGCATTTTCTTTGGGTCATAAATTCATTGTGGAATATCTAGGTAGATGTTTCATTGTTATAATTGTATTTCTAGGGAAGTTCAAGGACTGGCCCTGTCATTGAAAGAAACCGAGTTGGAGAATCTGATAAACAAAGATTGCTTGTTACTCCGATTCTTCGACTGGTTTCTAGCCTGACATCACTTGTGGAATCATCAGATTACCAGGAGGTACAACTTTTTAATAATTACTCTAATTATGTATATAACTCATGGTGATAACAGTCAATGATATGCAAGTAGTACATATAGTGAACAGATGGATTTAGGCTGGGATTAGTAGTGTTGATCGTATAAATATCCTGATATGGTAGCAAGAACTCAACTACCTCTATAATATTCAGTCCAAAAACTTGTGTTATTATGGTTGTCTCCGGTTAAACATTTTAAAATGTCTTGTCTGTTCTCTGTCTTTTGAGTGACTGATTCATACCATATGCCCCTATTACTTTGCGATAATGAGGCTCCTACCAATACAATGTCTGGCCAGGTCAATCTACAAAACCCTACTCTTATACCTTACTCTTGTTTAACAAAGAGATTGTTGTTGTCATGATTGGAACCCTGGTTTCTGGGTTGAAATGGAGCAACTTTATTGCTGCACCAAGGTCCAATGTTCAACATTTACTCGACAATGTTATGCATATTTTATTTAATGTAGTTTAATAATAATAAGGTGGGAGTAATTTGTTGTCTGACCTCTAATCCTAGCAATAAAGAAAAAATATATTATAGATCATAATATGATTTTTTTGTGAATGAAATTATGGATTTTATATGTTACATGCATATTTTCTATTACCATCCTTTTTATATTTTGATCATTGAGCTGACACCCATTGCAACTGGTGAGTTAATCCATTTTCTCACCATTTTTTGATCAAAATGTGAGGCCATCATGAAACAACATATACAACAGATTAGTTTAACAGAAACGAGAATGTTGAGGCAAATGATTTGGTATTACTAGAAAAAAAAAGAAAAAAATGTTATTATCGGTTGTGAACAATTAAGGCGCAGGACTCAAATGGCGTTGCACCTTGCGCGCCTAGGCACAAGGTGCACGCCTTTGATAAAGTTAGTGCATATCTCAATTTTCCTTAAAAGATGTAATTCTATTTTATAACTATTTGTCCTTTGGTACTAAAGAAATTTGCTCCCTTGTGTTTATACAGGTTAGGAATAAAATTGTACGTGAAGTTTTAGATTTTGTCAAGGGTCACCAGTCTACTTTTGATCAAATTTTAAGGGAAGATGTATCAGAAGTTGATGAGTTGGGTTTGGAGCGGATTAACCTTGTTGTATCTATACTCAGCAAGGTATTCTGTTTCTTTAGTTTTGGTTATTTTCTGTGTTGACGAAGTTTGTTACTTCACCATGTCAAATATTTGCAATGCGCAAAGGTATTCTATTTGATTTCATAAGTAATTCATAATTTCTAGGTGTGGCCATATGAAGAAAATGACAAGTATGGTATTGTTCAAGAGCTTTTCTCCATGATGTGCATTCTTTTTAGATTTGATGTTGGGTCTTCCAATTATCTGAAACCATCAGATCAGCTTGAGGTATTCTTCTTTGGTTTTAAAAATATTTATGTACAGCATAACACATTACAATCTTCTGATATGTGGTGCATATAAACAACTGGACAGAATAAAAAGAAGTCGGAGTTTTTAACTTTTCAGCTATGCTTTAGCCTGAGTTCTTACCTATATTCTCTCATGAAGAAGAAACTGATCACACTGCCGGTGAGTAGTTATTTTATGTAGACATATATAACCTGATTGCTATTTTGAGTTGATTTTTTGTACTCCCTCAGTGCCTCTGTCTTGTCCTTATTTTCTTCTCCTAGCTCAGCTCTGGTGTCAGTGTTACCTTTTTTTATTATGTTGTTTCATCTCATCTTAATATGAGGCCGAAATGTCTTAATTATCTGTCAAGTTGAAAACTTGAAATGGGTTATTGTTTCGTGTTTCTGGATTTATATTTCCTAATTTTCTACCCACATGAACATGTGACATGATGATTGTAGGATAATATATTTTAACTTTTACCATTTTCAATTAGATTTTTCATATATTCTATATTCTTGTTCTTATGTTTTTATTTGTTTTTTTTTGGCAAAAATGGCTTTTACTCTTTGTCTAACCACTTATTGACATTGTTACTTGAAATTATAGATTTTTTTGCTTTTTGAAGCTCATTTAAATGTTAACGCTGGTGCTTGCATAGGTTATATGATGCATGTGCAAACTGCAAACCATATAACTTATATCATACACTTAGTATTCTCTATTTGAGATGAGTGCAAATTATTGGATGTTCTCTTGCAAAATCAGTGCATGCGCCTGCGTATGCATATACTCATCTTCACCACATCACATAATGTATATGCATATACTCATCTTCACCACATCACATAATGCATATGTGGCCTCATACAACCTTATACGATTGAATATGCAAAGTGTCTGAAGCTTGATTTTTATTTTTGTTGTGTGCAGTTATTCACTTGTCTATATTTTCACTAATTTTTAATTGTCTTATTACAATTGAATGCTACTACATTATATCATAATAAATTACCATTTAATCATAATATAGTTTGTACGTCTTAAATTGTGTTTCTTAAGTTCATAACAACTACCTATATTATGTGTTTACTAATACAATGTTTATAAATATTTTTTCGATTATATATAATGCTTATAAATATATTTTATATAAAACTGCATATCAACCCAGACGCAATATCTAAGTAAATTTTAGATCCTTATATGGTTTTTTTGCACTGTAATTTTAGTCTAAGTAAGAGGGATGAAGGGCAGGTGAGTTTAGGTGTAGTAGTGCATAAGTGTAGCTAAAATGTTGGGATGATAGATGAAGATGTAACCCATAGAACCAGAGTCGGATGGTTGAAATGGAGAAGTGCCATAGACGTGTATGTGACCAAAAGATACCTAACAAAGTGAAGGGAAAGTTTTATAGAACGGTTAGACCAACTATGCTAT
Organism: Canna indica; assembly: GCA_034359265.1. Lineage (NCBI taxonomy): Eukaryota > Viridiplantae > Streptophyta > Magnoliopsida > Zingiberales > Cannaceae > Canna > Canna indica. The sequence goes on from CP136894.1 coordinate 82,549,529, forward strand.
ACGAGAGCAAGTGTTGGGCAACTAAAGTTCAATATATACACAAGTTGAATGCGGCAGAAATTGAGATGTTAAGGTGGATGTGTGGCCATACAAGATTGGACAATATTAGAAATGAATACATCCGACAAAAGGTGCATGTAGCACATATTGGAGACAAATGAAGAGAAAGTCATTTAAGATGGTTTGGACATGCTTCTAAGGAGATCTCTAGGTGCCCCGGTTCGAAAATGTGATAGTTTTAATAGAAGGTATGAGGAAGGGTAGAGGTAGGGGCATGATTAGGTGGACAGGAATAGTGTCTAACATAGTTTGAAATGGCGTGCCATGGCGCGGGGTGCACACAGGCGCAGGCCCCGCGCCATATTTCCCCCGAGGCGCTAACCTAGCGCCTTGGCACGCGCTATGTGCGCCACACGCATGTGTGGCGCACGGGTGCAGCGGGTGCCCTAAGTTAAAACTTAGGGCACCCGATTTTTTTTTGTTTTTACATTTGCTTCCGCCTTCCGCACGAGATTTCTTCTTATTTTCTTGTCCTCCGGCCGTCCGACGAGCCTCCCCTCCGGCGAGCCTCTCCACCGGATTCCGGCGCCTCTCCACCCGATTTCAGCCTCCGCCAGGTATTTTTCTTTTCTTTCTCATTTTCTCTCCTTTTCTCAAATTTCCGTTGTTTTTTTTTTACATTTCTTCGGCATGGTGAGTTCTCAGCAAGCTGAAGAAATTCTCAGCATGCTGAGAGTTTCTTCAGCATGCTTCTCAAGTTCAGCATGCTGAAAGCATTCTTCTCAAATTCAGCATGCAGCATGATGAATTCATGCTGAATTCAGCATGGAATTCACCATGCTGCTGAATGCTGAATTCAGCATGGTGATTGGTGAATTCAGCATGCAGAGAAATAGAGACTCTGCAATTCTGCATGCAGAATTCAGCATGCTGAGAGCTGAGAATTCAGCATGCTCTGCAATCAGCATGCAGAATTCAGCATGAGCATGTTTTTTTAATAATATTAAACTTGTTGTTCTCATGTTCTATAATTATTTTTAATTGTTTTTTTAATGATGTGATTTTATGTATAAAATATATTTTATAATTATATTTTATTTTTGCGCCTCACCTCGTTATGGCGCGCGCCGTAACCTTGTGCCTTGCGCCATGGCTCCAAGAGCCCTTTGCGCCTTTGTGCGCCTTGCGCCATTTAAAACTATGGTGTCTAAGGATTTACAGTTACTAGATTTGAGGCGGATCTAACCTTTGACATAAGGATTTGGAGACAAAGTATCCATGTAGCCGACCCCATCTAGTATGAGATTAAGGCTTAGTTGTTGTTGTATAAAACTGCATATGAACCCGCATATACCCTGCATACCTCATGTGCATTATGCAGTGGAAGCTTATGATTAAGTATGCTAGTTTGTAAGACTTGATGGATGTACTACTAATAACACGAGCTTAATTATTTGAGCCCAATGGTTCATGTCTATCAAAGTAGGTCTTATCCTGTATGGCTCGGTCGTGAAAATGGTATTAGCACGCAGACCTAATCCTTGTCTTGGTGAAAGCCCCTTCGTAGGAAAGGGTGCTTGGGAATGGGTGGCGCTTTCACAAGCTATCTACTAAAGATTGGGTTTGAGCTATTCAATAGACATTGGATCTCTATGGTGTTGTTTGGTTAGCGAAAACTATTTTCTGGTTTGGCTTCAGTGAAACTAAAAACTTGGTTTTGAAAACTTGGTTTTGGTTTCTAGTTTTCAGTTTTCTGAAAACACATTTGGTTAAGAAAAACAACATCGGTTTTAGTCAGTTGAAACCAGTGAATATTTATTTGGTTATAAAAAATAATATTAATTTTTCTTGAACATTTTTAGTAGTAATTTAAGATTTTTTTTGTTCAAATAGATATAAAAAGTAATTAATAGTTATTATTATTACAAATTTTCAAAAAAAAATAAGTCCAATGTTCTAAAATTAGTTTTGATTATATTATAAATAGAACAACTTTAAGAAAATTGAGTTATTTAAAATTTGGATTTGAGTCAATTAGATATAAATTGATTTAATTAATTTGTAAATTTAAGATAATAGTTTGAGTTGAAAATGATAATTTTCATTTTTATTTTAAAAAGTTAGATATAGTTTGATTTATTTTTAAATTAATTAATTTTATATAAAAAATATATTTATAATTACAAAGTTGCCACTGCATTTTGATAACGAAACCGACAGTTTCGAAACCACAGAAAACAACATTATGTTGTTTTCATTTTTATTAAGAAAACTGGATTCGTTTTCATTTTGGTTTCAATTCAGTTTCATGAAAACGTTGAACCAAACACGTTTTCGTAAGCAATTTTGGTTTCAGTGAAACCGAAATCATGAAAACAGACTTGGTTTCGCTAGCCAAACAGGCCCTATGAGTTTTGACTTTTGAGTAACTGTCCTAGTTTACAAGGCTTGATCAGTCTACTATTTTAAATCTGAGCTTAAACATTTTGGGTCGATGATTCAGGCATATCCATGCTTTGGCAATGGGCTATTTATCTCATGAGGTTGGATCTTGACATTGCATTGGTGGGAACCTTATATCTAGAATTTATTTTGTTGAAGCAAGATTTTAGTTTGTTGTTCATGTAAAATTTAGCTTGTTGTAGTTAGATAGTTTTATTGTTTTTCTGTTAGCCATAAATCCCATTTCAAAATAGATGACTGTCTTTTCTTTTTTCTTTTGGAATTTAATAAATTTGGTTTATCCTCTTTGAGATGCAGATTATGGAGTGTTCCAATGAACCTGGAGCACATCAACAACCATCATTATATTTACTAGTGGGTCTTCTCAATTCAGTGACAACCGCTCTTGAGAGATCTGGGGAAGAAAAATTCTTGTTGCTTAACAAGGTAAAGATGATTAATGATCTAGCTGCCTTGTTGATGAGATACAAATATATAGATCAAGAAAGTACTTTATCATGTTGACTATGGAAACATTTTTTCCAAATCTGGATTCTCAACTTTTTTTTGTTTGGTGGACTAGTGGGTCTCTTTTGAATTATTGAAAAACTTGTGAGCTAAGTTTTGTAATTTTTGTAGATTCAAGATATCAATGAATTATCAAGGCAAGAGGTTGACGAAATAATCAGTTTATGCATGAAACAGAATTGCGTCTCTTCTTCTGATAACATACGAAAAAGGTAAGGAATGTTACTCATATGCCTGGTTTTCTAAATATTTCTGAAACAATAATTTATCTGGATGTTTTGATGACAAATCCTCTTTCTCTTGGATGAGCCATAAAAAATTGATATTATATATATTAAGAATATAGTGCCAGTATATTGTGCTTCAAAAGAATTTGTTTTGAAGCTTTAATATATATATATATATTAAAAATCTTAGACAAAAAAATGTTTTGTAATTTCAATTATACAAGCTCAATTGAGAGATGGTTTTGATAATATTGTAACTAATCTAGTCACTAGCCTCACTTATAGTGTGATTTTGAGTAAAAAATCATTAATTGGCATATAGCAGAGTAATGACAATGGAAATGAACCGGCAGCATTTACCACGTGTAGCTGATGTCCCAATTCAAACAGTGATTTTCTGAATTCTGAAACTTAACTACGGACTTATCACTTATGTATCCAACTTATGACGGGAATAATCTGTTCTTATTGTCATATCTATTTTGAAAGGTGCATTGTATGATTTGGATTTCGCTGAATGTGGCATGTGGCATGTGGCATTCTATTTCCTGTTGCCTTTAAGTTGCTAAGAATTCGTATTTGTCTGTTAAATTTTGATAGAGGTCAGAATCACCATGTCGAGGATACATGTCTCGCAGGATGCATGAATCTGCAACTGGCACATTATATGCCATTGCATCCACTATGGTGAACATTCTGGCCTAATTTAGATATGACAAGGCCAATGACATGAAAATCCGGGATCTACCTGATCCAGAACCAGACGACGAGCGGAAAAAAATAGCTTTGAGGGAAATTATTATTAATTCATGAACTATCCCTTCAAGCCCCAGGGGTACATTTAAATTTGGTATGGCCAACTATGGAACAAAAGCATGAAATTAGGAAATAATTAGAAATAGAAAACTAGCTAAAATTGAGCCTTAAATAAAGGCATAAAATAAGCAACAAAGTATCAATCAAAATTGGCCTAACAATTAGACCTTAAATGCATGGATCTTGACTGCATGGACTATACGAGTACATAATTTTTTTTCCATGTTCTCCCTTCACACATGCCCTATTACTTGTCATTGCACCCAAGTGAAATATCATCTATAGTAATTTTGTTAGTCTATTATTTACATATATCAAGAGGGCTTGTGTTGTGTGATGCCAGCTTTTTACTAATATTTCATAAAGGGATATACAGAACTTTTTGATTTACTTTTAAAATTATATGGATTCTCTGCTGGTTCCTTTTGTGTTTTTATTGTTCATTTGATTGCATGTATAAACTATTTTACTACACTTCAACTGTTTTTGATTCATTTGATACAGGAGATACATTGCGTTGATTGAGATGTGCCGCATGGTTGGCGCTAGGGACCAACTGATCACACTTTTGCTTCAACTCGCTGAGCTAGTCCTGAACATCCTTCTTTTTCACCTACAGGACGAGTATGAACTTTTTGCTAAGCTAGTATTAGACATCCTTTTAGAAATGATATTTGACCCTTCTCAATGGGTAGCTTCCATTGTGATGCAATTACATGACATTGCAACACTTGCCTCTTCACTTGTGTATAACCTGATGAGGATGCAACTTTTTTGAACTCTTGGGTGTTACCTCTTATCTTCCCTACTGGGATTTGAGGATCCCATATCCATCTTGTGCTATTTATGATGGATGATCAATTTATTTATACCATTCCTTAATCAAATGAGAATGAAACTCTTTGTCTTTGTCCCGGTGTTACATCTCTCATTCCAGTGGAAATATGAACATGTGATTTCGCTTATACTATTCCCACTGTTATGGTGGATGATCCCTCCTGTAGACTAGATGCAGATAAGCTTAACGTCTTTTACCCTCGTGTCTAGGATGACTTGGTAAGGTATTATTTGCAGGTGCCCCTTTCAAAAGGAAAATTGGAATTTAATCAAAAAAGAAAATATCTATTTCGTAAGACTGTTGGATTAGTCTTCTGAAGTGTTATAATAATTCTTTTTTTGTTTTGCAGCAATAGTGCTTTGCAAGACTGCTCGACATTGAGTGGGAGTCTGCATCCAATTTTAGAAAGACTTGAGCAATTAAAACAGGTACGTTCTTCAAATAACTTGTAGAAAGATATTTCTTAAACTTTCGAGCATGTCAATATGGAGTCAATGAGTCCTCATGTATATTTTAGAGATAAATTTATTTAGTATGAATTTGGTTGAGTTTCTTCCTTTTCTCGGCCAACGATATCTGATGATCTGTTCCACCCTGATCTCCCTATGCCCAGCGACTTATGCTAATTGTTCTGTCAAGAGATCATAAAAATTTGAACTAAGCTAGTTACTAAGACATTACTTCACCAAACATATTAGGGGTTGGCTATTCCACATCTCAGTTTCCCACTTGTTAGTTGCTTAGTAAGTCTAGCCAACAAAGTTGAACTGTCTCGTGTTGCTTAGTAAGTCGGACCTTGCATATTTTTTCTTTCCCTATTACTATGTTGAACTATACATTGATTGCATGGCAATGGTTGATCTGTACATAAATAGTACTAGTTTTTTGGAGGCATCTTGGTTGAAGAGCTAAGATCTTGGTGTATATGTCATCTCATTTGTCACCTTTAGCTTTATTTATGCATGATAGTCAAGAATTCTTGTTTGCTCAATGGTTGAAGTCCAATAGTTTATAAAGTCAACTAAATGCATTAAGAAAAATCTTTTTAACCATCATTTTTTTGGTTTCCAAGGTGGTCAAAGTTATCTTGTAAGAATGATAGAAAAAAAAAGCTTAACTTATATTTCCTATTACTTATGGAGAAAATTAGTGATTATTTATAGTAACATTGTTTTGCAAAGCTATCAGAACCTAATTCAGTTTGTTGTATGTGCTGAATGTGACAGGATAAAATTGGACATGATTTAAAGTTATTCCAGAGATCCGTGAGCTTACTCAAGGAAATGTTGATCAGGAGCATGGCATTGTGAATTAACATATGAGAACGCTAGTGTTATAATTTTTTTGTAGGTATCCTGATAGATTGTCAGCTATTGCAAGTATCATATTGCTTTGCTATTTTCTCAGGTAAAGCTATTACAATTTGCTCCATATCTTGTTCTGGATCCTTTATTTCTCCATAGAAAGAGTTTTGGCAATTTATTCAGGCTTGTGTTGCTCTCTTAGCAGTCACTCAATGTTCCTTCTCCGGTGAAGATACAGTTGCATAAAAAAACTGCAACCGTGAAAGAATGCGATGGCTTGCCTGCGTCATGGTGTAGCTTGAACATTCATATGGGAGGATCCAGCATCTGCTGCTTGGCAACTGTTATTTGACAAGTTGAATAGCGTTGCAAGAATTACTATATCTATAAATCTGTCCTACTGTAAGATAAGACAGTAGCATTTTTAAATTTCCGTTTCCCTGCTCCCATTTTTTGGTGATTGGTTCAATCGACCTTCCAGGACGCTAAACCAGGCTGATGGTTGAAGAATTTATGTAAACGATACTTAAGTGGCTGATACAGACAATTTTTTTGTGCGTAAGGCAAATGTTGACACTTGACATAAGTTCACTCCATGTATACTTATTCACAGGCGACGCGAGCTGTAAATCGACGAGCTTTTTCGATGGTTGTCCAAGTGCCAATTAATAGTACCCAACAAACTACTTTTAAGACTACTAGGTTTGTTAATAGAGTCAATACCCTTTTTAAAGGGCAAAATATGTATATGTAAAATCATTATTATTGGTACGGATCCTTTCGACGTAGAAAGAAATCTTTTATTACAATGAAACCAAAAGTGATTTGAATCATTCTATATGTATAGATATTCGGAAAATAATGGATTAGGTAGCTCTCATCCTTATAATAATATCTTGTACCCCTCATTTACCCGCATTCGTATTGGTGCAAAAACGTCTTACAGAGTTCTCTCGTAATTTTACAGAGTTCAATCCTATTTATATAAACTAAATTGTAGATTTCAGTTTGGCCTGGAGTTAGCTAATTTGAAGCTTAATCAAACGAGAAAAACCAAACACATTCATAATGATTAAACCCTATCGTTTTCATTAATATTAGTATTATATATTAATACACCAAGTAAGTTTCATAGTCCTTCATATTTCAAAAGAATATATATTTCTCTAGTTCAACCTTTTCATATTCAAATTTTCACTTCATAAAAGTTTCATAATCTAAGTTATTAAAACTAGGAAAGGTAAGCTTATAAAAAAGGATACAAAAGAGGAAGAAATAGTCAGAAAAGGAGATGGGAACACCAATTCCAAGCAAATTCATGGATGCACAAGAAAATTTAAGTTGTTGCACTCCTTGTGATTACTTGGCTACTTCTTCTAATATGGGAACGTTTTTGTCGTTCCACCTTTCCTCCAATGCACTGCTCGGCAAAGGAGGCAAAGAAAAGAAGCTAACTGTGGAACTTCCTCTCCTGATCTCTTTCAATGCCCGCAATGCCGCAACTGTGCTCTTCATGTACAAGCTCTCCATGTACTCTATCTCGTCCAACTCCGGAATCCCCCTAACTACTGATGGCGGCTTCTGTCTGCCGTTCTCTTCGTCACAATCTTCCACGTTCTCTCTGTTAAGTTCTTCTGCAGAAGTGGATGGTTCGTTCTTGGGGAAGAAGTGGTCCAGCATTAACTCGCACCCCTTCACAAGTGTGTTCAGTAGATCAGTCGTGAAGAATGGCTGCTGCAGCACTTTCTGGATGAAGGGCTGTCGAATAAGTGCACCAGTTCTCTTGTCATACTTCTTCAGAATTTTTACCAGCCCTGCACATTCATCACAAACAAATTCGTTCAATGATTGAAAACTTTTACTCCACAAGTAGGTATATAGCAATTTATCGATAAATATGAAGCTACTTTGCAATGTTCCAGCATGTTTTCAATTAATTTATCATCCTTTCGGCATGTTATGCATGAATCAAAGTGAAAGCACATATCCATTTGAAGAGGATATTCTGGTTCTACATCATGTAAGTGAAGATAAAAATCTCTACACAAAAATACATCTGACTGTTCCATAGCAAAGCTAAAACTTATCAGAACGAGAAAATAACTAGTAATGTAGTGCCAAATATATATCACACTTACTTTTAAATGAACTAAATTTAACTAATATAAATATATCCAGGGACAAATATGTACAATTCATACCATAGTCTTCTTGCAGATAGCAGAAACAAGTTTCAACAAGCTTGAATCATGAGATTAGATGGAAGTTTCCCATCCATCTCTAGTGTCATGGATAAACCATAAATTAGGCGAAAAAATATATGAAGGTTGCCAAGATATCTTTTGTCATATACTATTGTAAAGCAACAAAACTAATCAAACTAGACTGGAAAATAATAACTACAGATTTTACTTTAAGGAACATTGCTACAATTAGCAAAATGTTAGATAGGATTTGGAGAATATACCAGTATAGTTAAGGGCACTGTAGTTCTCAAGGAGGATCATCTCCCCATGGAAGTCCACAATTTCCTTCCTCACTTTCATCAAATACTCCTTAGAATTCTTTGAGATGGCTTCCATTAGTCGATCCTGCAGATCCTGTATAATTCATGCGGAAGGAATTTAGAAATGCTCACTACAATTCCTGTTAGGGCCAGCCTATATAGAAATCCTCACTATAATCCTCACTATGCACATCACATCTAATCCACTTTTTCATGAAAGGACTAAACATATAATCGACTGTCATTTTATCATAGAAAATGTGCAATCTAAGGAAATCAACATTTATAAGTACCAATTATCAATTAGCTGATGTGATGACTAAGTACATAAAAGTCCTAGACAGGGTTGTCAAAAGCGTTAAGCGCGGTCAAGGCGCAAAGGATCCATATCGCCTGAGGCGCAAGGCGCAAAAAAAGCGTGCACCTGACTAAAATAAGGCACACCTTACTAAATAAATATAGAAATTAGAAATTATGCATAATCCTAAGAGGAAGAAAAGTAATGAAGAAGAAGAGAAGAAAGAAAGAAAATGGAAGAACTTGAAGAAACTGGGCGGCACTCCGGCGGATCTTGGTGGTTGGACGAGTGAATGAGAAGGGAAGAAGACACTCAGCGGTAGTGAAACACAGGTGAAGAGAAGAAAGAAAACTTTTTCACGGGTGAAGCCCTAAATAAGTCTATTTTTTTAATTTTTTACTAGTTCCATTAAGTGGTAGGGCTCCCACTTAAGGAAGAAAACTTAGACTTCAACCAGGCGTGCGCGCTTGGGGCTTCAAAATAAAATCGCAGAAGCGCAGCCAAGGAGCACGCCTGGGTGAAGGCACTGCGCCTTGGCCATGCAAAGGCGCTAGGCCTCTTCTGCGCCTCGCCTAGGCGCCCAGGAGCGCGCTTCTGACAACCCTAATCCTAGAATTGAGTATATCCGTAACAAATTGGGGCTGTGCAACATATATGCTCCGGGGAGTTTTAGGACTTATATATAAAATGTGCACATTTATAAATACATTATGAAGGAGGAGACTGTGACTTAGGGTATCATTTTTATTTCCACTCTCAAATAACAATTCCCAACAGATGAAGGAACTATTTCTGCACTGAACAAGTGCTAAAGGTGGTTGGTGTTGTTTGCCATCAATCATCACAAAAGAAGACAAGAAGAATCTGCTCTCTATTTGTATGCTTTTCAAACATTGCAAAAGGAGACAGGATACTATTTGTCCATCTTCCAATTCCTTGTTCGGTTAAAGAACGGTTAATATAAAGGCTAATTTAAAAATAAATTGTCCACCCCACAGAACCAAATCACTCTCTCGAGATCTCATTTTCTTGTGACACCCAAACAAAATTTATGTTACTAGGTATCTAAAAAGTACATGAACAGGAATCAGTCATTGATCTAATTATACTAATCAATCTGTAATCAATATTCAATTTTGGACACTCAATCAGAATAAAAAAATCGAAAGAAATATCATACCTTCTGGCGGATGATGTACTCCTCTTCCTTCTCAACGAAGAAAGTATTGAACTTTTCAAGCTCGGCCTCAAGGAGCCTCATGAAATCCTCCTCCTCTTCCTCCCGCGCCGTCACGGCCTCCGGGGAGGCGCGGTCTCCGGCGGCCTCATCACCGGCCACCTTCAACCGCTTGGGCGGCCGCTCTCCACCGGCCCCGCTGACGAGCTTGAGGCGCCGCTTGAGGTCCTTGTAGGAGAGGAACTTGTCCCTCCACTCCGGCAGAGTCTCCTCGATCTGGTTGCTGAGACTCTTCCCGAATTTCATATCCAAAAAACCTAACTTTCCTAACTATCAACCGATCAAAAACTCAAAATTTTCGAGATATATACGATCAAGAACAAAACTTTTCCGACTGTATCTGATCAAAAGGAAATGCTGGTGAAAAGCTGGATGGGTTCGAGGCAAAAGGAAGGAGAAAGAGATGGGATTTGGTGGATGACGATAGAGGGGAGGCGGAATGGAGACGGGGGCGGCATATAAAGGGGGAGAAGAAGATGGGAGGGAGGAGAGGGAGAAGTGGAGGTGACGAGCGGAATTGGAATATGCGGGACAGGAGAAGGGAATATGCGGATGAAGGAAGAGGATATCTTGGGTTTTATTCCTCCGGTCCGCTTATCTCGCCTCGCTTTTCTTGTAGTATTCGTCCCCCGACCGTGACGGATGGCGATGCGATCGCATGTCTTAAATAAATCGAATTTATTTATTTATACTTTGATGGTAGACCTCAATAATGTGTTCATAAATCAAAGCACAATATAGCATAAAATAAAACACCAAATAATTTCTAGAAATCAGATATAAATGGAATTTTGTATTAAATACTTTTCCAATTTGAAAGGGAAAGAGAGAGCATATCCATGAAGGAAACAAGTAGGAAGGGAGGAATATTCCCCCACACCAAGGCAACGCATAATGCATAGGATAACGAAGGCAGTGGGCACAAAGGAATATTCCCGCATGGACTTCCTCATCCTTCGGTTCTTCCTCGTCGTCTTATTTATTTATCATTTTCCTTTTTTATGCATTCTAATAATGTTTTTAATACATTCCCATGCGCAATAAATTGAGATTGAGGTTTATTAAAATACTATATTTGTTATAAGAATATCCACCGTAGTAAAAGCTTTCGAATTCTTACATGATCTCAATCTATATGCATTATCAATAATATAATTTTTGAATTCTCATGGCCTACGTATTATTATGTTTGAATTTTGGTGATAATATGGATAGTCTCTATGAAGAATGGATATATAAATTATCACTTGATAATCATTCTAAATTTCAACCGCGCTTTATTTTTTGCATATAGAACATATCCGATTTCATGATATAGGTTCTGGGTTTGATCTAGATACTCGATATATTGGATCCGTAATCGGAATTAATTTCTTAATTTTTATCTCAAATTCTATTCGAATTTAATTTGGGCCTACTCAAAACCTACCAATTGAAACATATTCGATCGAGTAGATTTAGGTTTCAATCAGTTTTAGATATATTCAGTACTCTTGCACAACCCTACAAGCTAGTGCGCTATCCACTTCTATATAATTAAATAATTATAAGTAATTATTTAATAAAAATAGTATTTATAATAAAACTATTTTGCCTCTATTACAAAATTCATTGGTACTTTGATTGGATGTTCTCTTCTTAATTAAGAGCTTATTTTATGCAAGGTCATCAGTACAAATACAAATTCATCCCACTATCAAATGGGCCACCAAGGCCCATTTTAATTAAGAGCTTATTTTGTGCAAGGTCATCAAAAATGGCCTAAATATAGCATAAAATTTAGTCCAACATCAACCCAACTTGAAAGGTAAAAATAGTAAATTTAGAAGACTTCATATATGATTTTTAACTTTCTATATATTCTTATAAATTTATGATATGAAATCAATCTTTTTCATTCTGATGATTTCTTTTTTATTTCTAATGAAATAATTGTTATATTATTTGGCTAAAAAGGGAAAGTAATTATTTCCAGTATCACAAGTGTAAATTAATGGTTAAAAGAATCACATTGTCATTTATAACATTATCCTTTAATTCAATTCCTAAAATTTTAAAATTACATAAATTGTGCACAATCAACTAGAAATTAGTTATTAGGATTTTATGTGGTATACAGTAATTTAGTGACATTTTCATTATTAAAAATATTTACTATGTGCATATATATATATATATATATAATTTTTATTAATTCATTATAATTATATTTTATACTTAGAAGTAATTATAGACTTATATAATTATGTTTATCAAATTTTATAAAATTGTTGGTATTTTTATTATTAATATTTTTATTTCTAGAATTAATTAATTCTCAACTCAGTCATATATAATTAAAATGCTTTTTTTTTCTTGTCAATTTTGTTTCTATCTAGTTGATTTATGAATTTATGGGAGCCAATGCTGTAATTGATATTGCAATAATATTCATAATAGCTCTGAAAAAAATTTAATTTACATATTATTACTGAGGCATGGCCCAATTAATTTGCCCCCAACAATTCTCAAGATATTGAAGCTGCTATTAAATACCATGATGTTGACAAATTTATACAAATTACATTTTTATAAAATTTGTTGGCATTTTTATAAAATTTATTGGTCATAGATTGAAGTACATTACAATGTATGACCAATATGGTAAAAATCCAAGACAGGATGATTTTACTTCTTAATTTTATAAGATTTATGGCATGTTATTTCTGGTGGTTCTATGAAAGTGTTGAATGTGTTTTATCATACTGGATCTATTACATTATGTAATATGAATATGAAATCTTAGCTAAATTACTTGTCAATTGATTTAATTTTTTTCTATCATCTCTAATATTTTAAGAGCAATATACCTTTGTGAAAGACTCATACAAGGTACAAAGTATCAATGATAATATACTAATTGCTGGAGAAATGACTCATACAAGGTACAATTCCAATGGTAATGCTCATCTTATCTTAGTTAATTAAGTTGGATTTTGGAAAAGCATATGATAACTATTTTAGGGATGCTATTTTGACTCTGTTACATGTATGTAAATTATGTAATAGAGTTAATAACTTAATTAGAACTTGAATTTTTACTTTTTTTCTCGTTTGCTTGCTTGCACTGCTTTCGATTTTTTAAAATCTCATTACTCTACATACTGGTAGCTCAAACTTTATCCAATGTTTTAAATAATGTTGTTTGCTGATGAACAATAATCTATATATCCTTTTAAGTTTAAACATGTAAGGAGCACATATATAATATATATGCATGCTATCATATAGCAAATAATCAAGCTTATTAATGAATACTCTTTTGTTGGCATTCAAATTAATAAGAGTCATTTCTTGGGTTTCCAAAAGTACGTTGCTTTTTCTTCAGGTGCCTCATGCCTACTTTTCTTAACCTAAATTTCAACCATAGTTAATTTCCAACTCTCACAAAGACTCAAATTAATCACATATATATGAGGGATAGATTCATGAAAAGTCATGACACTTTTAATTAACCCCTCAATAATGTGGCATATTTATTGACTCCATCTGCCTGTGGACTCCCCCCAATATTGTCTTCTCTCATCTGCCCCAACTTTAATTTATGTACCTGGAGTTGGGGGAAACTTGCATACATCCATTTCTAATTATCTCCTAATTATATATTTATCTACTCTTCTTCATCGAAATTGCTATATAAATCTAACTATTTATTCTTATCAATTTAAAGAATAAAGTTTTAAAGTTTACTATTGTTAATTGGGTATATAAAAAATTAATGAAGGCTCATTCTAATGTATTTGAACAGCAAATTGAATAGCCCTCCTTGACAACTAATCTCATAATTTATCAGCTTATTGATGGCAAAAGAAATCACAGGCAACTTGTCACTGCATATGTTTTTATGTACAACTAGCATCAGCTTTTTATTTGATCAATTAAATTGGGACAGTAAAGCAAGCCAGGTATGCATTTGCTGGTCATTAATTGTGCATGAAAAATCCACAATTAAATGAATTCTTTCTTAAATTAAATGCTTTTAAAATGTTTTCTTTACTTCTAGCCACTGTCTCAATAATATGTAAAAGAACCATCGCAAAAGTTATATAAATTAAGGGTTAAGGATGATTTTTGCCATTGAATTATTAAAAGTAGGGTAAAAATTAATACTCCTAAACTTTGCTTTGGTTGATTTTTACCCTTAAACAAATGAAAACGATTGAAAAATACTTTCAAAATATTAGAGATGAGTAAAAACACTCTTAAATATTTTTTTGATAAATTTTTTACTCTTAGACAAACGAAAATAATTAAAAAGTATTAGTATTTTTATTCGCGTTTAAAGGTAGAAAAAGTTTTTTTCTTAGAAATGGATAAAAATACTAGTATTTTTCAACTATTTTTATTTGTCTAAAAGTAAAAAATCTATCAAAAAAATAAGTTTAGGGGTATTTTTACTCATTTCTAATAGTTCGAGGATATTTCTCAACTGTTTTCGTTTGTTTAAGGATAAAAATCAACCAAATAAGAGTTTAGGAATATTTTTACCTAATTTTCAATAGTTCGAGGGCAAAAATCTCCCTTAATTAACCCATAAATTAACTTTCTATCAATTAATTTCTTGTCAACCAAATATATATTTTTAGTACAATTCCCAAAATATGATCAACAAACATAAATGGCAAACATGTATTAATTAGTATGACAAAAAATTGTCACTGCACAGACAATTGTAGAGTATTTATGGGCAGGTTTTTGTGACTAATTAAATCAAATATCCTTTTCCCAACATCATTTTCAAATAATATAAAGTTTCTAATGCTATAATTGCTGGGGAAAATGATGTGCAATGTAGAAATTAATGAGATAGTCTAATGATATATTAATATTACTGCCTCATGGATATAATTCCATGACTATATATAATTCTGACTAATAAGCTAGCTATTCTGCTAATTCAAAATTTGCTTGGCATTTTCCTATCTATATATGTTGAACATAAAACAAGCACACACACCAAAGAAGAGGGTGCTTAACTTCTTTATTATCTTCTTAGTTAATCAAAGCAATATATATGGATATTTATTTATTTATTTATTTATTTGAGAGAAATATAGGATTTCAGCTACAGAAGAGAAGAAAGCAACACATCAAATTGAGCATTATTAATTATGGACAATAGTAAGACTAAGAGAACTAGAATAGCTTTCATTGTTAATCGATCAACCTGTATCACTTTCATGATACATGACATAATTGTATTCATTCCTGAAGAGGAAATAAAAAGATCTTACATAATTAAATATATGTAGCTTAAATTTTGCTGCAGCAAACAACACTGCAATCCTTTTCAGCATTTGATCTTCAGCTGTTGAGGTACACCGTGCACGTAATTCTTCATTTATTATTAATCATATGCTTCTAATTATTATTCTATTCACAAACATCACTTGTTTTAATTAATTATATATAATAATAATAATAATATAATTAACAACGCGCAATTCCATGCAGCAATGATCGGCAACGATGACGATCGAGACTAGAAGAAGAAGCTGTCGTCATCTCCGACGACGTCGGTATGCAAAGGAGAGGCCGGGCGGTTCCTGTTGAGGAGCTCTTCTATCATCTGCAACGCTAGGGTCTCTTCCTCGTCCATCATCCCTCCGCCGGGCGCCGCCTCCTGCGACGAGGAGGAGGAGGTGGCCGCCGAGGAGTCCTCTATGGTTGGCGGCGGCGGCGGCGGCATTGATGTTGAGGTTGAGGCGCCGGCCGGCGGCTGGACTACGGAGGCATTCCCGAGCTGGACGGTCATGACCCAGCTGGAGGCGTCGCGGGAGCCGGCTCGCTTCTGCCAGACGCCGATGTGGGACTTCTCGGTGTCGAGGCGGAGGCAGGTGAGGGAAGGGGAGGGGGTGGTCTTGCAGCACTTGCGGAGCTTGGCGCTGAGGGCCTCGGAGAGGGCCTTGGAGGAGGACGCGGCGGCGGCGTCGCCCTCGGCCGTGCGCGCCACCGGGAAGTTGGTCTTCGCGTTGCGCCCGCTCATCAGCACCGCCGCCTCGTCGTAGGCCCGCGCCGCCTCCTCCGCCGTCTCGAACGTGCCGAGCCAGACCCGCCGCTTTCTGCATACCACACGTTCGACGTAATGCCCAAACGAGACAGTCAGCGAGAGAGTAATGTCATATTGTCATTGCATTGAGAGATATAGAGAGAGAGAGAAGAAGAAAGGGAAGCATTTGCAATAAATATAGAGAAAAAGAGTCAAAGAAGCTTACAGGAGAGGGTGTCTTATCTCGGAGACCCAAGAGCCCCAGTGGCGTTGCCTGACACCGCGGAACTTCTTGGAGTGTACCATGATGACGATAAAGTGACAAGAAATGTGGAAGCCGGGACAGGGAGTGCAGTGCGGCAGGGAGGAATTAACCGGAAGAGACGAGGGGAGTAAAGGCTGCAAAGTACAAAAAAGCTGCAGAATTTGCAGTTGGAAGTGGAAATGGGATGGAGAAGGAAGAGAGCAGAAGGGGGGATATAAATATAATAAAAGGGAAGGGGAGAGGGGTTGAGGAGAGGAGAATGTAGAGGACGGAGGCAGAAGGCAGAGGGTGGCAGAGAAGGTGTCGGTGAAGCGTGGCCATCGGCTGATCGATAGTACGATGGTAATAAACTCCGCCACCTACGCCCATGAATAACTCATTTATTTCCTCTAACTATCAATCAGTCTTTTCTCTCTCTCTCTCTCTCTCTCTCTCTCTCTCTCTCTCAGCAGATGAGCAGATGAGCAGAGTTGATCTAAGATAAGATCAGATGTCTTCTCAACTCTCTCTCTCTCTCTCTCAGCAGATGAGCAGATGAGCAGAGTTGATCTAAGATAAGACTAGATGTCTTCTCAACTAGCATTGATCTGCTTGATTTGTTTACTGCTTATTTTCTTTTGCTTGCAAATATTTCCTTGATTACTACGTCACTGACTCACTGTAATACAAAAATATTAACTTGGCACAACACAGTTTATATATATACTTGTTCATTCCTACCAATTATACCACGTCATCTTACACCTCAGCATGGCCTCCGTTGTCATGCATTGGCAAGCTATTCATCTCTTACTTTTTGTTCTCTCTCCTATTGCCTCTTTCTGCTGCCTTAACGGAAACCACATGTTCTCTTTCTCTTTTATTCTTGTTGGCAATATATGGTTTTATCTGACCGGTATTCAAGCACAAACCGGTTTAGGATCTAAAGACCTAAATATTTACTCTTAATAATAACAGTTTACGTGATAGAGATTCATAATATGGAATCAGCTAGACTTCATAATATATAGTTGTAGTCGATGACGATGACTGAAGAGAGATTACTGTCAGCAAACGAATAAAAAGACAAACAAAGAGGCGGTCGACCATGGAGATGGTGAAAGATGAAGGAGGAGGGCCTACTTATTCGTGGAGGAGGAAAAGGATGATCATCAACATGCGTGCGAGACACACTTACAGTGACATGACATGACATTGGTGGAGATTAATTAATAAAAATATTATGGATATTTTTTTAAAGAGTTTGATGAACAAAAAAGTAAAATGGCACTGAATTCTTTTTAAAAAATGCTTCTAAGGTCTTGGTATGTAATTATAATTTTATATTAAAAAAATAGACTAAAAAATTATAAAGTTGATATAAATTTTATGTTTTAATCGTATTTTACAAATTCGTCGGCAAATGTACAACCAAGCGCCGTCAGCTAAGTGGGCGTTTGACGATTTGGTAGATGACACAAATGAATTAATGTAATGATTGTGCATTTACAGGTGAATTTTAAAAACGCGTGTACAACATAAATTTTTTACGAATCTTATGATTTTTTAGTCTATTTTTTATTTTATATATTCTATTCTTAATTTGTTGATATCAAAATAGAAATAAACATAATTTATTGTTATAAAATAGAGACCGACTTCAATCAAATCCAAATTGATACCTAACAAAGGAGATCCAATGGGTCTTTGAAATCCTTGGATCCAATTGGATTAGACTAGCACTCTGGATTCGATTGAATTAGACCTAGAAGTACCCGCTCTCATAAATCAGACTCAAATCAAGCCAATTATAACCTAGACCCGGGACTCCACTCGATAATATAATGACACACACATCCTTCACTAATTACGTAGATTCAACATTAATGAGCATGGTCGGGATAAACCTCGACCCATTCCGGGCATATCCGCATGAGTAGGGGCGACAGAAATGTGCACGACACGATAGCAAGACACGAGCACGACACAACAACTACGGCCCGGCTCGGCCCGACATGATAACATTGTGGGCCGACGCAGGCCGACTCTTATTTGTCGGGCCGGCCTATTTGGCCCACTAAGTATTTTTTTAAAAATAAATTAAATAATTCTAAAACCCTAAGACTAAGTGTCTACTATCCAAAAAAAATTTGTTTGGTTTGGTTTGATGTTAAGTAGAATTCTGTAAAAATTTATAAAAAACACAATTAAGTAAAATTACGCGGGCTCGCATACCGTACTGGACTGCCAATTTTCAGACCACAAAAGTTAGCGGCCGACCCGACCCATTTTACCACCCCTACCTACGAGATTCATGAAGACATCCCTAAATTATACTATAAACAGACACATCGTGCATCAAGTATACTTTCGATTCCAATTCCATAACCATCACATAGAATTCCTTTGTACTTGAGCGTCATAGTGTTTTTGCAGGCCCCCCCATTCGAAAACGCGAAGGACCACATTGTTAGAATATTTTTTAATTAAAATATATATATTTTTATTTTTAAATATTTTTTTGTGGGCTACAGTCAATTATGATTTTTGATTTAAACTGATTAATCTTATGATCCTATTTGAGATGCATATTGACTCATTTAATTTGATCCATGTGACTTGAGCTCGAAATACTTTGGTACATCATATAGTACTAGTTTGTATTAACTAACCTGTACAGTACTAGCTCGTATTGTACTATTATTATACAGTATTTGGTGCATATATGTACTAGCTGGTCTGTATAGTACTAGTATGTATTGACTAACATGTATAATATAATGTAATATATATAATATAATATAATATAATGCAATATAATATAATATAATATAATATAATATAATACAATATAATACAATACAATATAATATAATATAATATAATACAATTCAATATAATATAATATACATTATAATATTATATTATATGTAATATATTAATATAATATAAAAAATTATATAAGATATTTTATCATTAAAATTATTTTTTAATATTTTTTATATATTTTTTAAATTTTGGCCGGAGGTAAAATGAATATCCAAAATAATAAAAATTCTAATGCAGGCTAATGAAGAGCTTTGAGAGTGTATTATTAATACACCTTATAGCAGCTTATATGGTACTATTTTTAGTGCATGTATTAGTTAATACTCTTCCCAAACACTGTATAGTATTATCCTAATACTATACAGGAGACTTATACATGATACCAAATAGACCATTAACGTTGATTGATGTGATTAGTCAAGTGTGAACTCGATTAATGAAGCCTGTGATGAGGATGATACTTTTAATCAATTATAAATAAAAGCTAGACCCGCTCTACACACATGCAAGAACGAGAGATTATAAACTAAGCTCATTGTTGCTTTCCCTATCAAAACAAAGCCTATTGAGAAAGTGCTGTAGAGGAAGATCTAATTATTTTTAGAGACCCAAAAAATTACTTTCGCTTTAATTATCTTTCTTCAAGTAAAAATTTTCGTTTATCTATTTAATTTTGATATTCTTAAATTCAGGTCATTTTGATGGCATTACTTTTTTTTTTCTTACACACATCACCCAGCTTCAAGACAAAGTCACAAACTTATTTCTAGCCTTAATAATAATGTATAATTTAATTCTATATATCTATGAAAAACACGGACTTACTTAATCTGCTCTTATATATATTTTTAGAAAAATAATGATTTGAAAAGATCGGACACACTTTTAAATCTCAAGTGTGTGTATATATATAAGAGTAATTAATACTTAGGAGGGAAGCTATAATTAATATAATTAGTGCTTCTCTCAAGAAGAAGTGTTGTCATCCAATTTTCATTTAAGTTGTAGCTAAATGCAAAAAGAAAATGACAAATCAATAAGAACAGTTTTTGCCATTAAGAGCACAACAACAAGCCATCAAAGAGAGATCAAGGTTTTGTTGATCCACCAAATGGTGGTAGGTGGCCACGTTGATATGATATTTATTATGGAGACATGCATCAATGACCAAGCAATCATATATATATATCATTTTGAATAATTAATTAATGTTATTATTAATTATGCTCAATTGCTCATACATATTTTTGCGCTTTCTCTAATTCTTTTAATTACTATTGGATTGATGTGCTAAATTTGGACCAATTTGTTGAAGAAGCACAAAGGACTGGTGATGTTATTGCTCTTGTACCCACGCCACACAAAAATATCTTGTGCGATTTAATTAGCCATTGATTACTCCTTTTAATTAACTTTCACTACCTACATTGCTACACAGCAACAACATTTCAAATCAAAGTATAGTAAGAGACCTTTATTTGATTGACGGCAAATTTTTTTTAAATTTTTTTAATATTTATAAATTATGTTTTTAGTGTAAGTTGGAGGTTGAAAAAAAAATTGCTGCACAAACACCTGCAGTACAAGATTGCAATACGCAAAATGTAATAATTTAATTATTAAAAAATAATTAATATGTGAGATAGGATAAATATCAAAGTTATAAATTTTCGCGTGTTAAACACGATGGTAGTGTCAGAACTTAGATCTGGTGTCATTTGGTAAAATTTTAATATTTTTCAATATTATATAGTAATTAAAATCATTAACTTATTTTGATAAATAATATAAAATACTATTGTACTAAACTAAAATGTGATTCAGAGTATAAAATAATATTATTCGGGTCGGGTCAATTTTATTGTATTGGATGAACTATTATTGGGGTAAAAAACACTACTAGAAATTGAGTCTTCAGCAACGGCCGCTCAAGTCGTTGCTATTTGCAACGACATTCTTACGGCCGCTCAAGCCGTTGCAGATATGTTGTATCTGCAATGGCTTTCTAACGGACACACGAGCTGTTGCTGATGATTTTAATTATCAGCAACGACTTTCTAACGGACAAGTGAGCCGTTGCTGATGATAACTTATTAGCAACGACTTTCTAACGGGCGAGTGAGCCGTTGCTGATAAGTTTATAAAGGTCACAGATCGCCCGACCCTTCTTCCTCCCGCCGCCGCCTCCTCCCGCCTCTCGCCGACGCTGCCATCCGTCCTCGACCATCGATTTCAGATATTCATCGCCGCCCGACCATCTCTTCCCGTTGCGGCCGACAGGAAATCCGACTGAAACCCTATTTTTAGGGTTTCAACCGACGGCGATCGGCCGATGGCCGGCGCCGGATCTTGTACAGTGTCCGGACACACTGTCCGGACACTGTACACCGGCGCCGGAGTCCACCGAACTCCGACGTCGAAAAGAGTAGATTTATGATTTTTTATTTTTTTTATTTATATGTTAATTAATTATTTAGATTAATTATTTAATTTGTTAGATTAATTATTAGGGTTTAGATTAATTTTTAAGGTTTAGATTAATTTCGGAATTGTCCACTTCGGCATTGTGCCGGAATCATCCACTTCGGACGCGCACCGGAATCGTCCACTTCAGACTCATGCCGAAATCGTCTAATTTGGACTCGTGTCGGAATTGTCCAATATGGACTCGAACTGTCTCGAAACATTTAGAAAATAATCATCCATCCAACGAGTTGATATGTTTCACGTACGCATCGACGAGTCAGATATGATTTAGCAAAATCTTAGATCCGTTAGGGGATTGTATGTTCGTGTAAAAGAAGTAGATAATCTTTTATACGACGTACAATTCTTGAATTGTCCCTGATTGGACAATTTGGGAATATAGTTATTTGTACTGCACTTAATTACATTTTTATTTTAACTGTTAACTAATTATTCTAAATTTTGGCAACATCTCTCTTGTTCTCCGATACGCGCCCAGATGATATGCGTATTTGGAGAACTGTAGGGAGATAATGTCGAAATTTAGAATGAAGTTAGCGGTTAAAATAAGTACTTAGTGCAATATAAATAACATAAATCCCGAATGGAATAGGACAATCTCACCTAAAGACATTAACCAAAGAAATTATCATTGATTGACAGAATCATGTTGGCTGATCGAAGTAAGATGTACCGACGTCTTGATCGTGGAGCTTTAACGAATGAGTTTCGATTAGGCGTAACGTACTTCCTAAATTTCGCCTATTCGAATCGGAATTTCGTTAGCATCGGTGATCAAATTCGATGTCCGTGCCGCATTTGTTTGAATGGACGATTTTTGGATCGGGAGACTGCCACTCTGCATCTATATAGCAAAGGATTTGCACCAAGATATTTTCTATGGACTTGTCACGGGGAGTCACGTGAAGTCGGGATGTCGAGTAATCCTGTCGTTCGGACATATGGTGAATATTCCTCTACTGGTGTTTCTTCATCTAATCAATCTAATCCCTATAGAACTATGATACTTGATAGTCTTGGGGGTCAATTCCACCTGAATGATAATGTTGATCGGCCAGTTCTTCAGACATCAGTCCCACCAGATACTACAGCGGTTGATATCACAGAAGTACAAACTGTGGTAGAGATTGAATTATCGAATAAAGAAGCTGCAGAATTTTACGAGATGTTGAAAGCTACCGATGAACCTTTGTATGAGAATTGTCCTAAATACACTAGGTTTTCTGCAATGACACAACTCTTAAACATCAAGGTCGATTGTAGTATGCATTTACAACAAAGATCACAGAGCTGAAATAGATGAAAGAATATTTGAGTTTGTTATTGGACCGTCGCGACTTGTGTCGTGCTATAGCGGATATTTCGTTAATGGGTATAAATTTCACACGGTTGAATATGTATTTACAAAGAAGACGATGAATGTTGGGGTCTGTGTGAAAGGGACAACCTATGTTGAATATGATATGGATTTTTATGGACTAGTGGAAGAAGTGATAGAGTTGCACTACTTCGGCTTGAAATGAGTTATTCTATTTAGATGTCATTGGTTCGATACAACAAAAAGGGGCATGAAAGTTCATTCAAAATACAAACTTGTTGAGGTTAATTACAAATCTAAATTGGCAACAAATGAGCCTTTTATATTGGCATCACAAGCCGAACAAGTATATTACGCGAAATATCCGGCTCGAAATAAAGATAGAGCAGATTGGCGTGTAGTCTGTAAGACAAAAAGTAGATGAAAAATTGATCCAATAGTAGGAGAAAATGAGCTATTACCTGATATGACACATGGTTTCTATCAAGAAGATGATCCTCCTGCTGTAGATCGTATTATTCCAATACTCGATAATGCAGACACAACGTCAATTCAATTAGAAGTTGAATATGCTGATGATGACGATCATGAAATTGAGGAAGCTGGAGATGAAGAAGATGAAGAAGAGGAAGAAGAGGAAGAAGAGGAAGAATTCGAAGACTATTATTCAGATGATGAGGAATAATTGTAAAGTATATATTTTATTAAATGTATCTCTACTATTTATACAATAATATGATTATATGTCTATTCGACAGATATGTCTGGTTGTGGTTATCGTCGCAGGAGAGCTTCGGAGTCTCTGATCGGTGAGACTCCTACACTTACTATGCTGCTAATCCTCCTGTTGCTGATCCTCATGCCGATGATACTGCCGAGGCTAGTACATCCAGACGCAGGCGGTCACGCGGGCCGAACAGGTGGCAGCCTCCACCAGCCACAGAGTCACGTAGATTTATTAGCGTGATTAAGGAGCGGTAATATATCATGAATTATGAATCATTACAAATTCATTATATCATAATATAATATTAAAATTTATTTTTGTTGTGCACGTTCGAGCAAGAAGAAGTGTCGATGAGCATTTCTTCTACTATTCGACGATACATGCACGGGGCATGGCCTACGTGGTCTCACGTGCCTAGCAAGCACGTCGACATGTTATGGCGCGAGTTTGAGGCACATATTATTATTATTTTTACATGCATGATGATTAATATTGGTACTGATATTATTATTCTGCAGGCTCGCTATACATGGGTTGAGCACCAAAGGCCCTTCATTTACGCTGCCTAGGAGGCTATTTCCCAAGCAAGGTACAACGGGCAGTTGGGGCAGACTCGGTCCCGGGCGATGGCACGAGCTGAGACTACTAACATCGCGGAGACTCGGGGATACGGCCCCGATTGGATTACTCCGGATATATGGGACCAGCTCATGGGAATATGGTCGACGAATCGATGGCAGGAGGTTTCTCGGGATGCAGCTAGAAATCGCATGTCGGGAGAGCAGCGCGTCACACCGGCGGCTCTGTTGCATTTGTAGTGCACGCGAACCGTATGGTAAGTATACCTTTTAATTATATATTTTATTTCTTACTATGTGTACTAATTAATGTATTTGTTTTATAAATGTAGACGACGGTGTCGGATGACGGGATTGTCCAGCGACCCTCCCCAATGGCGGTGTTTGAGCGGATTCACCGTTGAGCACATGGGACGGGGGAGTACATCGACAATCGCACTGCATACATTATGGTAACTATATATTTGTTTAAATTATTCATTATATATTTATAATTTAAGTTTTATGATAAATATTAAACAAAAAATCAAACTCGAGTAGGAGACCTACAGCCAGACGATGGTGCAGCGCGGGGGCACCCCCGAGGACTTTGACGCAGCAACGTGGGGTCGAGGCCGCAGGTGGCTGGGACCATGGCCGCGTATATGGCTTTGTAGAAAGTGGTCATGCGCGAGCCGTACTAGGGCCACTTGGGGCACCGACCCCTCCGGTCATTGGTGAGCGACCGTGCGCGCACCTCCAGATCCAGTTATGATCATAGTAGCAGAATAAGGACTCTAGAGGAGACGGTCGCGCGTCATAGTCAGATGATGGCGGAGATGCATGCTATGCTACGCAACATATCAGGTCATCCAGAAGCAGGCATCTCTTCGGCATCATCTCATCCATCGTCCTCGAGTTAGTCCACGCCGGTGTACACTCAAGCACTCCAGCCCTGCCATATGATCTAGGTCATCCTCCATCGTCATCGTGAGATTTTTTTTATATTGACTTTGTTACTGAGATATTGGACTTGTTTAATTTATTTTGTTTAGATATTGATACTTCAATTTTGCATTTGAATAGTTTTTATACTATTGTGGATAATTATCAATATAAATATAATTATTTTGATGTATATCTTGGTGTATTTGTAATGTATGAATGAATGTGTGTATGAGTGTATAGGTGTGTGAGTTATGTATCAGATAATGTATCAATGTATCAATGTATCAATGGAAATTTAAAATTTGAAATTTTTTCGTTACCAGGTTCGCATCATCAGCAACGGCTTTCCCACGACCATCCGTGGGAAAGCCATTGCTAAAAATTTATCGAAAGCCGTTGTCGATGACCTACAGCAACGGCTTAGCAACGGGCTTTTACTAACGGCGTTGCTACATGCTCATCGGCTGTTGCTATTAATGTTATCAGCAACGGCTCCGCGTCCATGGCAAAACCATTGCTGATAATATTTTTAGCAACGACCCGAGCGGCCGTTGCTGATCCGTTGCTAAGTTATCAACAACGCGATTTTCTGCCACGGCTCCATTGCAACGGCGCCAGCCGTTGCTGATGCCCATTTTTCTAGTAGTGATAATACATATATCATTTTGCCTCTATTTACTTGTTATTGTCTTCAAATTCCGTTGAACTTCTATTGAATATTGTAATTGGATCAATTTAGGCAATTTTTCCTAATAGATCACATGATTTTTCAACGCTCATCGGCCCTTGCTTGCTTCGGTGGTTCGTGGATCGATTAATTATGCTCGAGACAAATTTTGGATTGTACATTTCAAACATCCATGCGAGCAATTACTGCCACTTGAAACAACAAATCTAGGCTTCTCTACTGCGTCGTGTATTTTGGATGACGTCAATCCTTGGGGGCAGCTCATCTGGTGATGTCTGGCTCCGATCCGATAAAAATTTGAGTCTGATGCAAAAACTAAATGGGTTGTCACAGCTCGTCCAGTTAGTACGATCACAAAAAAATTAAACGGCTCGCTCCTTTCTTGACTTTGGTTATCAGTCTATCAGGTTGGGCCGACATACATCTCAACACAATAACGGGTGGCCCGAGCATGATTTTATCGTGTTGAACTATCAGGCCGAACCAAAATTACAAATGTTAATTGAAGTTCTAATTTTTTCAGAAGTGCTAATTGAAGTTCTATAAATTTTAAATTTTTAAGACTTTGGTCCTATATATTTTATTTCGATATTTTCAGTCATATATGTTTGCTCTATAGCATAAATTTAATTATACCCGTGACAATCCATTAATTTTTCGTCTACGTGGACATAACGTCGTTTGTATATGTTGACGGATTTGATCTTATAAGTTTCATTTATGAATTTTTAGTCATATACGTTTGCTCCGTAGCACAGATTTAATCCTATTCATGATAATTTGTTAATTATTCGTTCACGAAAAAATAAACGGTATTATGTTCATATTAATAGAGTTAACAAATCATTATGGATATGATTAAATTTATGCTACGTACCAAATGTATAAGATTAAAAATATCGAAATGAAATTATAAGATTGAAATTCCAAAAATTTAAAATTTATAGAATTTTTATTGCGCTTTTAATTACCTAAAAATATGTATGGATATGAGATTGTGCTCGACATGTATGCATGTGATACCTAATGCAAGGCTTCTCTTGATGCGATGACGTGGACTACCGTCCACCTCAAATACCCTGGTCTGATGATTCGGACACTTGATGTGATGCATAGTGAATGAAGATGACACGTGTCCAACCATATGGAGTGCCCTCAAAGTAGACTGTAGTTCCAATGACAACGACTAATCATATTTTATATAATTAATTAATTAAAATTAAATATATTTAAAAAATTTAATATCAGAAAGTAAAACTAAAATCAATCTGTTTTCAAAAATTACTACCCAAAATCAATTTTTAATTAATAATTAATAATTGATAATTATTTGATAAGACATGCATCACGCACAGCTGTGTGTGTAGTCTTGCAACGAGACACGGAGCAGGTCCCTCCATGAGACTTTGGACAACCCGAGACTTCTTGTTCTCTCCCCATCATTAATTGCACCTCATCAATTCTCTCTTCCATCTAACACAATTTTTATCTTTATAATTTAGAAAGCATCAATCTAAATTACTAAAAATAACCCTTTAAGTATAGTAGGAAATAATCAATTATACTGTGCAATTTTATTTTTTATACCAAAATAAAGATCATTAAATTATTAAACAACTAGTATCGAGTCCAAACAAATCATCGGACAACAAAACCTCCAATTCAATAGGCGAACAGAGGACCAAACAAATCGGCCAGTTGATAATTTTATTGAATTACGATAACAAAAATACAATAAAATTTTGAATTTTCTCCCTCGAAAAAGACTTTCGACATATTATCTTGGGTAGGATCGAAGGCAATTCTGTAAAATATGAATTTTACGGTGCTCTTCAAAAATTGATTACTTGCATGTCTGAGGTCGACTGAATTCAAATGTAGCATGAATGATTTTGAATTCAGGGCTTTCAACCATAAAAATAAGGTTAGGCAAGGTGATCTACTGTTACCTTATCTATTTATCATTTTGCAAGAAGCTCTCTCCTAGCTCATCAAGAAACAAATTCAAAAAGAGTTTAAAATCTTTAAGTATAAAAATATATCAGTGAGCCATTTATTTTTTGCTGATGATATTTTTATTTTTTTGAAATATACCAAGAGTCGCACCTTGAAAATCCAAAAAAAAATCAATAATTATTGTGAAGTTACAAACCAGAAGATTAACAATTTGAAATCAGAAGTTTTTTTCCCAACAAATTGCTCTGGAAACATAAAGAGCGGGGTGTGTAATGCTTTGAAAATAAAGGAAGACACTTTTCCTATGAAGTACCTTAAAACTTTGGTTGGTCCAGTAAAATTTTCTAGTAACAATCAGTGCATAATTATTGACAAAGCCATGAATAAAGTGGAAAATTGGATGTGTAAAGTAGTTTCTCAAGCAGGCAAAGTTACACCGTTGAAAACTCAGTTCCATTACATACACTGGCAACTACATGGTTAAATGATAGTGTAGTGCAGAAATATAAAAGTGCATCAATAAATAAATAAATTAAATGACTAGCGTCAAGTCCAAACAAATCATCAGACAATAAAACCTCCAATTCAACAGACGGATAGAGGACCAAACAAATCGGTCCTTATCAATTCTCGCTCAATTTGTTGCCCAGTGATTAATTTTATTGAATTGCGATAACAAAAATATAATAAAATCACCCTACGTTAGGATTTCGAACATATATAAAATAACACATATTAGAAATAAAATAGATCAAGGAGCAAATTCCTCGCGGTTAAGAGCATCCATCAAAACTTTTAAGTCAGATTCAAAGATGATATAAGAGAGTGAATTATTTGGTTGCGAGGAGTAGGCTTTCCTCTGTAGCCGTAGCCTCAAGCTGGAGTGTTGAATCCCAGAGCAAGTAGAAACTAGCAGCACCAATGCAGCGACCATCATATCTTCTATAATGAATCCAATGCCATCATTATACTGTGCAATTTGAAATGCCCAAACTTAGGCAATTGATTAATGGCAAAAACAAAAGAGAGCTAGGGACCATATGGCAAACATTGCATTAAATAACAAGGAAAGGAGTTGAAGAGGAAGGCACGCTCATGAGGGCATTTACTGCATTATGGGGTCATGCCAGTACTTAAAGGCAAATGTTTTCCCTCAACCATTGAGGGTAGTTCGTTAGCTTGTAATAAATGACCTATCCAGTCAATTTTACAGTTGCACCCATCAACTCTATCTTATTCTATGTAATTAATAATAGTGTTCACTTTGGTAATAATTAATAATAATAATATAATCTTTATTATATTTTATTTTGTTTGGAAGTCAATGTAATAATTTTGCATTATTTATATTGCGCACATGATTCATTGTGCCGAGTTTTTTTAGGGCACACACAAAATGTACGTGTATTTTTGGATAAATTACCCATCCATTTTTCTCTTCTCCATTTATGAATGCGATCCAATGTTTTGGATGCATTAAAAGTTGCCTTAATCGATGGTGCTTGTTTGATATAAATTTTGGTTGAATTGGGAAAAGGAAAACAGTCATCTTTTTTATTTTCCCCTTTTTATGTTTCCTTGAGGTAAAGAAATATGTCGATCATATTTGACTTTTGAGAGATAAGCTTTTAACAGTGCGCATTAAAAGTGGGAGAAGATACACCAAAATTTATTCCAATGCATGCAAGAGTTGAAGTACATTTCCATGTGCAAGCAGTACGACCTAATTCTGCAAATAAAAAGGACCTAATTCAAAATCGGCAATTTATGTCGTGGTTTTTTTGGTTAAAAAGTTTTACTCTTTTACTCGAAGCAGATAAGGTAGACGCTACATAAAGCATTTAACGGTACAAGTAAACGCCCAACAATATATGAGTTATATTTTATTATTTGGTTACCCATAAATAAGAATGAGTGGGCCTAAATATCTTATATATATATATTAATGATATTTAAATTTTACTATGTATAGTACCTGTTCTTGGGCTTTGAACTCAGATTTTATCCTATTGGAATTTGGAATCAAATCCTACCTAAAATTTACGGTGTAATATAGGTTTCGGATACCCTAAAACCTGTTAATGAACAAATTCTAGATACAAATTTAGGATCCCCTGTTGGAATCTATTCATTTACAGGTTCCATAATATAAGTTTTGGGTATTGCTTTCAGTTTCGATTTTGAATACCCAATGTATTAGACCTGGAACTGTAATCAATTTTAATCGATTCTTTAATTTTTTATTCCGAATCCTACCCGAATATAATTCGGGTCTACTCAGAGCCTAATCGATCAAATAGATTCCAATCGGTTCTGAATCTACCCGGTATCCATGCACACTCCTACCCATAAGTAGACTTATAATTTTTATTTATAAATGTTTGATTAATCGTACGTATATAGAGAAGATAGATGTTGTCGTGGGTGAGAGAAAAATTGTTGCGAGCAATAAGAGGTTGCTACGAGCAAGATAAAGAAAAAAGTCGTTACGAGTAAGAGATGGCTTTCGCGAACGAGATGAAGAGGGAGGTTATATGTCATAAGCGGAAGGAGGTTGTCGTGAGCAGGAGAAAATTGTCACGAGTGAGAGAAAGCTATCGCTAAAGTCTTGAGCAAAGATTGAGCTCGCCTTGAGCGAAATGAAGAGAGGAAGTTTTATTATTTGCAAGTTATAAATTATACTTACTAGTTTTTTTTAATTACGAGTTCGTTCATTTCACAATATTTTAAGGTACAGCACAGAACAACATATATTATTCAAGATTTAAAATGATCATATTACCTTTTATATTTTAAAATTTATTTTTCATCCTAATTTCCTGCGTTGCACGTTGCCGCACGGAGAAAGAAAATCATGAGTTCTCCACTCCCATCGTTAAACTTTCTTATTCAACATCGTGGTCGACGCTGATGCTGCAGGCTGAACCATGTCAGTAAAATTATATGCCAAGTTAGGATTGGTTGACGTGTCTGTGCTGACGCAATAAATAGATAAATAACAGCAGACAATTCAATGCAAAAAGCTTCTACTGGTCCAGAGTTTGGAAATAATTAATGCGCACAATTTTAATCCTAAAAAAAGACACCACATGGATGAGTTATATTATTATTTACACAATAATGAATCCCTTTTCCACCACAAGAGCAAAACAGTCCAATCTCCAGCATCATAAAATCCAAAAAGAGGATTAGACAGCATTCAGAAATGATTTAGCTGGGAAAGAAATTGATTCATCGTCATGAAATTTACCTCCTTTTACCTTATATTATTATTACTATTATTATTATTATTATTATTATTATTAGACAAACATTACTCAGAATTATTCGAAATCAGACAAATAAATTTACTAAAAGAAAAATAATATAATCATGGGCCAATAAATGATAGGCTAAGGGGAGTCCAATTTAAACCTAACATCATTATTGCGTGTCTATCCATTCACTGCCATGAGTCAATCATCAGTCAACTTAATAGTTAATTACTAATTTATAACAAACTGAATTGGACCCATTGAGCTGGTCAATCATTGAAGGGCAAATGGTTGAATCCAACCAGGACCCACCACCTGGGTTGGGTTAGGATTAGAAATCCTTGGACCCAGTAAATAAAAGTTCAATTACGCTACGGCTGACAATTTGGGTTTAACTCGAGTCTGGTTAACCAAACACAAGTTCGTGCGCGATTCTCTCACCGGCCCATCTAGAAGCCCATCGAAGTTTAAAATTGCACCTAGAATGTTCCAGAGGGGCACCGCACCATCTTTAAATACCGCCAGATCTCCATTCTAGACTTCCCGCCTTTTTGTCCTACCTTTTCATTCTTCCGTCTCATCCTCCTCCGTTTCTTACCGAAATAGTAGTCTGGTGCTGCTATTTCCCGGAGGAGGGCGGATGGCGATGACGGAAGCATGCATGCATTTGTTCGGTGGTGATCCAAGAGAAGACGGAGTTGTCCCCGAGGTTGGAATCAGATTTAATCGGTGAGGGTTTTTAGAATCTACAAGAGTCTTATTCGATTCTGCATCGACCTTTTTTGAAGAATTCCTCCCTTGCTTGTTTAGCTAGATATCCTGTTGGCTCTTTGAATTAATGATTTGATCTACTCTCTCGATGGGTGATTGAACCGATCTGGAATCCAGGAATAGATTTACATTCCAGGAGTTCGTGCCGGTTGTTGGGTAACGTTATGAATGTAATGAGGGTAATCGAAGGCGTAGAGATCAAAGTTAATGTGTAGTGGAGTTGGAGGAGATTAGGTGTTCTCCGGAATGACTAGCAGAGTTGCCTGTGGATGTCATGAGTCATGACTAATTAAGAGAAGAAGAGGACTACTACAAGGTAACAATGTTGGAGGAATTAGATTATTTATTGAAACTAGGCAGATTATTGGCGCAAATTTATAATCTCCACGAGCTTAGATTATATTCGTACACTCTGCTTCTATTTCAGCTTGTTTGCTCGTACAGCATGAACCAAGCATACACAGCGAAATACTAGCGACTAGAGACAGTCCTGAATAAGAAAGAGCAAGCGAAGGGCTGGACGCAACTTCTATGGAGTCCGGCTCCATAGAAGTTATTTCCCGGAGGGCTAGATTTCCACGTTAGTGCTTTAACACAAATTGAATGACCATGTAAACATTTTAGAAGTTTTAACTTTTGATGTCATTTGAAAGAGCACAGTACTATAAAGTTTGACTATAGTAGAAAAACATATTAAACTGTTAGGAAAATAAAACAATCGGCTCATTTGGTTTAAAGAGCTCAATAAAAATTTTAAGTCATAGAAGGCCCAGAGCAAAAGAAGTGGCCCATGTTGTTTTATTAAAGCCTAAAACAAAATAAATTAACTAAATATGGTCCATGAAGGTCTTGAACCTGCGACCTACGCGTTATTAGCACGGCACTCTAACCAACTGAGCTAATAAGCCGTTTCAGTACCTCACCTGGAATTTCTTATTTCACACAAACTATATGCAATTCAAAACATTAAAATTATTATGGAATGGCCCATGCAGGTCTCGAACCTGCGACCTTCGCGTTATTAGCACGACGCTCTAACCAACTGAGCTAATAGGCCTTTGTGTTTTTCTGGTTTGGCATTATTTTACAAGTTATGTTTCATAAATTATGTTTAGTAGTCCTAGTTTATCGGTCACTTCCCTGCGTTAAATTTATAGTTTGCCGGCATGGGGAGGGCGCCAAGTTGACGGTGAATCCTTTACCACGTCTGATTCTGCCAGCCACTCTCTTTTGAGCAATTAAGCGCCATTAATTGCATTGCCTCTGTCTGAAAATAACTTCTTTGACCTGTTTGTCCGTAGATTTGGGTCTCACTTGATTATCATAACTTAAATCAATTTTGCATATCCTAAGTGGGAACTCACTGAACATGGCCTGTTGAATCATTAGATAGTTAGATAGTCCTGTGTATAATGTATTTATTTGCGGTACTTTACGCACGTATTAATAAATATTTAAGGTATCTTCATTAGTTTAGAAAATTTCAATCTGTGAAATGAAGCTGTGGTCTTTGTATGAATTTCAAATGCCGCTCATGTGATATTCTGGACTTTTGTGAACCCTGTCAAATTTCACAGCTATGTAATTATTTAATATCACTTCAAAAAATAGCATATATTTTTGTAGTACTGAACTTGGGCAATTTTTTCACTTTAGTTCTTAAATAGAGTTTCTTTTTGCCATGTGATGATTTATCTTTTTACATATCTAGCTTAAATAAAAGACGATAAAAGTGACTCAATATATAAGTGGCGACGTACTTATTATTTTTTAAATTTATAAAAGACAATATGATTTAAACAACAACAAAATTGGATAGCATCATAACAAATTACAAAGAAGTGACAATGAAAGAAGAGATGATGTGTTATTATAGCGATAATCAGTAGAGGAATAAATAATGTGTTTTCATCTCAAACTTCAAACTAAATGGAAAAGGACTCGATCTGATGGATGATTATACAAAAAATTATATCCGGCACTTTGATCAACTGTGGATTCGGAATGCTTGCCGACAACCCTGATCTATAAATTAGAGATTGCGTCCCTTTCTCTATGGATTGGCCGTCTCGTCCCTGTGGGCGTGTCCTTCTGTGATTTGCTCGATCATGGTGATGAAGGCGATTCCCAATAAATAAACATATATGTTAGTGGGCGAAATCGTGATGGGATGTATTTTGACATTATTTTTCCGGTAATAATTAAATGCATATGGGCGTGGAAATATCTTAGCATGTGAACCGGGTAAAGGTTTCAATGTTTCTACGCCTTGAGTCTAGAT
Source organism: Canna indica (assembly GCA_034359265.1). Lineage (NCBI taxonomy): Eukaryota > Viridiplantae > Streptophyta > Magnoliopsida > Zingiberales > Cannaceae > Canna > Canna indica. Next base: position 82,583,813 of record CP136894.1, read on the forward strand.
GTGCTGAATTGGGGGAGTAAATGAAGTCGAAGAGGTACGTGGTCGGTGGATTATTTTCAATGCTTTCTAGTAACATGTGCAGCTGGGACGGACTAAAACGGAACAAAACAAAACAATTTAAGTCTTTTGATTTTTTAACTTTACATTAAAAAAATCATTTTTTTATTTTATATAGATATATCAACTATTCATCGATAGATTGTTATTTACATCATCAAATTTTGATTTATAAAAATCATATCAAGTTAAATCATCAACGAGTTAAATTTTAAAACTTTTACCAACCAAATATTGAGTAGTACATGGACTATATTTGTAAGTATATGGTATGTGTTTTATTATGTTCATAAGTGGCAAACGCAAAATAACATAGGGGCACATTTCAACATGAAGGTGAATATAAAAACCAAGATATTTTCTCTACGTCAAATAAAAGAATAATAAGAATATATGATTTTTTACGTGTATGAGATTTATTTAGTGCTTTTTTCTACTTATTATATTTTCAGAAAGATTTTAATTAATTGATTTAGGGATATTAATATCATAATTTGGGTAAATAGTGAAGAAAATTGTTAATTGTATCATCCACCACCACCTATTGTGCGTGACCCAACTACCTGTAACGGTCACTTCAATGAGGTCTCACGCAGTCACGCGTGACTTCAACAGAAGGTCTACTTTTTTACTGTTCCTTCTTGTGCTTCAATACGTTTGATGCATTCAAAGGTAGAGTATAAATCAATTTGATATAGATCATTAAAAGAATAAACACTCAAAAAGAAATCATATTTGGGATGATGCCAGTCACGTGAATATTCACTTTATATCAACGTTATTATTATTTATTTTTCCTTGATTCCCTCGGCACAAGCTCGACTTGTCCAACCACTTCATGTATACGCGTTAACACCCAAAGTAGAAAGATTATTACCAGCTCTTGAAAAAGGAAATTCCAAATCCTCGGGGCCCACAATATGAGTCAGATTTAACGAGGTTCAAATTAGTGTTTTTTTTTTCATTTTCAGAAAGGTATTATTTTCCATATATATATATATATATATATATATATGTATGGAAGATTATTTTGTTATATTATTTTTAATAATATTAAATTGTCATCGCTTCCACTTCGCACCCACGGGCGCTTGAGCTCCCTCTCCCTCTTCCTCTTCCTCTTCCTCCTCTTCCGGATCTGTTCACGCCCCACTTCTCTTTCCGTATAAAACCTCGATTCAACGCCCGGTCGGCAGAGACTACGATCCTCTCTACTTCCTCTTCTCCCCCCTCTCTCTACCCATTGATCCTTGCTTCGCCGGATACCTCCGATCTCGGGTAAGTACACTACACGAATCCTGCTTCTTTACATCATGATTGCTCCAAAACATCGTTCGATCCCTTTTCACTTTTGCATCACTTCTTCTGAATCTGGGAAAAATGTTCAGTTTCATAGATTTACATCATGAGTTCTTTTTTTGTTCCTTTTTTTTTTCTGTTTAAGCTAAATTGGATGGTAGAAATTAATCTCATATTTTCACGGCGCTTTGTTACTTGATCTCGTGCTTGTGTACTCGAAGTTGTGCTTTTTTGGGGATTGGCTGCTGCAATTTGGCTCTGCTCTTTTGAAGTTGATCAACCGTGTACAATTTACGATCAATTTCCTCTTTTGAGACAGATCTGCCCATCGGCGATTCTCTTTCTTGCAGATTCCGTCGTCCCCTTTGTATTATATTCTTTGATCAGCTCAGATTGGAGTTTAGATCCATCATTTGCTGATAGTTCTTTTCTCTTTTTATATGTGATTCCGGTTAGCAGGTAACAAATGGCGCAGATTTTGTTGCACGGAACGCTCCATGCAACGATCTTCGAGGCGGATAACCTCACGAACCCGCACAGGGCTTCGGGTGGCGCTCCACACTTCTTCCGCAAGGTAAATTTTTTAAACTACTATGAACACTCAGCTCAACTGAGCTCATATTTCTTCGATCCTTATGCGTCGTCCTCTTTGCGTTTATGGCGTTCGTTCGGTGTGTTCTGCTAGTTGTGTTGTTCTCTTTGATTATGCCGGATCTCTCTCCAAATTGTTATCTTGTTTTGCTCATAAACTAGATTTCCAGAATCTTCTTTCTGAAAAGCAAAAAAAAGTTAAATGGGAATTTTTGTGTGCCAGATTACATGTATGTCAAAACATAAAAGGAATTTATGAAAAATTAAAACAGCCGAACCTGTCTGAATCCTGAAGACGAGAAATTGATATCCATCTTATGCTCAGTTTTAGTATGAGACTAATTTTGGATGGGCTATTGATGCTTGTATGCCGTGATTGACGTTTATTCTTATGTTTCACTTTTTTTTCTGACATTGATTGTATGCTGCTTCATTTGTTTATTTTATTATAATTTCTTTCTGCACTGTGAAATGCTTGTAACAGCTCGTTGAAGGTATTGAGGATACTGTGGGTCTTGGCAAAGGTTCCTCGAAACTTTATGCAACTATTGATCTGGAGAAGGCTCGAGTTGGCCGAACCAGGATGATTTCAAATGAACCTGTTAACCCACGTTGGTATGAATCTTTTCACATATACTGTGCACATATGGCATCAAATATCATCTTCACTGTCAAATTCGACAATCCTATTGGAGCAACACTGATAGGAAGAGCTTATTTACCCGTTACCGAGATTCTTGATGGTGAGGAGGTGGATAGGTGGCTAGAAATTTGCGATGAAGACCGCAATCCTTGTGAAGATGCTAAGATCCATGTGAAATTGCAATATTTTGATGTCTTAAAAGATCGTAACTGGGCAAGAGGCGTGCGAAGTGCAAAATATCCTGGAGTTCCTTATACATTTTTCTCTCAGAGACATGGTTGCAAGGTAACATTGTACCAAGATGCTCATGTTCCTGACGACTTCATTCCGCAAATTCCACTTGCAGGTGGGAAATGCTATGAGCCCCATAGGTGCTGGGAGGACATTTTTGATGCGGTAAGTAATGCGCAGCATCTGATATACATCACTGGATGGTCTGTATACACAGAGATCAAACTGATAAGAGACTCCAAGAGGCCAAAACCGGGTGGAGATATGACCCTTGGAGAACTTCTTAAGAAAAAGGCTAGCGAAGGCGTACGAGTGCTTATGCTTGTTTGGGATGACAGGACATCTGTGGGATTGCTAAAGAAAGATGGTCTTATGGCAACACATGATGAGGAAACTGCAAATTATTTCCATGACACAGATGTGCACTGTGTTTTATGCCCCCGCAATCCTGATGATGGCGGAAGCTTTGTTCAGGACTTGCAAATTTCTACAATGTTCACTCATCATCAGAAGATTGTTGTTGTTGACCATGAGATGCCTAGCAAGGGTTCTCAACAGCGGAGAATTGTGAGCTTTGTTGGGGGCATTGACCTTTGTGATGGAAGATATGACACACAATATCATTCTTTGTTCAGGACATTAGACTCAGCCCATCATGATGACTTTCATCAGCCAAATTTTCCCGAGGCTGCCATTACAAAAGGCGGACCTAGGGAGCCTTGGCATGATATCCATTCGCGTCTTGAAGGACCTATTGCTTGGGATGTTTTGTTCAATTTTGAGCAGAGATGGAGGAAGCAGGGAGGAAAAGATGTTCTTGTCGAGCTCCGTGATCTATCTGACATCATTATTCCTCCTTCTCCTGTCATGTTTCCAGAGGACAAAGAGGTTTGGAATGTCCAACTTTTCAGATCTATTGATGGAGGTGCTGCTTTTGGCTTCCCTGACACCCCAGAGGATGCTGCTAGAGCTGGGCTTGTTAGTGGAAAGGATAACATCATTGATAGAAGCATACAAGATGCTTACATAAATGCCATCCGTAGGGCAAAGAACTTTATCTATATTGAAAATCAATACTTTCTTGGTGGTTGTTTTGGATGGAAAGCTGATGATATAAAACCTGAGGATATTGGTGCATTACATCTGATCCCTAAAGAGTTGTCTTTGAAAATTATTAGCAAGATCGAAGCTGGGGAGCGCTTTACTGTATATGTTGTTGTTCCAATGTGGCCAGAGGGTGTGCCAGAAAGTGGATCTGTTCAAGCAATCTTAGATTGGCAGAGGAGGACAATGGAGATGATGTATACAGACATCATTGAAGCTCTCCAGGCAAAAGGAATTGAAGCTAATCCAAAGGACTATCTCACTTTTTTCTGCTTGGGAAATCGAGAGGTAAAGAAGAGTGGAGAATATGAACCTGAGGAGCAGCCTCCACCAGACACTGACTATTGCCGGGCTCAGGAGGCCAGGCGGTTCATGATCTATGTTCATACAAAGATGATGATTGGTAACATCTTAAAATCCATAACTAATCCCTATTCTTTTGAAATTTCTCTTTTCTGGATAATGTTTAATAGGCATATTCATTATGACCATATACAACTCAATTATATCTCTTGATCATGCACATCGTGGTTAATAACACTTTGATTTAAAACAAGCTACATGTAGTAGTAGCAATGTTATTTTTTACTAATTTTCTTTGATATCTTTTATGACCCTGGGAGCTGATCTATAAATGAGAGAAAAACTGATGAAAGGCAATGGTTTTACTATATTATTCATTTTCATTGTCAAAATAACTCTGTATATAACAGGTAATTTATATAGTTTATCTGATGGCTGATGTGTTCACTCTGGTTAACCTTCATTTGTAAGAAATGAAGTAGTCAAATATGTCCAGTCACATTAAATGTGCTTTTGAATCTTTATTCTTTATTCTTTCTAGATGCAATTGGTTTGTTTTTTTAAAAAAATTATTAAACCATTATTGTATAACAAGCATGTGTATAAAGACTTTACAAGTAGGGATTGAACCCTTGACCTTACACAACATGCACAAATGTTCTAAGCATCTAACCTACTGGAGGTTGACCAATTGGCTTATTCTTAAGTATTTCCAGGTTCCGCAGCCACTTGTTCTATATCATGCTAGTTTGATGAGTCTGATGCTGTTTGAACTGTGCTTACATTATTCAGGGTGATGAAATACTGATTACTTCAATTGTTGTTTCAGTTGACGATGAGTATATTATAGTTGGTTCAGCCAACATCAACCAGAGGTCAATGGATGGAAGCAGGGACTCTGAGATTGCTATGGGAGGATACCAACCATATCATTTATCTACTAGGGAGCCAGCCAGGGGGCAGATCCATGGTTTCCGGATGGCCCTCTGGTACGAGCACCTCGGAATGCTTGATGATGTTTTCCAAAGTCCGGAGAGCTTGGAGTGTGTGCAGAAGGTTAACAGGATTGCTGATAAGTACTGGGATCTATATTCATGCGATGATTTAGAACGTGATCTCCCAGGACATCTTCTCAGCTATCCTATAGGAATCTCCAGCGATGGAACAGTCACAGAGTTGCCTGGAATGGAGTTCTTCCCTGACACCAAAGCCCGGATCCTCGGATGCAAATCTGACTATCTTCCTCCCATCCTCACAACATAACTAGTTCACCATACTTGTGCTCTCGCCTCTCCTGCTTTTGTGTATTTGTTTCTTCAATAATAATGGCTGTGGTGAGCCAAGGAATAATGGTGAAGGAATACGGTTTGTCATCAGCACTTTATTGGAGCTGCTTAATTGCCAGTTAACTTTTTAGGGTTTGGGTCATCTCTAGGACATCTATTACAAGATGCAGCGTGCTTATTGTTTGGACTATTATCTCTGGCTTTGCTATACCTGTGATTTTTCCTTGTGATGGATTCGACATGGTTGGATTTTGTAATGTTACATTCACGTTGACGATGATTGCATTATTCTCTGGGGTAAAATTTGAGCACTGAATTTTAGTCTCAGTTCTTTCAAATTAATGGGATCATCAAAAAAATCTGAATGAAAATTATTGTATTATTTGCACATAATTAGTTAGCGAGACTTAATATGATATGTGCCAAATTTTAATTTTATTTACAGATTTAACTTAACAAACTAGTTATTATTATTATTAATTTTCTATGAAGCATCAATTGTTTTTTTTCCATTTCACTTTCTTGCAATAAATGTGGAGCAACTAGTCACAAAAACGATTGGCTTCGAGGTCTTTCCTTATGATCTCTTCCACAAGATTCTCCACCTATTCATCACGTGAATCCTTGGATATATATTATTTCTCTGCATTAAGCGTTTGTCTTTTGTTCTAAGAAGAAGAAAAAAAATGTACCACCAAACTCTTGTTTCATCAGATTACTTAATCAAACTCTCATGGGTCGGCAATGGCGGACACTTGTCCCATTCTTCCCCTAACTCTTCATTTTCTTGGGAGACTTGTGCTCCTTCAGCAATTTGCCCACCCTAACTTTTCAGTCTTTTTCAACTTGCTTTCTCATGCAAGCAAAAGGGAGGAGAAGAAGAAAGAGGATGCATTGGGTAAGAGAGGAGAACGACCACTTGACTTGATGACTTGATCCCAACCAACAAGGACAGGCCTATTTGTTTATTCTTTTAATATTTATTGGTGCAATTTGGGTCTCGTCTCTCTTTGGTTCTATTTTACATTTATTGAACTTAATTTTAAAAAAAATCAAAATTTAACCCAAAAAAAAACATCTAGATTTAATTGAACTTAATTTGATTTATTTTTATGAGATCTTTTTTTAAATAAAAATAAAAATAAAAATAACTACATTGATGTTCCTTTATTTGAACTTAATAATTGTGTGAACCCTCCCGAATATTTTTATAGCAACTCCTATTTTTTTATAAAATTAAATATTTTCATCATCTGTCAATATATAATTGCTTTTCTAAACTAATAATACGAAAAATCTATAAAATTTTTAATTCGAGGAATATTTTGAAACAACAAAGATTCATGCAATTAGTTTTGGATAAAAGGAAAGAATAACAAAGAAGATTCATTGGGTGCTTTAAATTGAGCTAAAACAAAGAAGATACATTCTGAATCGAATATGCCAAATTTGTTTATCCCTATCTAAAAACTGAAGAAGAGAGAAGAAGATTCCTAGCAATAGCATGCTTCAACCCTGGTCCACCTCACACCACTTCAAAGGTTAATACATCACTATTAACTTTAATCATCTCCTTCCTTCTAATTAATTGTTAATCTTTTGTCCCTTTTTTAATCTGTCCAAGCTTATGTGAAGATTCCCGGAACATTCTCTCTTGGCTGACAGTAATAATTACTCCACCTCCTTCCTCTTTGTCAATATACCATTGGCTAGCTCCAATTATTGTCCTTGTGCTCTCTGTTTCTCTATCCATTTCTTCCAGCTTCTTTAAATGGTAAAGTCACTTCTAAACTATTATTTATACATTACAATAAAGATTAATAATGATGATTATATAACATGCTAGCATTATTAATGTTCAAGTTTACTATTAATCTTAGTTTTGAGCTCTTATTTGCATTTTGGAGCTATAGAATAATTCAAAATTAGTACTACTATATATAACACAGTGTTCAAAACAAAATTCTCTCCTATTTAAAATGAAGCAAGTGTGAGGCATAACAAACAAAGTCAAAAGCAGGACAAATGGGGCTCTGGTTGTGTGACATCATCCAATAAAAGAGAGAAAGGTGGAGTTGCATTCAAACAAGCTTGCAAGTCTTAAAGGAATGAATGAGAAGGCAAAAATTATTTAGATGGATGGATAAGAACAGAGAGGGGGGAGTATGATTAATGATTAATTATTAACCCTGCTGTGCTAATGTCATGCTGCATTATTATTGCCTCAGAGAAGACTAGATGACAATGGCAACTGCAGCTTCCTTCCCTTCCCTTCTCTTTAGGGGAAGTCGACTTGGCTGTCGACTTGGCTCAACATCTCTGCCACAAATTAATGCTGAATTAATTATTAATTATTCAGTCCTCATAATTAGTTTTAATTTAATTCCTTATTTTTTATTTTAATCTAACTTGCATTTCTCTCTCTCTTTCTCTCTCGTCATCTCATTTGAACTACTTTATTATATCTTGTTGCCTACAGTATAAAAAGCCATGTTCCGACACTGCAACTTCACATGTTACAGTCCTCACGGATCGCCAACACCACCATGTCCTCCTCCTCCTCCTCCCTCATGACCTCCCACGGGGTGGCGCTGGCCACCGCCGTCGCCGTCTCCGGCACCATGATCCTGCTCGCCCTCTGCCGCCCCAAGCCCCCCGTCCTCGACGACCCCAATTCCGCCGCTCCCAGCTGGTGCCCCCAGCTGCCACGCTCCTGCATCTCCTCCTCCGGTACGTCCCTCCTCACTCCTCCCGCTTCTCTGCTCTCCGTACCCTAATCTTCCCGCCTTAATTCGTTGCTAATTAAGCAGAGGAGAGGAAGAAGCTCAAGAACGAGAAGAAGAAGAAGAAGAAGAAGCGAGTCCAGTTCGCGGCGGAGGTGGTGGAGTTCGCCGTGACCAGCTGCAATGAGGCGGCCGCGACGGTGGAGACCCACGAGGAGGAGCGTCGGCCGGCGAGGCGGATGCCGGCGAACAGAGCGGCTCTCTACAACGGAATTCTCCGGGATCGAGTGATGCAGCGGATGACCTACTCCTACTAATTATTTTTCTCTTAATTAACCTTTGTAATTAGCCATTGTAATCATACGATTAATCATTAATCTCAATTACGCCTCTTTAATTATCTTACTTAATTTGGATTAATTAATACATCATGATGATGATGATGGAGTTGGTTGGTAGTTGCGTAAGTCTGGATCCACATGCGCTGTCGATGGCGTCAAGAAACCCTTCCACTAACCATGGTTAAATTAATTAAGAAAACAATAATTACGTCATATTAATTTAGATTAATTTTGGAGGGACAAAACAATAATTACGTCATAAAGGCGAGGCGGTTGACCGACAATTATTGGTTGCGAGGAGGACTAGTTAAATGCCCAATTAATTAGAATTTAGTTTAATCCCCCGTCGTCATGATGATGCCACGTGCAATTTGTTTGGCGGAACAAGCGTTGGTGGCCACTCGCCATGACGCCATCCAATTTAATCCTTTTGTTTAGTTAATTAATTAATTGCAATTAATGGAGTGGGGTGTGGCGTGTGCGGATCGTGAGAATAATTGAGTCATATATATATTACTTGAAGGGTCTTTTCGAGAAAATGCAGTGTGACGACTGACGAGACTCGAGAGGCGCGAGGAATCCACTCGGTGTGCAGAGAATATACGCGAAGCATGTCATCTTGATAACCAGGATTTGGTCAAATCATGGTCAACATCGCCGGTTTAAATTATTACAGTGGGTTCGATGGTTCGTATTGCGTAATGGGTTGGCTGTTTTACAATAAGGTCCATATTTTGGGCTTTATTTTATATGACGCATTATGATGTTTTATTCAATTAACATTTTTTTCTGTCCTAAATGATTGCTGCTCACTAGCTAATTAAATTCATCGAATCATGTCTCCATGTTGAGCTCAATGCCAAATTTAGTAGAACATTGGCAAAGATTCCTCTTTTGATATGCCCCAACCAATACCAACGCGACAAGTGCCCTCAGCGAGTGGCTAATAAAATAGTGCCATTATTTTGTCGAGGAAGCCATCTTAAGTACTTAACAATGAGGGACAAGAACACCAGCTTGCCGTGATGGTAGTTTATAATCCCCCAATCAAGCCTTATCTTGATTGCTATCCAATAATGTGATCAATTTTTTGACCAAAATGATTATAAACTAACATCATCTTAAACAGGAAAAATATATATAATAAGCAAAAATAACCTATCATTTTTAAAAAAATTATTTTTGTCATTTTACAAAATTAAATTAAATGCCACAAATATTATATCCAAAAGCTTGTGATTGATTCATGAATCCAATTTAATTAATTTATCAATAAAATAAAATAAATATAAATATATTGTACCACCCATGAACACTCACACGAATACCTAACTTCCTAACCAATTCCGTTAAATTTGACCAACCGAACGATGGTGCCTAATCCACTATTGTCGTTATATTTAACCGCCATAGGCCATGAAGGCAGTTAGGTTAGCACGTCCAAATAAATTAAATAGGAAATATTAAGTAAATAAATTCGGCGTTACCCCATTTTGATTAAATAAATAAATTTAATCAGCTAGCCAACCAATCTGTGTTCGACAACTAGCAACCGTATCGAGGGTGAGTCGGCGCTCGCCACGTGGGCGGACTGGACCTGGGTCACGTCGAGACGAAAATTAAGACCCATGGGCGTCAATTCACAGGTCACGATGAGCCCGACCGGTTCGGGGCCGTGAGCCACAAGATGGAAAACAACCAATTGCGGGTCGACAACTTCGTGCTTGGGTGGTGGATGTGGTCCACGTGTCCTATGATTCAACAGGTTGAACCGTGGCCGTCATTGAATCTATTGGGACCGTAAGTATTTTTTTAATCAAAAATAAAGCATCTAAATTAAAAGCCTGTCGGGGCATAGCCAAAAAAGTCAAGGTACAAAATTTTCTCCAATTCAAGAGGACGAATAGATGGCCACACCAAAACATCATGGTGGCACCTAGTCTTATTTGTTGTCCAATGGGCAGCTTTGTTGGCTCCTCTATAACAAAATAAAAACTTATCAAAATTACAATACGATGCAAGAAAAAGAATATCAGCAACAACAAAACTGATCTGCCAAGGTACGTCAATCTTCTTTGTCAAAGCATCGACCAAAATTTTGGAGTCCAACTGCACTTGAAAACGCGGGAGCGAGTGTTCCGAGGCAAAAATGAGACAATATTTAATTGTCATTGCCTCCAAAAAAATAGCAAAGTCATCAATTACAACAGAATTCACAGCAAACAAACACAACCCATCAGAAGATTTAACAATAAAACCAATCCCACATGTAAAGTTAAAAAAGGATGCATCACAATTTATCTTAAGAATACCCTATGGTGGAGAATTCCAAATAACATTGGATCGAGTTTGAGAAGAATTGCTCTCAGACTTTGATGTACCGAAGTAGATTTCAGACTATAATTTGGGAATATACATATTGCATAAGAAGAAGATTAAGAGTAAGAGAGAATAAAATAATCAAGTAAATAAAGGTTTGCAAAGTCTTTTGGGAGATTTGTCATCCACTGGAGCATGAGCATGAAGAAATAAAGAAGAGACAAGTTGGGCTTCAAGTGGGAGGACAAAGCACGGTGGTCCAGATTTGAAATTGTAGTCGGCGCATGAAGACATCTCTCCATCATTTTGTTTCCACCAAGAAACAACTTCAAACACATCAAGTTGAAACTAGAAACTAGGATATATAATTATTTGAAATACACACAATGAATTATAGCAAAAGTCACATGGATTCTAAGTTCTAGATGAGGTCAATGAAAACTAGAAATATAAGGATGATGAGAACTTTCTACAAGTATAAAAACACAAGGTTGTGGCCATGAAGATTCTTCTCAAGGAATGTAAATACAATCATCAGATGGAGGCATATATCAATGTCGCCCAAATTGAGGAGTTGTGTTGTGTTGCCAAACCCTTGAAAACATTGTAGTTTCTCCTCCTCCATGTATCACAAGGTGCAAGATTTCCACTTGTGGGACCCTCATGTCCCTGTTGAAAGACAGCTCAAGATTAATTTCCACCAAGCAATCATCAAGTGATCATCACTTGTTCACCACTAATTAATTCTCAAACATAACCTAATACCACTAATTGAAATGATGCATTAATTGTTATCTTTGGGCTGCATGTGTTGGATGGATGGGCTAATATATTAATTGTTTTCTGCCCACAAAAATGATGCATTAATTAATTGGGAAACATATATTTAGGTGGAATTATTTGTTTAATTTGGTGTTTTCAAATTGATTTGAACCAAATAAAAGCACCTCGACTTATTTTTTTAGTTTAATAGGTTAATATCAGGTATTGCAAGCATTTTTTTTAAATTATTGTAACTTTTAAATTTCCAAAACTCACACATTATCATGTTTCGTTCGATCATTTTACCGATAATCCATATTACCTCGGTATAGCCTCTATGAGAGGTGAGTATGTGAATTATCATTTAATGATAATTTTAAATTCCAATATTTTAAAGCTCACACCATCAAATTTTGACAAAAGTTTTTGGACAATTTTTTATGAAGGTAAAAAAAATATAAAATTAGATTGTCATCTATGTTAATCAAACATGTCAAACGGGATAATATTATATTATCAGTAAATTAAAAATTATAATCTATCTTATGGTAATATAGATTATCAATATATATAATATTACTAAGCAAGGTATCAAATGCAACATCAGTTGGATGGCTAATTATTTCACAAAACAAAGTAGTTAATCCATTTGATGGCCCAAATATGTACCAGACTGGAAGAATGGCTCAGTCAAGTTTGGTCCAATTTATAAGGGCCCACTTTTGACCCAAATGAATCACTCAAATCTACTTCTTTTATTTTTTTGGGTAGGAATTAAAATGATTGATTGAAATTGATAGGAGCGTGCATGGGTACCGGATAGACCCAGAATCGATTGAAACCTATCCGATCGGATAATTTTTGGATAGATCCGAATTAATTTCGGATGAGGTCCGTGATAAAAATTAAGAAATCGGTTAAAATCGATTTCGGTTCTGGGTCCAACACATCGGGTACCCGAAACCTATACCATGTTGGAACCTATTTTTGGAGCCTGTTGGCATCTGTTGAAACCTGTTCTAGAACTATAAATTAACAAGTTTCAATAGGGTACCCGGAATCGAAATCGGAACCTGTGGTTCCGAGTAGGGTATAGTTCTAGATTCTGGTAGGATAGGATCCAGTTCCAAAACTTAGAAATCGGTCCTATATAGGGTAGAGTTTGACTATCATAAAAAATACAAGTTATCTGAATCGGCTCACCACTTGAAATTGATATACATGTATCTTGAGATGTATTGATTGATATAATAAATTAGAAACATAATAAATAAATATCCAAATATATTAAAGTATTTTTTAAAAATTAAAATAATTTTACCAAAAAAATTATTAAAATATTTTTAAAATTAAAATAATTTTACCAGCAATCTTATTAAAGTATTTTTCGAAACTATAATTTCAAAATTAGAATAATTTTATGAAAAATCTTATTAAAGTATTTTCTAAAACTAAAATAATTTAACACGAAATATAATTAAAGCATTCTTCAAAAATAGAATAATTTTATGAGAAAATTTATTAAAATATTTTTCAAAACTAGAATAATTTTACTAGAAATTTAATTAAATTATTTTTCAAAATTAGAATAATTTTACGATAAATCTTATTAAAATATTTTTCAAAACTAGAATAATTTTATGAGAAATCTTATTAAAGTATTTTCCAAATTTAGAATAATTTTACGAGAAAATTAATTAAAGTATTTTTCAAAACTAAAATAAATTTACCAGAAATTTAATTAAATCATTTTTCAAAATTAAAATAATTTTACGAAAAATTTAATTAAAGTTTTTTTCAAAACTATAATAATTTTACGAGAAATCTCATTAAATTATTTTTCAAAACTAGAATAATTTTATGAAAAATCTTATTAAAATATATTCCAAAACTAAAATAATTTGACGAAAAATCTTATTAAAGTATTTTTCAAAACTAGAATAATTTTACGATAAATTTAATTAAAATATTTTCCAAAACTAGAATAATTTTACGAGAATCTTATTAAAGTATTTTTTTCAAAACTAGAATAATTTTAAGAGAAATTTAATTAAAACATTTTCCAAAACTAGAATAATTTTACGAGAAATTTAATTACAGTATTTTCCAAAACTAGAATAATTTTATGATAAATCTTATTAAATTATTTTTCAAAACTAGAATAATTTTACGAGAAATTTAATTAAAATATTTTTCAAAACTAAAATAATTTTACGAGAAATCTTATTAAAGTATTTTTTTCAAAATTAGAATAATTTTACGAGAAATTTAATTAAAACATTTTTCAAAACTAAAATAATTTTACTAGAAATTTAATTAAAACATTTTTTAAAAACTAGAATAATTTTTCGAGAAATCTTATTAAAGTATTTTTCAAAACTAGAATAATTTTACGATAAATTTAATTAAAGTATTTTTTAAAACTAGAATGATTTTACGATAAATTTAATTAAAGTATTTTCCAAAACTAGAATAATTTTACGAGAAATCTTATTAAAGTATTTTTCAAAACTAGAATAATTTTACGAGAAATTTAATTAAAGTATTTTTTAAAATTAGAATAATTTTACGAGAAATTTAATTAAACCATTTTTCAAAACTTAAATAATTTTACAAGAAATTTTATTAAAGTATTTTTCAAAACTAGAATAATTTTACGAGAAATTTAATTAAAGTATTTTCCAAAATTAACTAATTTTATAAGAAATCTTATTAAAGTATTTTTTTTCAAAATTAGAATAATTTTACGAGAAATTTCATTAAAGTATTTTCCAAAACTAGAATAATTTTATAAAAAATTTAATTAAAGCATTTTTTCAAAACTAAAATAATTTTATGAAAAATCTTATTAAAGCATTTTTCAAAACTAGAATAATTTTACGAGAAATCTTATTAAAGTATTTTTCAAAACTAGAATAATTTTACGAAAAATCTTGTTAAAGTATTTTTTTCAAAACTAGAATAATTTTACGAGAAATTTAATTAAAATATTTTCCAAAACTAGAATAATTTTACGAGAAATCTTATTAAAGCATTTTTCAGAACTAAAATAATTTTACGAGAAATTCAATTAAAGCATTTTCCAAAACTAGAATAATTTTCCAAGAAATCATATTAAAGTAATTTTTCAAAACTAGAATAATTTTACGAGAAATTTAATTAAAGCATTTTTCAAAACTAGAATAATTTTAAGAGAAATTTAATTAAAGCATTTTCCAAAATTAGAATAATTTTACAAAAAATCTTATTAAAGCATTTTTCCAAAACTAAAATAATTTTACGAGAAATTTAATTAACGTATTTTCGTTACGAGAAATTTAATTAAAATATTTTTTAAAACTAAAATAATTTTACGAGAAATTTTATTAAAGCATTTTTCAAAATCAAAATAATTTTACGATAAATCTTATTAAAGTATTTTTTTTCAAAATTAGAATAATTTTACGAGAAATTTAATTAAAATATTTTCCAAAACTAGAATAATTTTACGAGAAATCTTATTAAAGTAATTTTCAAAATTAGAATAATTTTACGAGAAATTTAATTAAAGCATTTTTTATAACTAGAATAATTTTATGAGAAATTTAATTAAAGTAATTTTCAAAACTAGAATAATTTTACGAGAAATTTCCAAAAGCGGTATAAGTGTAGAAATACCCAAAATTGGAATCAAATAGTAAAATTTTAATTTTACCCTCCTATATTATAAATATTGAGAAGATGTTTTAATTTCTTAAAAGATATTCTATAATTCATAAAATTATTCGTATGAATTAAAAAATGTGACGAGTTTTGTGGGACCTGCAGATGATGAGATAATTTATTGTTCAAGAGTTTCAACAAAATCTAGAACAAATTCAAATCTTATTGGAAAATATATTTTAAATTTTTTTAAAAAATATAATTCATAAATTATTACGAACCAAAAGAAATATGAGGAGATTTATGAGATAATTTAATGTGAATAAAACTCTTGAAATTATCTCAATAAAAATATATTTTATTTTTTTAATTCATAAAATTATTCTTAGACACTTAAAAAAAAATATGAGGAAAATCACGCGGGCCATAGTTTTCGAAATAAATCTTGTTCAAAAGTTCTCGAAAACCGTGTTTTAAGAGTATTTGAGTCTTTTGATATACAATATTTTGTTCAGAATAGCAATTTTCATGAATTAAGTTTCTGTCAACTTAATTTTTTTTGACAATATATACATGAAAAATTAATTCACCTTTTAAGTGAAGTAATTTTTTAATTTAAAATTGCAGATGCATATTAATTTATCATTAATATAAATTTAAGGTGGGTGAAATAAAGTATATAATTAATAAAGAGACATGAATGCTTATGCTTGCACTCATTCATGCATGTGACGTAATAATCAATTAATAACCTGGAAATTGCAAGTGGAGAGCGACAGCAAGTAAACATGCATGCATGTGTCTTCATCTTCCTGGATGATACGTATATAATGAAAAGCTCAGATGCATGCATGTGAATATGTCTTCATCTTCCTCGCAATTAATCAATTCTCTTTAGCCTTTTAAAATATAAAACATGCATTCCACGTATATATATATATTCTAATGCATTTACAAAGTCATTCGGACAAATATTAGAATAATCATTAATTTCCCAACATGTACATGATTTGATTCTCGTACCTTAATTGCTGGTCGTCATCCCCAGCTTGAAAAATAAGACATATTAAAAATAAGAAAATTAATGAATTTAATTTAAACTATAGCGAAATTAACTCATCTAACTCAAATTTTAATTTACATCAATTCTAACCTAAAATTTCAAATTAACATCAATTATGTTATGTTGTCAAGTTCGGTTAATAAAATGGTTAATTGCTGACGTGGTATCCTATTTGGTAAAAAAACATACAAAATTTTAATCTGACATTCATATATCCTTAGTCGAACTCCCATACTACCCGCTTAGTAATATGACTTGACAATCGGCTATAGTTGCTAACTATGATGCCACGTCATATTAGTAAGCAAAGTAGTAAGGGAGTTCACGTGGGAAGAATATCGAGTTAGAATTTTGTAAATTTGTTTTTTTAATTTTCGGCAGCTAATTTGTGTATATAATTAAGTATTTAAAATTAATATATTAATTATTGAATGAGATGTCACGTCAATAACTAACGGTTTCATTAACAACAACTTGACGATGGAATATAATTGATGTTAGTTCGAAACTTCATATTAGAATTGATGCAAATTAAAAGTTGAATTATATTTATGGACGACAACGATTCGATTAACCGCATTTTTTGTGATTAACCGAAATCGATTAAAAATCCATTAATCGAAATCAAAATCAATCGATTTCAAATACTAGTATACAAAATCGAAACCGACATGGTTTTGATTATCCAACGAATAACCGAAATCAATTAGTGGGTTCAAATAGAATTGATTACAAACGCATAACCGATTAGTAAAATAAAATTTGAAATATATAAAAATTCGCAAAATAGCTACTATTGCCCGTTTTGGTTACTAGTTAACCACAAATAACTGGTAACCAAAATCGAAACATATAATCGATTTTCGATTACTGATTAATCCGCGACTCGATAATCGAAATCGAATTGATTTTAATCGATTTTTTTTATTTTACTAACCGAAATCGAAATTGAACTATAAATTCACTATCTAAAATTGAATTTTTACGATTCGATTAACGAGATTTAATTATCATCCCTAATTAGATTTATTAGTTTTGCCATAATTTGAGTTAAATTCATTATTTTTTTTATTAAAAATATTAAAAATATAACAAAAATTATTTCAAACGACTGACAGCAACCGTTTGATCTCGCGTCCAATGGCATCTACACCGTCGCTTTGTGACATCAATTAAGGTCAATCATTTCGTCTCATAACCTCGCTAGCTGCAGCCGCTGAAGCCACCAAACGGCCGGGAACCCATGGCGGCTGAGATTGCCCCAGAATGGTCTCGAGCGGGCACTGTCGTCTGCTTTGGAATTTGGAAGAACATTGAAGCTTTCAAGTAAAGCATATACACTGAATCTCGATAAGCCAGGTGGCTCTGACGGCGCCGTTCATGCCGGAGCCGGCGACCATGGTCTGCTTGACGCGGGTCGATCGCGACAGAGAACGCCCACCGTATAAGAGCGTGTTGTCCGGTGGCGCGAGCAGACGACGGTGTTCGCGGCTTTCGAGTTTTAAACGTGTCGTACGTCGAAGCAGCGTTCTCGAGCCGTCCACCGTCGTTCGATGCGAAAAAGAAGGCAAAGACAGATGTCGTGACGTGGCGATGACCGAGTGGCGAGACAATGAATTTTAGGACAGTAATGAGCAATTTGCCATCGCCCCAGTCGGATGCAATGCTCGACAGGGGTATAATGGTCATCTCGATTCGGTCCATCCCCTCTTCCCCCTTTCCCGTCGCTTTCACCTCAACCTGCCCCTTCTTCCTTCCTTTCCTTCCTCTTCCTCTTCTTCTTCTACTTGCCCCCCCCCCCTCCCTCCTCATTCTCGTACATTGTGCCCTACGCCCCAATCCAAACCACTCCTCTCTCTCTCTCTCTCCATTTTTTCCCCTGCGAACGATCAGGGGTTGTTCTTCTTGATGCTCTCAGTGCTTCTCTTCTTCTTCTTGATTAGCTTTGTGTTGTGTGTGACGGTGGTCGGATTTGTCTCCTCGGTGTTCGTCCTTCCTTGCCCGTGCTCATGGCTGCGCTCGTCAACAATGGAGGTAAATGATGCTTTTTTGTGTGCGTTTGGGTTTAGGATTTGCTAGTCTTTTGTTTAAAACTTGAAAGCATGGTAGGACTTGCTTTCAGATATCAAAAGATGAAATCTTTTTTTTTTGTTTTCCTTTTCAAGCTCATATTGTGATGATGTGATCGCGTAGTTGTATGTCTGGTCTTGCTTTGGATTAGTTTTGGTCATATTGAATAGGAATCTAAAACAAAGTTCGTGGATGATTGTTGTCAATCAAGATCAAAACTTTGCATTCTTCTTCTATATTAAGAGCTGGTTTTCTAAGATTTTTTGTGGGTTGGATTGGACTCCTCTTCAAATAATTCATGTTAGCTTCTAGGATTTGCACGAGGTTCTGGATTTTGCCTCAAAGATTAGATTTTAACAATCTTTTTTGCTTTTGCAGGCGGCGATAATACCTGCCGTTTGTCTCGAACTCGAAAGATCGATGTTTACTACCCACCCTGCAAGAGAGCTCGGGTCGTTGGTCCTCTCACCACCGGAGCAGCAGAAGCAAAGGAGCAGAGCCGCTCGATCGACTCCCTTCCCAACGAATGCCTCTTTGAGATCCTTAGGCGTTTACCAGGAGACAAAGAACGGAGCAACTCTGCCTGCGTGTCCAAGCATTGGCTTATGCTTCTGAGCAGCATTCGTGCCACCGAACTCTCTGTCGTTCAGAAGAGGCCCAGCGAGGAATCAATGAAGAGGCCCTTACCGGACCTCAATAAGGATGCGCCTGCAGATGGACAGGAGAGCGAGAACAACGGGTACCTCACCAGGCGCTTGGATGCGAAGGAGGCTACTGATATCAAGCTTGCTTCTATCGCCCTCGGCACTTGCAGCCGCGGTGGACTGGGAAAGCTTTTCATCAGAGGGAGCAATTCAACTCGGGTGACTAATGTTGGGCTCTCCGCAGTTGCCCATGCTTGTCCTTCCCTCCAGGTTCTGTCCCTGTGGAAAGTTCCCCTCATTACTGACGAGGGCCTGTTGGAGATTGCTGATGGATGCCCGTTGTTGGAAAAGCTCGACCTCTGCCAATGCCCGCAGATTACGGACAAGGGCTTGATAGCTGTTGCTCAGAAGTGCTCCAACTTGACATCTTTGGCAATTGAATCCTGCTCAAGCATCCATAATGAAGGCCTCCAAGCTATTGGTCGTTGCTGTCCCAACTTGAAGTCGATTACCATCAAGGATTGCCCGCATGTTACTGATCAAGGAATTGCTGCTCTCGTCTCTTCAGCCTCATCTTCCTTGGAAAGAATCAAGCTTAAGTCTTTGAACATCAGTGATATAACTCTCGCTGTCATCGGTCATTACGGGAAGAATATAATTGACTTATCCCTCACCTCCCTCCAGAATGTCAGTGAGAAGGGATTCTGGGTCATGGGAAACACTCTTGGCCTGCAGAAGCTGAGGTTCATTTCTATCACTTCTTGCAGTGGGCTTACAGATCTAGGATTGAAAGCTATTTCAAAGGGTTCACCCCTCTTGAAGCAGCTCCATCTTCGCAGATCTTGCTACCTGTCTGATGTTGGTTTGACAGCTTTTGCTGAAACAGCAAGGGCACTTGAGAATTTGCATCTTGAGGATTGCAACCGGTTCACTCTGATCGGCGTTCTTACTGCTCTTTCTAAATGCAATCCAGAACTAAAATCACTTGCTCTAGTAAGATGTTTGGGCATCAAAGACATCTCTTCATGCCCAATCCAGCTACCAGCATGCATGTCACTTAGGTCTCTCACCATTCGAGATTGCCCGGGTGTGACTAGTGCCAGTTTGCAAGTTGTCGGGAAGATCTGTCCTCAGTTACAAAATGTAGACTTGAGTGGACAAGTTGGCGTGACCGATGCTTCGCTCATCCCGCTGGTTGAGAGCTCAAATGTGGGCTTCATGGAGGTCAATTTGAGTGGCTGTGTTAACGTGACAGATGCATTGGTTACTTTGCTGGTTAAGTCACACGGAAGCACTCTGAAGACACTTAATCTTGATGGTTGCAAAAAGATCACCGATGGAAGCCTCCTAGCAATTGCAGACACTTGCTCTGTGCTTGATGATCTTGATCTGTCAGGTTGCTCGGTGACCGATTATGGCGTGGCAGTTCTTGCATCAGCAAGACAGCTTAACTTGCGCATGCTCTCTCTTGCGAATTGCTCCAAGGTCACAGAGAAGAGTCTCCCGTTCTTGGGCAACTTGGGTTGTTCTATGGTGGGTTTGAATATTCAGCATTGCAGCTTGATCAGCAACCTTGCAACTGGATTACTGGAGGAGAAGCTATGGTGGTGCGATATCATTTCCTAGATGAACAGAAAGGCTAAAACTTGGTGCAGGGAGTCTTATCAATTTGCTTCTACACCATAAACAGGATCATGGAAAAAAAGCAATCTTTCCCTTCGGTTTTTTAGCTCATGACCTCTTTGTCAGCGGGTACTCAACTTCCTCCCAGATGTGATCATCTAAAACGGAACTCGGCCGATCTCATTTTTGCTGGTGTCCTCCTCTCTCAAGGGGACTCTGGTTTAAGGTGTTTACCAGTCTTCACTTAGCTGGCTTTCCTCTATTTTGGCCTTGTTCCGGAAGATCACATCACAACCGTATTTGGTCTGCGTTTCAGTTGCATTATCAATTGTGTGAGTCAAGTTATTACAATTGTAGATGTTTTCGGATGATCCGGGTCATGTAATCATGTATCACTTGGGAAGCATCACAGATTTGCTTCTTTGGTGGTGTTTTAGCCAAGCTTCATATTGGCAATGCTGGTGGATCAAACATGTGTGAAACAAGTTTCATTTCAGTCAGTCCTTATGAGTTGTTCTGGTCCAGGCTAAGCTTCATGTCGCCTGAGTCGTCTTCGTCGTTGTCTGAGTCGTCGTCTGTGAGTCGTGTCCTCGGTAGCGTTAGGTTGCTTTTTCAAATTTCTCTGCTTGGATGCCTGAATATCCATGGATTTGGTTATGGCAGCACAGTGTTGGAGAATGCCATGCAAACTTGTATAGGTTTTTTTTCACCAAATCCTACTTTTGCCGGGCTAATGGCCGGGGAATGTAAGCTTTGCAACCTTCTATAATAAATAAACTTGTTCTTGTGGGATATCAAGATTGTCTTTGCACCTGTTGATATGAAGATTAGTCATGAAGAAGATTAGCATTATTGTTCCTCAAGTTGGAAATTTACCAGGCGGCTTTTCTGATCGAGGACGGCCACCAACATTACAAGTGCGAGTTATTATTTAGTGAAGAGATAGAAAGAGAAAGAATCACGTACTGAAACTCGATGATGCCGAGTTTGTGAAATTAATGTCCCACAGCATGATGGTAATTTGTTGGATTTAAGGATAAAAAGGGGATGGAGAATTTCCGTAAAATTAATGAGATAAGCATCAAGCAAGTGGTTTGAGATTCAATGTAGAGAGAGAGTTGTTGACTTTAATTTGGATTCATGATTTAAACACGCAGCTTGAGTTGAGTTGGTGCAGTGCATGTAGACTTTTGCTGTTGTGGATGCATTGAATCGATCACGGATCTTTTTTTTTTGCCTTCTTATTACGTATACATGGCAATGTGTCATTGAACATTCAACTGCACATGAATTATATTTGGGTCCACTTTGAATCCTCCTCTCACGCCCACGGATTCATTCCACCTACTGATTTGGGCGGTTTTGGCTTCCTACTCGAAACCGGTTACCTAATCGAGAATTGTTTTGTGAATTTTGATCAAGAGTGATCATTTGATTTCTCGTAACTATAATTTTTTTAAAAAAAAAACAAGAGTGAAAATGAGTTTTTTTTTACTTGAAATAAAGAAAAAAGTAAAAGAAAATAAGAAGACAAGTTATTAATTTTCTTCTTTTTTTTTCTTCGCACGGCTTCTTCCAATTAGATGATTTGAACTCCCATCATAACATAATTGGTAGATTAGATCTTCAGTCAACTCCCATCATAACATAATTGGTAGATTAGATCTTCAGTCAAATCCAAATCCAACTTAAATAAGATTGGATCGGGTAAAAACTTGGTCCAATCCAATGAAAGTAATCATATTAGATTAGTTCAATGGGTGGATGATATTTTTGCACACCTCTCGCAAGAGGAGGCAACTCAAGTGCCACATATGGCAATTCATTTGATGTCAATTCATCATTACTCACTCGATAAGAAGAGCGCTATAGTGTCAATCCATCAATTGTAATGCGTCTTGTGCGTATGTTTTCGTAATTATATACATTTTGTAATGATTATGTTATAAAGTCAATTTAAAAAATAAACTCTATAATCACACTCAATCCTCTAGCATTTAGGTTTGGACTTTCCGCAATCACATTGGGAAGGCCAAAAGATTAGATTGTCTCTCTTTAGCAAAAATTGGATAATTATATTTCCTTGTAAAATATGCTTATACTTTTAAACCTTTGAGATATAATTTATCACTTTACTTTGTTTTAATTTTTATTTATTTAAATTATATATATATATATATATATATATAATAGTGTTTAATTTAAAATATATAGTAATTTAAGAACTCTAACCAATTGAACATTCAAATCAAATTAGAACTCAATCATATCTATGTATCCTAACGCATCTATACCATTCATTGCACCATTTTAGCGTCTCAACTCTTAAGATTTGAATGATCTATCGTAAAGATACTAATGGCCAATTTACTTTATTAGATAAGATAAGATGAGATAATAAATGAGAAAAAAATTGAATATAATTTTTTTATTTGATGTACATCAAATATAATATTAATTTCATATTCTTTTAATTCAAACATCAAACAAACAAACAAGAGTCCAAAATTCATTTATCATTTTATTCTCATTTATTTCAAGAAGCAAACCTGCTCTAAAAGATTAGAGTATCCAATTAACGTTAATCATGCATTACTCCTAACTAGCATTAACCCTACGTTACCCCCACTAGCATTAAATAATATATTAACTCCGAGTGAAATTTTGTCTAGAATTTCGATTGTCTTTCTTTAGTCATTTTATCGTCGCGAGCAAGAGTTCAAATCTAGCTTTCGACAGATGTCCAATGTTACGACCCACCTCAAGATTCAAACTAAATTCAAATTATCCACCCTAAAAGTCTCTAAAATGGAGTTTCCAATAACAGTATTAACATGTTATTCATGTATAAGGGAAAATTGATCCTCCTTGGCTGCTGATTGTAGGTACAAATGAGACTGAAGGCTTGAAGAATGAGAAACCGACCACTCTGTCGTCTTCAAATCCGCAAAGAGTTCTTCTAGTTTTCTAGACTATAAAGAGGAATGAAGGAAGCTGGTAAAAGCTCTCATTGCTTTTGTGCTGCTGCTGTAACACTGTAAGCAATTAAAAGCTCCAGTTCAAGTTTTTTTTTACCCCCTTTCCCTTCGCCTTTTTGTTGCTTATATACTTTAAATCTTTGGACATGGTGCTGGCAATTTAACTCAATGCCCTTCTTTGATTTCTTTTCCTTTCTCTTAAGGAGGCTTCTGTCTTTGTTTATTGTTGTTATTTCTATGAAAACAATGGGATGTTTGCTATGCTATAATGTAATAAGATTAAATACTCATTCTATTATAAATTACAAAAACAAACATTCCACTGCATGATTGATTACGACGTACCAAAAATGCAATAGATAATTTAGCTTTTACTAAAAATTAACTAGTGATATAAACATCCTTCTAAAAATTTTATAGACTTTTCTTATAATATTATAAATGTCTTTTGAAAAAATTAATACAATGAGGCCAGCCCCTTTAGTGCAATAAATGAACATATGAGCCCTGATATGTAAGAGTAGCCCATGCATACGACAACAGGAAACCGACCAAAGTGAAGCAAAGCAGGTGAAGTGGAGTGGTGTTGTGAAGTCCGAGATTGAGTCCACTGATTTGACGTCTCTCTGAGCGAGGAAAAGAAAGCATGGCAAAGGCTACAGCAAGCATTTCTGACAAATAATAATAATAATAATAATAATATCATTATTATTAATTAACAATATCAGCCGGTAGTACTTCCCTTCAATCCCCCCCCCCCCGGCCCTTCTCTTTTCTTTTACGTTATTCTCTTCATTTTGACCGCATCACAGTATGACACTCCTACAGGCTACAGCAGTCAGATTTCTTTGCATTCCAAACCGGGAAGCAGGTTGCCAAAATCTTTCTTCAGTAATGATTGTCTTGTTGAAAACAAAACACCAACCAAAGTGAAGGATTTTCTTTATTCTATCCGATCCAGCTAGAATGAAAAATTGAAACTAATTACAATTCAACTTAACTAAAATTAATTTAGAATATTTCAACTGAAACTATTTTTTAAAGAAATAATAACTAAAGTATAGTATATATATAAAAAACTAGTTGACTAAAACCAGACCTAATCAATCCGGATTGCATCAACTTGATGAGTTGAGTAAAAATGTATAGCAAAACCTGAACTGGTTTCATCTAACTTGACCAAGAAGGCCCAACAGGCAAAGCTCAGAGCTGGTCTCTATTATCAGTCATACACTGCACCCACCACCTTTCTTTAGGAAAGTATCACCACCACTCCTAGTAATGGCTCTGCCATGCTCTTCCCACTCTCTCCTTCTCTCAGAGATGAAGTAACTTTCTTTTCATAGTGAAATAGTGCAGTCTTGGGATCATTTAATTAATAAGGATGCTGCGAGCCTGCAGAAGATGAAAAGAGATGGAGAAAGAAAGAATGCCTGCTATACGGTACTGTGCAAGCACCTTACCACCTTGTCCTTCCAACTCCAACTACTTCCTGCTACCTCCGTTTCAACTCCTTCACTCTTCTTCTCCTTCCTCCTCTTCATCATCAACAACACCGGAGAAAGAAGGCAATGGCTTCTTCGTCCACACTTTTCACTGCAATAATGCTGCTCATCATCTTCCCCTTCACCTCTAGCATCACCATCAGCAACAGTAACAATGCAGGCAAGACAACATTGGCATGGAATTAATTTACTTCTATTTAAGAGCTAAGTCATTTTTAATTTCTTTTTTATATATATTACATAGGTAGTAGGATGATGCAGTTTGGAGTGGACCAGTTGGGATCGAGGCCTCCTTTGTGCGAGAACAAGTGCAAAAGCTGCAAGCCTTGCATGGCGACGTTGGTGGCTTTTCCACGCGGCAGGAGCGCGTCATCAGTATCATCTGCTGCTGCTGCAAAACACGAAGAAGACGAGAGATATTATCTGCTTGCTTGGAAATGCCAATGCAGCAATAAGCTCTTCCAACCTTAATTAGTAATAATTTCTTAATTATATATATATATATGCAGGATAGAAGTGTACTACTTGTGCACCTTGATTATAGTAATTGTTTGTGAAATATCTGTGGTTTCATTAGCTTCTGATCTATAGGTTTTGCACTTTTGCTTCAGTGTTCAGCATCATAGCTTTGTACTTGTTATAGACTAACCACTTGGATAGTTTGAATATTAATGATTACTAAAAAGAAAACTTTGATGTGAAATTTAGTTGTACATGGCATTTTCACTCTGGCTTGTATGTTCTTTTTGTTAATGAGACTACATTTATTCAGATTAAATGCATAATCTTAGTGAATATATATAATTGACGAATATGGTATTTATATCCTAAGCTACTGCAAGGAAATCAATATTAAAAGAGAAAAATTAAGAAAGCCAAAATCTATCAAGTTACGTACAAGGAATCTATACCTATACATTTTTCCATACCGCGCCAGAGTTTACAAGCTTGACGTAGGCATTCTTGAAATCATTAAAAAACCTGGCTTGGTCACCTGCATAAATTTTGATCCACCTGCAATAATAAGTCTTCAAATAATTAACTATTAGCATAGTAATTAAAGAATAATATTGCTTCCTCTGCATTTCTGAAATACCTTCATTAACAAAAATGTTTTTACTCAAAAATCATTTATGCAAGTATTGCTGTTCAAAATAAATAGAGGGAGACCTTAAGCACTCCTCGTCATCAGCTATTGCTCGATCTGATGGAAGCCCTATCATGCTTGACATGCCATCTTTATGAAAATAAGAGCAACAAGAAAATTTCTATCGGTTAGCACATAATTATGATAGTAATTATATCAATATTTAGTCTGATGTGAGTTTATTTTTTTGCAAATAGCAAGCTTAAAGGTAAAGCAAATAATTGCACAAATATAATACAACTTTGCTGAGTAATTTCGTTTGCATAGATGAAACGATAGGGGAAAAAAAACTTTCATAAGAACAATATTATGAATACCACAAGCCAAGTTTGTTTACCCATGAACCAGCTTGGTCAAGAACCAATCTTACTTGGTCAAGAACCAATTGAACCCGATAAAACCAAGACAATCATTTTCTTTATATGTTCTAATTTCTTTTGTTCTGGACCAACCCACTGGTCAAAATCCATCCAACTAGTTCAAGGCAATTTAAAGAATGAAATCTCCTCCTATTTTATCTTCTAATATGTTCAATTTAAAGAATTCATCAGCCTAAAGGTTATCAGACAGCCAAGAAGAAAAAATTGAAAGGTGGCAAACTGGCAACTCAGCACATGTAATCTTCTGACCGAGCAGTTTCATATAATGTCTGTGTATAAAATGCCACACGAGCTTCAAGCTCAGCCATTCACCTGAAGATGCCCATGGTTTTTGAAGAAGTATTTTGAAGTAAGCGTTGTCAAAGACGACAGGACTTCCGAAACCCTTGCTTCCAATTGTATGTGCGCCAGACAATGCAACGAGTTCCTGTGACCTGTCAACATATTTCATTTTAAAGATCACAGGAGAAGTGATTTAAGAAGATGGTATTTACAAATGCTTTTAACAACTATTATATTTGTGATTTATCTATATCAGGTGAGTAAAATCTTCGGATTTTTCCAAAATCTACCTATCTGGCTATTTTATTTTTAAATTATGCTTGCAAAGATGACCCAAAGACTTAGTCTAGTTTCATAGATTATTGTGTTCACAATCTAGAGTTATACTGTGATACAAAGAATACATTATTTAATATTAACATGGTGAAACTTGCTCGGTGCACAAAGTTTTATGAGAACACAGAAAACCATTTACTAGTACAATACTACAATGAGTTCGAAAAAATCTCGATGAAATGAATTACAAGTTAAACTTATAATGCAAATGCAAAACTCACGAAAAGCCTTTCTTCAAAAAGCAATTCTTTAGACCAGAAGCATCCAGAGTTTCTTGAGGAAGCCTCCCCTCAGGATCTGGGGTCCTACAAGGCACAATACGTAATCAATTAGAATAATGAAGAGGAATAACTTGAAAAGAAAATTTTTCTATATCCTGCCAGATTAACTTCACACAAGTTTCCAAACAACTGAGATCACGAAACTTATGAAGCTTTAACTTGAGAAGAGTTTCAAAACAAAGTGCTGGAATGGAATCACCACATCAGTTCTGTCTTGCACCCGGTATTTAAAAGTGTTTTGAAAGTTAATAAAATCAAGATAGGATCCTGCACCTTACATCTAGCCGACCTAATTGAACAGGAATAACTGGCCCTCCACAAAGAGAAACAGCTTCAGAACCAGCCACAGCAATCAGGTCGGCCCAAGACACTACATGTTAAAAGATCTGCTTAATAGGAACAGAGCTCCATCAATCACAGAGAAGCTGTTTTGTTGTATATATACCTTGCTGAGTTTTTTCAATTTCCATCTTGGCTTTCGCTAATACCTAAAGCATATATGGACCAAATTAAACAAATTTAATATCTGATAATATCAGTCAGCAAGTAGTTTGTACACACAACTTCCAAGGAAAATAATCTATATGCCATGCATGTTTATCATATATATGTTCATATTTAGCATACACATCTACATTCAACTATCTTTTATATGAATGCTTAATGATCCTGTACTTGGAAATTGGGATGGTGTATTTGATAGCAAAACATACCTTGACAGATTTGTTAAGACCAGCATTTTCAGGTCGATCAAGTTCATGCACTATAGAACCATTCATACCACCTGCAGCAAATTACAAAGAACACATAGTTACCAGGGCCAAAAATGAGAAATTTATCAAATAACCATAGATCTATTATGAGCTCACTTCATTGCTAGTTCTTCATTTCTTACACCACACCAAAGCTTTTCCCAAACTAAAGATATTCATCTAAAAAGGATATAAGCAAAAATCGACTGTTGTTGAGCAACAACCTGAATTGTCATCCACGTCAAATGTCCCTGCATCATGGAAAGCCAAACGTAGCAAACCCGGAGCTTTTCCCTTGGTCAAAATACTCTTCACCCCATTTTTAATAGTTGATACTTCTCCTGCATAAACCCTGAAAGAATAAGAACAACCTATTTCAACTATGACTCGATTTTAAGTTTCATATCTATGTAATAATTTAATAGTCATTATTTCTTAGAGCCAACTTTAATTATAATGAGCTTGAGAATGATAGACAATGCTAAGACAACAAAAAAGAGATGAAAAGAGAATAGGCAGAACCAAAGTGCAATGTCGAACTAACGCTTTTGCCATATGGTGCTGAGGAAACATAAGTGGAAGTAATATTGTTAAAGCAAGCCTTCTCCTTCCATATGATTCTAGCAGTTTTCGCATGTCTGTACACAGAAAGTGAGAATGTTTATCAAGATGACTTAAAACATTGAAAGAAACTCAATGGAATTGTTTTGGACAAACTGAGAGATAATAACTAATCAGTTTCTTTCTTCTCCCAGTACTATGTCGAGCAAAGAAAAGTCTCCAAGGATGGCTACATTTCACTAACGGATTAAGTTTCCCAGAAGATCAAAAACATGCTATATAGCAAGGAAAGCAAAGCATGCTTTAGATTTGAAAAAAAAAAAAACTTCCAGATTCAAAATATTCATAAAACCTTAAAAAAATTGGTAGTAGTCCTTCACATAGTTTGACCCTGTAAATTACCTATTGTGAAATCTAACCTCCTTTCTGTTTGCATCATCCGACCAAATAAGATAGACTTACACAACCCTTTTAAGAGTTAAGGAACATTTACTCTACAAGATGTTGATTAGGAAGCCGATCATATTGTCAACTATGTTTCTACTTCTTGCATTTTCAGTTAGAGTAATGAACATTATGAGATCAATTTTTTGATTATATGATATTATGTGCACTATCCGACTTACAAACAATAAAACTCTAAGCAAATTCGATAATATTCTACAGAGAGATGATGGGATTTAGACAAACTTCGGACCTTCGAAATCAAGATGCACAAGGAACTTAATTCTTAGCCCAGTTAGATCAAAGCCAAATTTAAGAATGAAGGCAAAACCCATGAGCTTAGAGTTTCTTCTCCAGAAAGGCATCCTTGTCTTCCCTCTTAGCTTAAAGCACTACATGACCTATGCAACTAATGATGGCAATAAATGTGTCTACTTCCGAGATCGGCCATATCAATGGACTAGCCGATTCAACCCAAATTGCCTCGGTGCGCAAATACGATAAAAATCGGTGAGAACAATGTCGATAGCAACGAATGCTTATCTTTAGTTCCTACGAGGACAAGAAGAAGACGAGTCAAAAGAGCTTACGAGGAAGAGGATCTCCATCGTCGCCGATTGCGCCCCAAGAGTCCACCTGTGCCGTATCCGCTCCTCGG
Organism: Canna indica; assembly: GCA_034359265.1. Lineage (NCBI taxonomy): Eukaryota > Viridiplantae > Streptophyta > Magnoliopsida > Zingiberales > Cannaceae > Canna > Canna indica. Next base: position 82,613,838 of record CP136894.1, read on the forward strand.
GATACGACTGCCGGAAAGGATTTGCGGTGTGCCCTTCTACACCTGCTGCTGCTTGTAGGCCATTGAGGAAGGGAGAACGGGCGGGCGGAGAGGAGTGCGCCGAGGTCGAGCGGATGCCGGAGCATCGCCATCAGATGTCCTTCTCCACCTATAAATATGGCCGTGTAACCGTGTTCGCTTCGGCTGCCGTAGTCTCGAAGAGCGTTCTGATTCACGTTTTCGGGACCGCACGATTCATTTTTATCTCTTTACTTCCGCAAAATATCTTAAATTTAATGCGCGAAATAAAAATTGAGCGAAATTTTGTATATGCTTTTATTTTCTTATATTATCCATAACTTTTAATTTACTATAAATAACAAAAACTTTCGTGAACCATGACGTATATGCAATTACTTTATGTGAATTTTAAAATTAGATAAAAATAAATTAAATTTATGAAACTAATAAAAATATCTCTTTTGTTAACTCAATATTATTTATTTAATAATTTTTAAAAAAATAACACATGATAATTTTTCATTGATCTAAATATTAAAAAATAAATAAAAAGTTAATTAAAAATAAATAAATAAAAATTTAAAAATATTATTGTCAAAATAATTAATTAAAAATAAATTTACAATTAATTTATTTTTTTATTTTTTTAATATTTGAATCGATAAAAAAATATCACATGTTATTTTTTAAAAAAAAATATATTAAATAAATAATATTAAGTTACCAAAAGAAATATTTTTATTAATTTCATAAAATTAATTTTTTTCCTAATTTTAAAATTCAAAAAAATAAAATTTAATTCTTTTTTATCTAATTTTAGAATTCATGAAGATAATTACAGATCTGTCATGGTTCAAAGAAGACTTTTGCTATTTACTCTTTAATTTAACCTCTTGATTAAGAATTATTATTGTCTAATAAATTTATTTAAAATTGTTAGTATTAAACATTTTATGCTTATACATTTTTAATTGCTCTCATTTCAACACAAATCCTATGAAATGGAGATCTTCTTTGACATTTGATTTCACAAAATCAAAAGTAAAATTTGATTTAATATCTCACAACAATAAAATCGAAAAGATGTATCAACCATCATATTACATTCCGGCTGAAAAGTACTACACAAAAACGTGATACGTCAGAAAAGATGTCATCGTGCTACACAACACAGGACATTGATACTATAAATTATATCAATGTTCTACAAAAAGATAATATAATAGTTTAATTTCGAGTTCTTATGCTCAGGCATCCAATCTAACTTAGCAATGTAAAGGCTCTGCAATGAGTAAAGATTATTTCCACTGCAGGGGAGTCAAAAGAGAATTAGCTCAAACAAGGATAGGCGTTGGAGTCTCATTTCTGGCTGCCAGCCTCAATTGGTTCAGCTTCTATTGGTTTTGTGCTCGCGGGATGGCTTATAGTCTCAATTGGTTGAACAACTTCAGCTTCTATTGGTTCTGTGCTCGCGGGATCGCTTATAGTTTCGGACTGCACGTATGCGGGTTCAGCTGTCCATTTGCCCGCAAATGCTGTGCCCATCATTTCATATATCTTATTGCCTAGTTCTGATGGGTTATCAGGCTGCGAGATGAAAAATGATCAAAGTTAGAAGCAGTTGGCAATGCCTCATGGAAAATTTCGCTTATTAGCATGCTCTTCAAGTAGAGAGCTCTGCCAATTTATGTGTGCAACAGGTATGTTAGCTCACCGTGAAACCACTGGAAATTAGAGCTGTGTCGTACAACAGATCTATAGCTCTCTGGGCCTCGACATCATCGGGGGAGCTCTTGCATGCTACCTGCATTATAATGAGAGAGCAAGAGCCCATTAGATAAATGGTTAACACCCCAGCCAATGACATCAAATTGAATGTAGTGAAAATTGTGCATCATTTGATATAAAACAAAAAGGAAAATAACATGTTCAACTACCAAAATAGGCGCAATATTTAGGGACCAAGCAAAAGTGACTATGATATGGAAGTTATTGTTGAAAGAAAAAAGATGAGATTGAATTGAATTTCTTGGAACTTCAACATATAAGAATCCATCTTCTTAGGAGCAAGATATTGACAAAAACAGGGATGGCAATTTACTCAAGCGTGGCTTCAAGAGGAGTCTTACATTCAAGCCCTTGATGACTGGATGCTCTGGATTAATCTCAAACACTCTCCGTCCTTTCATAAATTCCAAGCTAGATGTGTCTCCCATTGTCTGTGCTTTCATCAACCTGCAGAAGACCGGAGTTGTTATTATCTATATATTTAGATGAAATGGGACACATCCGAAACTGAATGTACAACATGGTGCCTACCTTTCCATGTTGGCTGACCATCCAAATTTCCCCGATACAAGGACGCATGGTGAGCGGCTAAGACGACTTGATACCTGGACACTAGCAACCTTGTTTCCTAGCCTCTTCTTAATCCAATCACACATGTGGCCAAATTCCTGCTTGATCTCCTTCTCTTTCTCCTCATTTTTATCACCTAATGGGAACAATTGCTTTAGTGACCCAAAAGAGAATAACAAATGCTAATAGCTTCCTGACATAGATAGTTGCAGAATATTCATTTATGGCATTCAGTTATATGGATAGAAGAAATCTACAGATATTTGGATATGACAACAATGAGCAACTACATTTGTAATGGTTGGATGAAACAACAATGAAGTACATTTATTCACAAGGCTTCATAGAAATACTAAATACTGAAACATAGCAAAAAAACACTATCTAACAAGTTTAGCTTCAATCCTGAAATATGAAATTTAATATGCAGCTCTTGAATTGCACCCTTGGAATATCAATAAGTTTTGAAGTTGACAACCTATTAGGTCAATTGGAATTGCCTACATCCAAAATATAAGTAACAGGAGGGAGAATTCAATACCTAGATCTAGGTCTTCCTTGCTGATATCAACAAAATTCTTCTCCTTGTAAGACTTGAGATTCTGAATAGCTATCTCATCCATGGGGTCAACTAAAAATAGCACCTGAGAACCAAAATATTCATTAAAACAAGTTCAGACCATAAATGGGCCAAATGGCAATAACTAAAATTGATGTTCAAAAAACAAGCTGCATATGAAAAAAAAAGTTTCAGGTGCTTCAGGTGACTTAAAATATGAGATATACCTCAAAGTCTTTCTCAAGAAGACGCTCCAAGAAAGGTGCATTCTTAGCACTTGTCAAGCTGTCTGCAGCTATATAATAGATATCCTTTTGTTCTGGTTTCATATTTTCAACATACTCATCCAAGCTAATAAGCTCCTCTTCACTTTGAGAAGAAAAGAATCTCAGAAGTGGAGCAATGCGTTTATGATTTGCCTGATCTTCAATGCACCCCAATTTCAAGTTTTTGCCAAAGTTCTCCCAGAACTTCTCATAATCCTGAAATTGCAAAAATTAAAATTAATAAAAGAAAAACCCATTAGGTTACATAAATACAAAAAACATTATAAAAAGATACCTTCTAGATTTAGTGCTTAAAGAACAGAGAACAGTACATACCTCTCTGTTTTCGCTAAGAGAGATGCCTAATATCATATCAAAGGCTTTTCGTACTAATCTTTTTCTCATTATACGCACCTAGAAAATTGATGAGACAACTTAGCCATAAAGAAACTTGATAAATTAGGAGAGAGGGAAAGGAGAGAGGTTTCTCTAAAGGAGACAATGGAAATTTAGAATGTTCGGAAAATTTACTTACAATACGACTTTCTTGAAGGATCTCACGTGACACATTCAGTGGAAGGTCATTTGAATCCACAACACCCTTTACAAAGCTTAAATATCTTGGGAACTAATAAGAGCATTGGGTGTCAGTATAAATTTCGTTGAATTAAGTTAATAAATTTAGGAAAATGATACATACCAATTCACCATCAAAGTCATCGGATATGAAGACACGCTTAACATATAACCTAATATTTTTGGTCTTATTCATGCTAGCAATGTCATCCTTTTTGACAGCTGGCACAAAAAGAATGGACCGGAATTCGACCTCACCCTGCAGCAAGAAAATTTTATTTACAAAATTAGATATAGAAGCAAAATGCCATAGCCAGAGAAAAATTGAAAAATGCAATTGTTGGCATCTATAGAAACAAATAATGCTTCTACAGCCAATCAGTCTACATCAACTGAATATTTACTGATAACATATACAATTTCTTTTGAGTTAAAAATTAGCACTATATTCAGGCAAACATGCAGTTTGTATGAAGTTACAATGATCCATATTGTATAACTCATCAACAGGTATACCAATTTATTTATTTATTTTAACAGGTATACCAATTAAGTTTTAAGTTTTATCAAAGGGAATATGCCAGGTAGACTCTTCATTAGCTATATGTGCTCTTAAATTAACCAACATGTGCAACTTATATTGAGTAACTTAATGCAGGCCACTATGCAGTTTGTACAAAGACACGCTGATCCAACATGTCAAATTCTTGAACAGGTACACCAAAGAATTTTCGAGTTTTATCATAGAAACAGCGATGCATGCAATGGTATTGCAGCAAGATGACAATTAGCAATGGAATAGTTAAATGTACTATTAAATTGGCCACAACATCCAAAAGGGAACATTTCAGCAATCCTCAGTGCTAACTCAATTGAGCAATTTTACAATGTGAAGTTCCTTATGGTGATGTAGATCGGATGTTACAAGTATTTTCTCGCTTCCAGATAATAAAATACTGTAAATATGTTACGTGCCAAATTGAATACCTCAGTTGTGAAGTGTGAAGAGGCCAAAGGATCCAGGTATTCATTAAAAGTCTTCTTGAAAAATTCATTGTATTCCTCAGTTGTCACATCTTTAGGATTTCGCAGCTGCATGAAAACATGTGTTACAAAACATCAGTGAGGCATATGATAAGAAGACACTGCCAAAATTTGAGGTGTAATGCTTACCCATATAGGTTGTGTCTCATTAGTGAGTTCCCAGTCCCAATATCTCTCAATAACTTTCTTAGTTTTCTTCTTCTTCTGCAAAAATGCATCAGTACAAACATAAATAAGCAAGCATCGGATAGAAGTATAGACAAAATATGCAATATCAGATAGACAAAAAATACCTCCACAGTTGCATCTTCATCACCATCCTTTTTGGCTTCACTTGGATCATCATCCACCTCAACCTAAAAATCAAAAATAAGATAGTTAGAAGAAGCTAACATCACAAGAAAATTGCCACTCAACAGAAAGTTGGGCTTGTGTTTGAGTGTCAACTTGGACCACATCAGCAATATAACTAATACGTGCTTTACTACTAGCATTGTCATGTACCTCTTTAGTAAAACCCTTCTCCTGCCATGTGTAGATTGGGAATGAAACAAACTGAGAATAATTCTTGACAAGATTCTGAATCCTCTCGGGGTGAGCAAAACCCTTGTCATCACGCTGAAAGTGTCATAAAAGGTTAGCAAGAAATTACAAAAGTTACACATGTAAATTTACTGTCTTCCAAAAAGCAATAACACAGACCTTGAGGTACAAGGTCAAACGAGTTCCTCTAGGAATGAACTTCTCTGGGTCAGTTTCCTCCCTAACTGTATAAGAGTTAGCATTAGCCTCTCCCTCCCATACATACTGCTTGTCTGATTTTGGACTTTTAGTTGAAACAACCACCTATTTAAGGAAAAAAATGACCTTATAATTAAATGGCATATATGGCCAAAGAATTAATTAAAAAGTACTGTGTCAAAAAAAAAAATATCAACAAAAAATCGGGCTCAACATATACCTTATCTGAGACAAGGAATGCTGAATAAAAGCCTACACCAAATTGTCCTATTAAATTGCTGTCAACACCAGCATCTTTGCTATCCTGTAAGCGCCATAGGATATGTGTGATATTTATACTGATTAAAGAAAGAGAATAGATGTACGATTGACTGTACCTTCAATGCCTTAAAAAATTTGGCTGTTCCACTCTGTGCAATTGTTCCAAGACAATCAACAAGTTCTTGTCTAGTCATACCAATTCCACTATCACTGTCAAAGGGACACAATAATGTTTAGCCAGTCTTCTATAAATTCCAAAAAGTGTTATATTCCAAGAGGCACACTTACGTAATTGTGATAATCCCATTATCTTTATCAGTTTGAATACGAATGTCGAGATCAACAGCATCCTTGAGTAGTCCAGGCTCCGTAACACTCAAAAAGCGCAACTTGTCAAGTGCATCACTTGCATTACTGAATATTTTTAATATCAAAAACAAATGAATTATTTTTCCAAATAAGAAAAGATTAAACAGATACAAGGAGGAAACTCCGTACAGGGATGCACAAACTTACTAAAAAAAATAGAATGTATCATTGTAGTCAATTGTGAGAAAAATAAATGGAGTGTTCGAAATGACAAAGGCATGAGATTCTAAATACTTAAAGTAGATGAATGATATATGTCTACTTACTAAAACCTAGTTTGGGTGCAATTTAAGTTTTGCGTGGATTTAAAAATGATAGTTTTCCATCTCTGTGAAGATTGACTTGTATTTTTGTCTAGAAAATTGTCTTACATGTGATCCAGTATATACACCCAGTATAATAATGGACCAAACTAAAGACCACACAGTCACCTATACATATATAGTCATGGACCATGATTAACTTGGTTAACTTAAACATAAGTCAAACGGCCACTTGAAGTCTTCACAATTTAAGTCTTATGCTCACTGAAACAACCTCAGGTACTTGAATTGCATTTTACAACAGACGCATGAAATTCTTCCAATCAAAAGGACTTGGAAAATACCAATTACAATATGAATAAACTAATGAGAACAAATAGATAGGTTTCAGAGCCCTAAGACACCTTAGCAAGGTGCGGCTTTGTCCTCACATATTTAGAACTCACTTGATGGCATGAACAGAGCCAAGCTACACCTATTACACCCTTATAGTAGAAACAAACAATCCATAGTATAGTTAAATAACTCAAGCAGTGCAATCTGGAAACTAAATTCTGAAGGCATCATAGAATTTATATGCATTGAATGAGTCACCAAACACATTTCAACTAACAATGAATATTTTCAGAACACCATACTAAATACTGCTGCTTTGTTTTTAAAACTAATTTTAAAAAAACAATAGTATTAATTATCAACAAGATAGGGTTCAATAATTTGATGAAGCAAAAGAATTTAAAGTTTTTTTTTGTTTTAAAAGGCACAAGAACAATATGATGAAGAGGAAAGCAATTACCAACCTGACCAGTTCACGCAGAAACACTTCCTTGTTGCTATATAGGCTGTGTACTATAAGGTCCATTAGACGACTAACCTGTTAATTGCAAGAGTCAGGAAACTGTGCTTTTGAATGAATGAAACTGCACATTTAAGAATTCATTTGGCATACCTCAGCCTGGTACTCATACTTCTCAGAAGGCGGCTCAGATGAATCTGATGCTGCTGCAGTTGATTCAAGACGGTTGCAAATAAGCATATTGTTGCACGAACTCAAGTGCAGCGGATACTTGGTTCCATTACTTTTAGGTGCAGAAAATGTAGAGAGAAATCGGTATGGTGCAGCCTCTGGGTGTTTGTTATCAGTATTGGTTACCTTGAACAATAAAAATGCACCAATTAGATCAGAAAGTTCATCTGTGCGTTAAGACTTACAAATTTTCCTACTTCTTCGAGATTGGTTGCTTTGTGCTAAAAGGATTTATACACAATTTAACAAAAAGAAATCAATTTATTCAAGAAAACTTCATGTTCTTGGCATAGTTGTCAAGGGCGAAAAGCGCAGCGACGCGCAAAGGTCCCCTAGAGCTATAGGGCATAGGGCAACGAAGTGCGCGCTTTTTTGAAATAACGCGCAAAATAAAAACATAGGTATATATTTCATGTACACACTAAAAATATCAATAAATTCCCATTATCATTCAGAATAACAACTAAATATTCAAAAATGATGAAGACCAAATGTATAAAAAGAAACCATGTTGATAAGATAAACCAAACAAAACATTGTAAATTAACCATAAGGGATAAGTTTAAAAGTTAGCAAAACAAAGTTTTAAAAATTAGAATTCAGATTTCAAGTTCCAAAATTTCCCAAAGACCCAACTTTATTCATCATCATTGAGATTTTCATCCTCAAGGTTAATGTCATCATCCACATCAAGGCCATGAGAGCTATAGCCTTCATTGTCCTTCTCCTCTTCCTTCTTCGTATTAGTTTGGTTGGCTCTAAATTCTTCCTCTTCATTATTTTCTAAAATTTCTATAACCTGCCTTCCAAAAAAACCCTTGTCCTTTCAAAGAAAAAGGCCGAAGCTGAAGGAACAAAATGCCTTAGCGTACTTTAGTGTAGCGCGCTTTTTGCTGCGCTGTGCTATAGCGCAGATAGCGCCATGTAGCCCGCGATACACTGAAGTTTACTGTGCATAGCGCAACGAAGAGCACAGGGTGCGCTATGGGCTATTTCCGCTATTGACAACACAAGTTCTTGGTGTGCCAAAGTGCAATTACTAGTCACGGATGTAACACCCGTCAATCTAAAAATGGTTCCCTTGTCTAACTTGAGTACAGTTTGGATGGATTCAACTATATTCTGAGATTATAATATCACAGTTTTACTAGCCATTAGAAGCACTGGAGTGCCGAAATAAGTCATTCCGTTACTTCGATAAAGTTGCTACTCTACAAGGACTGACTTCATTTCGCTACTATGATTTAGCGAAAAAGAAAAAATAAGAAGAACAAGAAGAAAGGGTATATAATATCAGGTGCCGTGCTCACCGAAGGGGAGGACGCAGCGACGCTTGGCGACACCGCGCGGCACCGAGCGCCGGCGGATCGCACCGCGGACGCGACCGATCGCCTCGAAGCGCCGAGCATCTTGTCGTCCGCCGCTTGTGCCTTGACCGAGCGACTTGTGAGACAGGACAAAGGCGTAAAGAGAGAGAGAGAGAGAGAGAGAGAGAGAGAGAGAGAGAGAGAGAGAGGAAGGGAGAGCGACGGGACGGGAGGAAGAAGACGAGATCTTGCGGTTATAAATGGAGGCGTGAAGCGGGTTTAGGGTTTTAGCGGGGTTCGCAGTAATCTCGAGCAGTGGAGATGACGAACATTCTGGAGGAGGGTTTTGGCGCAGCAATTTGTTGTGGCGACGGAAGCTTCCGGAGACGTATCATGACAAGTCAGCACATGACAAACTAATACAATCAATACAAGATGAGAAATTGCATCATATTTGTTTCGTACCCAACTATCTCGAAGAGTTCCCATTTTTTACCGAGGCCGACCACGTGTGAATACGTCAGCCACTCAAATATTTTTTTTCCATATCAGTAAATTTGATAAAGTTCTTAACAAATTAATAGATATAATAACAAAAGCAAAAAAAATTAATACATTTTAAATTTTTATGAAATTATATAAATTTCTAAACTATTATATAAATGATATAAGTAATTTTATTTAAAAAATTTATTTTATGAATAAACATGTAATTTTATTTATTTGTTTCAACGCTCTTTACGTTATTTCTAAATTTTCTAAGATACAATAAAAATATAACTTATATTGCGAGTTCCATCATTTTTACCATACACTATGATATATTTGTGCACAAACCGAGTTGTCATGTCTAATTTAATTTTTTTAGTGGGTGCTTTTGGTACGTGTACCGTACAAAATAAGACAAATCAATACAAAATAAACTAGTACGAGATAATACAAGATAAGAAGTTGTAGGTAAAATTATTGACTCGAAATACGTTTGTGCAGACAAATTATCAAAATTATAATTTTCTACAATACATAAACATATAAATTGTACTGTGAGTTCATCATTTTGCAAAATATAAGATAAAGAGAATTATCTTGTTCAATACCATTTTTTTAACAGTATCAAATGAGTCCTTAATTGTATTTGCTAAATGACAATACAATTAGGTCAAACACTATAAATAAAATAAAACATGTGTTTTCCACTTCTATAATCTTCCAATCCTGTCCAAAAACACACCACCTCAACGCGGTTGAGTTGAGGTTGCTTTACAAGTACTTTTTAAACAAATTGAACTAATTAGCTTATTTGATGACATCTTTTTTTTACTTGAAACAATCATTGAGATGATTTTCCTTAATTTTATACGGCATGAATTTTAAAAAAAGATGGTGATGGCTTCTGCTTTTGGCCGTCAAGTAAAATAACGATAACGCGGTGTGATGCGGTCCCATGCATGTGTGCGTGACCAAACCGCATCACCAGAACACCTCCCTCGACCTAATCATCGCCAGCTGTACAACAAATTTCTCCCCTCATCAGCCTTTTTCCTTCCTCCACAATATCTTAATTGCTTCTTCATCGTTGTCTTGTCGATCTCTTTCTTCCATCACAATTCTTCCCCCAAATATTTATTTGCTTTGTTGTCCAAGAATATATGCTTCCTTTGGAATAATGTTATGGAAATCAGATCAAATATGTATTGTAATTCCAATTTAAATTCCGCTTATAAATGGATTGAAATTAATGGATCTATTTGATGTATTGGAATCGGGACAAAGCCTTCCAACAGTTGAACTGCAGTTGAAGATTAAAGAAATGTCAAGCTTTTATGTCAAGTTTTGACGATTATATTAGTTCCAATTTTTATAAAGAAAGAATTATTAAAGATTGACTCAAATTGAGTTCGAATCGAATACACAATGAGTCTGATTCAATTCAAATCGGAATTGATTTGATGCTTGAAGAGAGATCAAAACTCAAAAGATCTCTTAGCCCTGCGTCATGGTTCGGAGGCTATAAGATCTCTTTTGAAGGAGGCTCACCAACTCAAAAGAGATCGGAACTATTACGCCGCGTAATGGTTCAGTTGACTCTTGTTCAATCCAACTCCGGTTTATTGGTTAACATGCCTACTATGGAGTTATCTGAGTGAGAGACGGCGGTGGCGCAAAAAGAGATCGGAAGACGACCACGAAGCAATTCCGACGCCGTTTAGTGAATCCATGGTCGGCCTCCAGTCGCTTTTGAAGGACCCCTCACCAACTCTCATAGGCTATAAGATCACAAAGTCTCTCTTTGCATCGGCATTGTTGGTTCTCGATTCCATCCTAGTTGCTCTAATCATCGCCTACGTCCCTTGTGAGATGCTCAAGATGACCTTTGCCCTAATTTTCCCAATTTTCTTGTTAGTTGAACTTATTTTGTTAATGACATGATTCGATCTTTTCTTTTATGTTCTGCGCTATCAAATACCAAGATTGATTGGGATGCGTACATGTCCTAGGTGATGAATTTTTGTTATGACCCTAAAAAGGTTTTGTTTGGTTAATTCTGAAATAAAATGAAAGACTTGATATCGATAGTGTTTGCTCCATCTTCTGGGCCTAATGGTTTGCCCTTGTAATGGATTCAGGTTGATGGTTTTCTTCGAGGAGAGAAGGATTACACTCAGCTGAAAGGCGACACGGGCCCGTCGGTATATCCAGCTGGGTTTCTTTATGTCTACTCTGGTGTCAAGTTTCTAACTGGTGGGGAGGTATTTCCTGCTCAGGTGAAATTTTGATGTTGCAAGATGTTTTCGTTCTAGTAGTCTTTCATTATCGTTCTGTTTTTGAATGGTTTTGCCAACACATTTTATAATTTTCTCCACTATAATTCTAAAAAAGTTCTTTGCATTCGTGATATTTGATTGTGCAATTTAAGAAGTTCTCACATCCGCTTTACCAAATATTTGTTGCATTGTGAACTCGCAAGGCACACTTGTCATTATGCAATTTTATATGTGAAAATATGGAAGTTATCATGCCTGTTTTATCAAATATTTTCAGCATTCTTGCTTTTTATGCATATGAGTATTAGGTCTCATACAACATAAGATACCTCTTCAACATAAGATAGATGGGGGCTATCCTATATATTGTCTTATAATGTAAAGCTATCTTATCACCCGAAGTTTCACATTACTTTTGAGTTGACATGGAGCATTTTGAATTGGAGAAATGAAGTACAATACTCTGTCAGCATGGACGAAAGTTTTCTTATTTTCTTCATTTTATGCTCTGCTGGCTATATTCAGTCAAGTGGGCTTCAAGGCTTTAACTATCATCCGTATAGGTGTCTAAGTTTGAAACTATTATTTTAGAACAATTGTGGGGCTTTGGAGAGGGTTGATGTATGTAGCCTTTCCCTTCCCTGCTTTTGAGGGATTGTTTATGTGACTCTAACCCATGACTTTCGAGTTATAAGTGGGTAATTTTACCATTACGCTCAATCCTATATATTTCCCATAATTTGTAGTAGGGAATTTGTCTGTGAGATAGACATTTCAGTGATATATCTGGAGATATTAATTATTCTTTTACCTTAGTATCTTACGAGTTAAAAAATTAAAAAAATATTTCTGTTACTTTAGTAGAGCCTGATTATGTTTTATGCTTTCCTATTTCACAAAAGATTGTGAAAAGAAACTCAATGTGTTATGCAATCTCACTATGTCAATTTATTTAGTTCTTATCTATTGTTTATCCTTCTGGCAGATCTTGTTTGGCATTCTTTACATAGTAAATCTGAGAATCATTTTCTTCATATACATAACGACCGATCTAGTATTAGAAATTTGTTATAGTAAATTTTAAAAGATATTTGTCTTGCAACTTAAGTTTTTGTTGTATTTCACATATACCATTTTGGATATATATATGCAACCGACAGATTTTTTTTCTTTTGTTGGTATTACTTCACATATACCATTTTGGAGATATATATATATATAACTTTACATAACGACAGATTGTTTTTTGGATATATTTTCTCTTTTGTTGATATATATGTAATTTTAAGAATTTTTTATTATTATTGTACTTCATATATACATAACGACCGACCATTTTGGATATTTGTTGGTATTATATGTATCCGTCGATAATACCAACGAATACATATCCGTCGGTAATACCAACGGATATATATTTGTTGATAATACCAACAATGTCTGCTAGCATTGGTATTAACAACAAATAATTTTTGTTGGTATATCTATTGGAATTATCAACAGAATCTATTAGTTGCTCATTATTGATTTATTGTGTACCTGAATCAATCCTCAAACCATGATAATTCACACGAAATCATAAAAATAATTTTTGAAATCACACATGAACCATTGTATTTCTAAATCCACACACATAAACTTGAGGAAACCATTGTATACAACTAATTTCGAAATACATTGTGCTAGTCAAATATTTACATTGTTTCAAAGTTTGAATGCATTAAGATTGTTTCAAAAATGCATATAAGATAATTTTTTTCGAGAAGTAGATCATTGCACTTCATCCTTTTTACCTGCATGTAAAAATAAAAAAAACAATGAGGTAATGAAATGACAGGAATACCAAGTTTGTAATTAATTTTTCTAATAACCAAGAAATCAACTTACAATATATACATAAGATAATTGTTAAAGGCAACTCATATTAGTGGAAATAGCTAAAAACTTATTGTATAAATGATAATTATTGAATGTTCAACGTGCTGCTGAGAATGAATTCTCAACAAGTCAGCATGTTGAACATAGCATGCTGAGAATTCACCATGCTAAACATTGCATGCTGAGAATTCAAAACCTACACTTTTCAAATTCATTGAAATAGTTGAATCTTCATGTAAATCTACACCAATTACCTTTTCATGAGTGCTTGATTTGGAAAATTCTTTTTTGCATGTGATGGAGTAGGAACATGAGGAGGTTCTACAACAAGATTGGCGTGAGCTTGATTTGCTTCTCCGTTCATCGCATCAGATTCAATTGCTTGTTCATGAAGGCTTGTTTTGAAATTGTACTTCTCTGCGTCTGATGAAGTAGAAATATTGACATGCTCTATCACAAGACTGCCATGAGGTTGATCTTCCTCTACATTCATAATTTCAGAATAAGTGGAACCACTGAATTCATTGAAATAATGAAGTCTTTGTAGGAGCAGTCATTTACTTGTTTACTATTTTTTTCTATCTCTCATTTTGTGATACCTCTTTCCCTTTTATGGCCCTTGGTAACTTGTAAGTACTCCATCGTCACCAACTTAAACGAATAAAAATACCCACCTTTTAAATCTCTTTCCTCAACCATACAAAGTCTAAATACAATGTTAGAATCCAATGAGACTAAGATTAGAAACCAATTAGAGAACTTTGGAAAGCATCATGAATTAAAAAAATATCATGGGAAGACTAATGACTGCATTTGAAGTTTATTAAGCATTGTACAATGATGCAGCTTTAATGTTGCTTGAAACAAACTTGTATTTGATACATTCAAACCTCATGGGTATGATAATCATTCACAACTCTTGAAAATTGTAATCTATATAAAGCAAGAGAATAAGAATATAAGTTGATTTTAACCCTAATTACATCTCTTCATTCTCTCTTTCATTTCTTTTAGCCGACCATACTACCTCCCTCATCTAGTAAACAATACAACAAGGTATCCTACAATGCAAACATCACAATCAATGTAACTATAGAATAAACTTCTAAAAATACTCAAACACAATTACTGAATTGTATACTTTGGAGCATATAATATCCTAACATATAATAAAACACACAAACGAATGAGTGATGATTAATACAAAACATGTAATGGAAGCCAAGAACCTTTGCCAACGTTTACATCATTTATAAAATCCCAATTAGATCTTTAATGGATACAAAAATTTAGTGTTGTTTTGGGTATAATACACCATTAGCTTTTTCAGCAAATCCAAAAGCAAAATCAGTTACCACATATTGACAAGATAGATACTGATGTTTCATTATTTAATTATCTACCTGAGAAGCAAAATTCACATGTTGAAACTAGGTCCATGGATATTACTTATACTACTCTATTGAACCAAGACCTCCAGACCATAAACAAGTAAAAAAAACAAAAACAAATGGACAATGAAAAAAAAAACAATTAGTGTTTTATTGTTTACTGAACCTTAAGTTATCATAGTATACAAAGGTTCACCCAATAACAATGATATTGATATTCCTAAAGTTTACGAGAAGCCTATCTACAGGAAGAAAATAGGCCACTGCTTTTTTCCTTTAGGGCTAAATTTCCGATGTAAAAAGAGACCAACTTTTTATGAATTGTTCTACTGCTGCCCTATTGAACTAAGACCTTCAATCCATAAACAAATATAAAAAATAATAAATGATAACTGAAAAAAATAGATAATGTTTCATTATTTACTGAACTTTACATCATCCTAGTATATAAAGGCTCACCCAATAACAATGAAGTTAATATTCCTAAAGTTTAGGAGAGGCCTATCTACAAGAAGGAAATATGTCACTGCTTTTTTCTTTAAGGCTAGACTTCCAATATAAGAAGCCACAAACTCTTTATGAATTGTTCTACTGCTACTTTATTGAACCAAGACCTTCAATCCATAAACAAGTACAAAAAATAATAAATGAAAACTGAAAAATTACATATAGTGTTTCATTGTTTATTGAACCTTATGTCATCAACTCATCTTAGTACACAAATGTTCACCCAATAACAATGATGTTGATATTCCAAAAGTTTAGGAGAGGCCTATTTACAAGAAGGAAATAGGCCGTTGCTTTTTTCTTTAGGGTTAGACTTCTAATGTTTTTAGCCACCAGCTTCTTGTGTATTGTTCTACTGCTACTTTATTGAACCAAGACCATCAATCCATAAACAAATACAAAAAATAATAAATGAAAACTGAAAAATAACAAATAGTGTTTCATTGTTAATTGAACTTTCCGTCATCAACTCATCATAGTATACAAAGGTTCAAGCAATAACAACAATATTGATATTCCTAAAGTTTACGATAGGCCTATTTACAAGAAGGAAACATGGCACTGCTTTTTTCTTTGGGGCTAACTTCTAATGTCTTTATCCACCAATTTTTTATGTATTGTTTTACTGCTACTTTATTAAACCAAGACAATCAATCCATAAACAAGTACAAAAAAAATAAATTGAAATTGAAAAAATTAAAGATAGTGTTTCATTGTTTACTGAACCTTACATCATCATAGTATACAAAGGTTCACCCAACAACAATGATGTTGATATTCCTAGAGTTTACGAGAGACATGTTTACAAGAAGAAAACATGTCACTGCTTTTTACTTTAAGGCCAAACTTTCAATGTAAAAAGAAACCAACTTTTTATGAATTGTTCTACTGCTACCCTATTGAACCAAGATCTTCAATCCATAAATAAATACAAAAAACAATAAATGATAACTGATAACTGGAAAAAAAGAAGAAGATAATTTTTCATTGTTTACTTAACCTTACATCATCATAGTATATAGAAAGACTCACCCAATAACAATGAAGTTAATAAAATAACATATTTGTTGTTTAGCAAAAAATGCAGGGAGAACAGTACATATTGTTGCAATCTACATATTGAGAAGTACATTTCTAGATAGTAAGAAAAAACAATAACTATAAGAACATTAACAGATAACTGACATGGGAATTGGAACTTTTAGAGAAAAAAAAATATGAAAAGGCTAAAATTCACACAAATATGTACATATAGATAATCAACTTTTGGAGAAAATTTATAAACAACAAAGGAGAATCAATTAAAAATCACGTGGATAGAATGATTGAAAAACACTATTATCAACTTCTAGTGATGTTTAGATAGACAAGGGTATCCTCTTGCATTTGTTAAGAAGGACTATTACAAAAAAAACATATAATGAGAACGTGAAATACAAACAGAACAGTAAATTATGAGCATGAACAATTACCTAGTAGATGCATTTGCAACATCTATGCACAAAAATCATGATTCGAACTACCAAATGCAGTCCAACATCAATACTGAAGTAGAGAGCAAAAATCATGATTCCAAAAAATGTTCACCCTTGCAACATTCATCCCGCCGACGGCGAGTGCTTCTGACTGCTCCGCCGAGCGGGTGGCGGGACCGATCGTGCACACCAACTTGATCCGCCTAGTGCTGCGGAACCCATTCTCCTTGGGCTCCACCTCGATGACAACATCGGTGTCGATGGCTACAGATCCACCATCGGAATGGAGGATGCTGAGGTCAGGAGGAGGACTGCATAGATGAGGCGGAGATACGGAGGCCGAGGGAGCGGCGGCGATTGGGGAGGGAGGGAGGGGTGAAGAGGGGAGGTGCGAGGGTAGATAGCTTGGGAAGGGTGGGGGAGGTGGGAGGTGGTGAGAGGAAGCTAGCGGAGGGTTTGCGCCATGTCGCTTCTCTTGGTTGTTTGTTGTTTGACGGAGTTCAAGAGATCAAGAGGATGCATAGAGATCGAGAGTATGCACAATCTGTGAAGGGAGGCAAAACCCGACGGCAAATCGAGCAAGGGGTGGGAAGATTTCGACTGAGAAAAGGGGGAGAGGTGAGGGCGCGGAAACTAATCGGTCCAGGAAAAAAATAGAGGGAAGGCAAAAAATTGAAGATTCTAGCTAAAAAAATAGAGGGAAGGCAAAAAATTGAAGATTCTAGATAAAAAATAGAGGGAAAGGAAAAAATTAAGGATTTTATAAATTTGTCGGTTGAATTACCAACAGATTGTGTATCTGTCGGTAATTTCGTCGGTAATACCAACAACATATATCCGTCGGTAAAAAATCCGTCGCTGATAATCTATTTTCTTGTAGTAATTCCAAAATTTATTGGAAATGTTCTCTTTTGGAATAATATAAGCGCTTTCATCCAAACTTTGTAAACTTGCTTCATAGCAGCCTCATTGATAGGTATTTGAATCGTCATAATATTATGTGCATTTTCTTTGATGTTGTTGGTTACTCCGAATATAAATATTTCATGCACTAAATAAATAATAAATATTAATCTCTTATCATATCTTCCCTTATATGCTTCTAAGGGTGGTAATTCCACTTAACTTCGTTTGATAGATAATAATTATATTTGGTTCAAACTAATACAAATGTGGATGTCCAAAAAATTATATAATTGCAGATGTGGAGTCAACATCTATAATTGCAACAAAAAATAAAAAAATATTGTGTTACTATCTTTTTTTTAAAAAATAGTTTACAATATCAACTATGTAATATATTATGAGTTTTCTCAAATGTATGAGAATCTTTTATTTTTCAATCAATAGGGATTTTATTTTTTTGATTTGTTTAAGCTATATCTATCGCGAAACTATCATTAACTTGTACGTTAGATATTGAGTGACATTGCTATGTAGCTTAGATGTCTAGTTAGTATGATAATATCTTTTAAGTACATTTGAAATAAATGTAATATCATTTCTACCAAATATTTTTAATAATTATATCTTATTTTTTATTTGTCTCCCGCTATATCTCTAACACTCGTCCTTATCTCGTTGTGTTGCCATTGTTCAAACCCATAATTATCGTCACACGTTATTGACTGACTACTCGTTATTAGCTACATCATTCGTTAGATTTTTGCTCAATTGATTCTAGACTCCAAGTATTTATCGCCTCAAACCTATAATTATTCATAATATAATTGTTTTGTATTTTTTAATATAGTTATATATTCCTAAAAATATGTTTAATAATCTTTCTAATCATTTATAATAGTATGAGTTAATTTCATTAATAATTATAAATATTTTAGTCCCTAATGAATTAAAGAATTTGAAAATATATATTTTTAGACTCTAATATTTTATTTTGATTATAGAAATATTTTATAAATAAAAAAGATTTTAGACTCTAACCTTCAAATTTTGAATCTGAAATTTTTTTATTTCAAAATTTAATTTAAAAAAATTCGAAAGAATTATTAGACATATCAATTAAGGTGATTAAACATTTTTATCAATTTATTCACTCAAAAAATATTTAAAATTTGAGAGCTTAACATATTTTGGATTCTTATCGGGTGAATTTTCTGTTTTAACCCCATTCGATCAAAAAAATTATTTTCACTCCAACTCCATTTTCATCCCGTTTAATTATCAGATTTTTTTTCATTTTTTCTTCTTTTTTCTAATTATCAGATTTAAGTGCATTTTTTTAACCAAAGGAAATATTAACTCACAATTCTGAGTGGAGTCAACTAAAATCCAATCCGAATCCAATTGAAATTTTAGTTCGGGGCCGCATGGACTAGACCGGCCCGGTTTACTTGTTTTTCTAGACCGGTCCTGAACCCAGAAGAGGGCGAAATGGTCGTTGCAGTACGACTTCTCTAACACTCACCGCGCACGCTAGGATTTCCCTCGGGCCTCGGCTGCAGTAGTATATTATAAATTGTTTCGGCGGCTCCGAGTTCATTGAGAGGGGCGACAGGAGGAAGACGAAGATCTGCAACAAGGGTTATCTTCTACCTTTGTTTCGGATGTTTATCTCTGCTCTTCCATTGCTTACCATCTTTCTCGTGATTTGATTAATTGTTGGCAGTCTTTAGCGTGCTTGTCTGGTTCTACCGTTGTAGGATTCACGAATCATTAATTACTCGTTGAAGTAGTTCCTTCTTAATCGATTTATGTGTTGATCGTGACCGATGCGGTGATATGATAGTCATAGAGAGGGCTTTCTAGACGCTTTTTACGCCCTAGTTTAAGTCCAATGTGAATGGCGTTAGTGAAGTTTTTATGTTTCGATGCAGCGTAACAGATGAGGCATGATTATGTGCAAAAACTAGATTAGCAAAATTGTTCGGAGTTGAAGATTTTTATTCAGCAATTTCTTTTAGCATCATGGTATTCTAGCTTCTAGTTTCAAAATTTCTGTATAGCTTTTAGTTCTTGGTATTGCTTAATCAATCTGTGGATCTGGAATGTGTTTTCCAATATTTTGTAAAATAATTCTAATCTTGTTGAACATATGAAATATATTGTATGTTCATTAGTTTCCTGCTACTTATATCTGGCTATTTCTGTGGCTCTTGTCCTGATAATTTTAAAGTAATTCTATGGAAATATTGGATGAATTTGGTGTTGCATCGGGTTCTTTCTGTTTTTGCTCTTTGCCCCCCTTGTGACATAAGGCTAGTTTTATTTCCACTCTTTTGGTTATTTTCTTTTAAATTCAGTCTACTTGAAACGTGAATTATTATTTTAGTTTGTGTATGAGAGTATTGTTTTGAGGCTTATACTTATACCAGCCAATAAATATAGTGGAACTGGTCACATAATTGTTATTGCTCTTGCATCTTAGTTATATTCATAGTATGTGTGGGGTATTGGCGATTGTTCTATCTTTGATGCTTGTGTTCTTTGCTTCTTTAGGCAAGGGGACTGAAGAAACAAAAGAGATCGGAACCATTACGCGGTTGACTCTTGTTCCGCGATCTCTTTTGAGTTGGTGAGGGGTCCTTCAAAAGAGATCTTATAGCCTCCGAACCATTACGCCGTGTAATTGTTCGGTTGACTCTTATTTGATCCAACTCCGGTTTATTGTTTTAACATGCCTACTATGGAGTTATCGAAGTGTGAGAGAAGGCGGCGGCGCAAAAAGAGATCAGAAGACGACCACGAAGCAATTCCGACACCGTTCAGTGAATCCATGGCCGGCCTCCGGTCGCTTTTGAAGGACCCCTCACCAACTCTCGGAGGCTATAAGATCGCAAAGTCTCTTTTTGCATCAGCATTGTTGGTTCTCGATTCCATCCTAGTTGCTCTAATTATCGCCTATGTCCCTTGTGAGATGCTCAAGATGACCTTTGCCCTAATTTTCCCAGTTTTCTCGTTAGTTGAACCTAGTTTGTTAATGACACAATTTGATCTTTTCTTTTATGTTTTGCGCTCTTAGATACCAAGATTGATTGGGATGCGTACATGTCCCAGGTGATGATTTTTGTTATGACCCTAAAAAGGTTTTGTTTGGTTAATTCTGAACCTAATGGTTTGCCCTTGTAATGGATTCAGGTTGATGGTTTTCTTCGAGGAGAGAAGGATTACACTGAGCTGAAAGGCGACACGGGCCCGTTGGTATATCCAGCTGGGTTTCTTTATATCTACTCTGGTGTCAAGTTTCTAACTGGTGGGGAGGTATTTCCTGCTCAGGTGAGATTTTGATGTTGCAAGATGTTTTCGTTCTAGCAGTCTTCCATTATCGTTCTATTTTTGAATGGTTTTGCCAGCACATTTTATAATTTTCTCCACTACAATTCTAAAAACGTTCTTTGCATCTGTGATATTTGATTGTGTAATTTAAGAAGTTCTCACATCCGCTTTACCAGATATTTGCTGCATTGTGAACTCTGCAAGGCACACTTGTCATTATGCAATCTTATATGTGAAAATATGGAAGTTCTCATGCCTGTTTTATCAAATATTTTCAGCATTCTTTCTCTTTATGCATATGAGTATTAGGTTTCATATAACATGAGATACCTCTTCAACATAAGATAGATGGGGGCTATCCAATATATTATCTTATAATGTAAAGCTATCTTATCACCCAAAGTTTCACATTTACTTTTGAGTTGACATGGAGCATTTTGAATTGGAGAAATGAAGTACAATACTCTGTCAGCATGGACGGAAGTTTTCTTTTTTACTTCATTTTATGCTCTGCTGGCTATATTCAGTCAAGTGGGCTTCAAGGCTTTAACTATCATCCGTATAGGTGTCTAAGTTTGAAACCATTATTTTACACTAGAAGTGTTAGAACAATTGTGGGGCTTTGGAGAGGGTTGATGTATGTAGCCTTTCCCTGCTTTTGAGAGGTTGTATCTGTTACTCTAACCCATGACCTTCAGGTCATAAGTGGGTAATTTACCATTACGCCCATATATTTCCCATAATTTGTAGTAGGAAATTTCTCTGTGAGATAGACATTTCAGTGATATATATGAAGATATTAATTATTCTTTTACCTTAGTATATTACGAGTTAAAAAACTGAAAAAATATTTCTGTTACTTTAGTAGAGCCTGATTATGTTTTATGCTTTCCTATTTCACAAAAGATTGTGAAAAGAAGCTCAATGTGTTTATGTAATCTCACTATGCCAATTTATTTGGTTCTTATATATTGTTTATCCTTCTGGCAGATCCTGTTTGGCATTCTTTACATAGTGAATCTGGGAATCATTTTCTTCATATACATAATGACCGATCTGGTATGAGAAATTTGTTATAGTAAATTTTGAAAGATATTTGTCTTGCAACTTAAGTTTTTGTTGTACTTCACATATACCATTTTGGATATATATATATATATATATGTAACTTTTTAGTCTTGTGCTCCATTTGGACATCTAACAATGCTTTCTCCCCCTCTTATGTTGCTGAAGAGTTGTTTCCTTTTCTATATAGTCAAAAGCATTAATGTTTCCTCATTTCTTACTGGACAAAGAAACAAAAATCACCTAGCCTTGAAGATGCCATGACTAGACTTGTCTTTAGACAAATTTTCTGGTTCTACTTCTCTTGATATCTGAAGGCAAAAGCTTAGTTCTTTTCATGTTATTATTCCTATCTTCTTCTCCTATGTTACTTCTTTTCTTCTTTGTTTACGCATATTTATAAAAACTATCTTCTGAGTTCCGAGTTCTGCATCCATGAAGGTTGAGGGAACATATGTTGGTCTTATTCCATCCTTTCTAATTTATGCCTCATAACAAGATACGTGCATCATTGCTGATCTAATAATTCTGATACTAATTATGAGAGTTATGTGCCAAAAACATAAATGGGTCACAGTTCTGTACCTATCATACTAAAAGGATCATGGTTAAGGTCCCATCATACTAAAAGGATCACATTGCTATATGGTCTTTTATAAAAATCTTCTGGGAGTCACATTAAAATGACTTTTAAGCATTAAAAGAAGGTGCTATCTTGCATTTTAGTTTGTCTCTTTTGTTAAGAAATTTTAGCTTGCTATGCTATTTCTTGATCATCTTATTCTTTAATTGTTATGGCAGCTTCCTTGGTGGGCTTTTGGTCTCCTTTGTTTGTCAAAGAGAATGCATTCAATCTTTATTCTACGCCTCTTTAATGACTGTTTTGCAATGACCTTTCTTCATGCTTCTCTAGCTGTGCTTCTATGCAAAAGATGGCATTTGGCATTGATAATTTTCAGGTACTAGTTCTTGTTTTTGATAGCTTATCATAGGAAAAACTGAACTATGTTGTTACAACCTTCATGGCCTCTGCATATGGCTTGGTTTAATTCACCTTGCCTTTTCATCATAGTGGAGCTGTGTCAATTAAGATGAACGTGCTTCTGTATGCACCACCTTTGTTTCTGCTCATGTTTAAGGTATAGCATATGCCATTGAAGCTTCATTTCTTAGATAACTTGGACTATATATGCAAATTTATAGATATCTTTCATTAATTTGAGCATTTTATGATGTAGGCTCTTGATACCAAGGACATCTTGTCTGCCTTGTTTGCTGCTGCTTTAGTGCAGGTATCTTTACACTATATGTTCATATTTACCATATACTTCAAACTTTCAAAGCATATATTTCTTAGTCATGCTACTTCACACAATTAAAATTTTTGCCAATCCATATAATATCTTTTTAGTATTGATCTGTTAGAGCTATTTAATTGCTTATGAACAATTATATCCTTGAAATATAATTGGAACTTTTTGGAGTAGCACTTAATGCAAATGCTATGCACCCATGCAAAAAGAGAAACACAAACACATTAAAGAATAACTCAAAAAATTAAAACAAGATTTGTTACAATGCCAAATTATGTCGCAACGTCAATTATTACATAGTTCTAATTCAGATAAAAAGTCTAAGGACCCAAAATGATATTATAAAAATTCATGATTGAGATAAAACCTCTATATGCACACATATTCTTGATACCATGTGCCCTTAGTATTAGCACCATCATTGGAAAAGTATCATAACTACACATTTGAGCATAGCACATGTGGACTACGTGTAGGTTTTTGGAATGAGACAAAGGATACATTTGGTACCAATTGTGGATAGGACAACTCTATTTTTCCCACGTTTGGTTTGCAAAATGCGTCACAATACAAGACAAAAATGGCGGGGATCCACGATACAACTTATATGTTTATTGCACCATGGAAAATCTTGGTACAACAAAACGAGCGTTGCACAAGCAAGTAAAAATTATTTTTGTTTTGATTATTTTTTAATGACATAATATTTTTTTTTGATAATTTATGCACATAGAGGTATTTCGACCAATATGTATTGTTTTGTGATAAAAGAAATAAACGTAGAACAACACTAATTTTCTTCCGGTACAAAAAAGGTATAACTTGTCTTGTATTGGAATGTATTTGCTTGTCAGTACATGTACCAAGCGCACACAAAGTATATAATATCGCAAGAATTAAAAGAGCAAAGGAACAAGAACATGAACAAATAAATGAGTCCAATAAATGATTCATATAAGGTTCAAGGCTTGAACAAGAGAGTGGACTTCAAAGCTAGGGTAAATCTTAAGTGAATGGCTCAATGAGGCTTGCAAGGGATCATATGATGGCTCCATATGTTCTAGATGTTCGAAGAAAGGCTGGGCAGGCATATATAGAGAATCAAAAGAATAGAGCTTGGGAACAAGTTACAATGGCTAGAAAACTAGTCATTGTGTCGTTGGTTGAAGACATGTCGATCATCGGTGGTCGACAGTTGGTCGATTGAACATTCGATGAAAATTGCATTGTGAGTCGCTTCAGCGGAGTTTAGTTTCTGGTCGAGTTTCGATGCATCGTATTTGAATTTCTTCATCATCATCATGCATTCCAAGGATTTTTCGGTGAATCTAAAACCGTAAGCCACTAATCTTTAACTCTTTCTTGAATTTGAGCAATGAGCAACGCCACTTGAGTTTGGCTTTTTCGGTTTCACATCGATCTTTACAATCACGGACATCGCGTGTTTATCAACTTGAAACTTGGATTATTTTTCAATTAAATATTAGTTCTTAGTTTGTTATCATCAAAACCAAAATTGAGACCAACATTGAAAACCTTAGGCCAACAACATCTCTTCGACTATATTTTGAAGATGACAATTCTCTGCCCGAGCATTAAGTTGTGCTAGCACCCCACTTTGTATCAAACCCACCAAGTTAATGAATACAATGACGAACCAATCAAGAGACTCCAATAAAATTTGATCATCAGGTGCATAAATGCTATCGGTATGTTAGTTAGCCTAAATGACATAACCATGAACTGAGTGCCCGTACATGTCCTAAAAGCAATCTACACATCCTTATCTCCGAGCCGTCGGTAACAAGACCTCAAGTTAATCTTTTCATACACACTTGTTGCCTACAACTAATCAAATAAATCTTCAATCCTAGCAAAAGGGTCAATGCAATGCCTCATCTAACCATCCTTCTTCGTTACAAACAAGACTTGAGCTCCACAAGGCAAAACGCTTGGTGAAATGAACCTTTTATCCAACAAATGTTGTAATTGTTCCTTCAGCTTATCTGGCTCTTTAGGTATCTCCAGCCTTTGAGATCGGAGCGGTATCTGGTTGCAACTCAATAGAGAAGTCGATATGCACATTGGGGGTAGTCCTAGCAACTCAACAGTCTCTAGCCATTGGCAAACATCTAAGCTATCTATTATCATCTCCATCTATGGTCATCTTCAGTTGTACTCATCAACAAAGCTACATATCCTACACGCTCATGAGCCAACAGCCATTGTGCTTGTAGAGTCAAGATAATAGGGCCATTAGCTCTTTCAAACCAACCAATGGTCGACTGGGGAAAAAATCATCACAACTTTGTCATGATAGTCAACCTTGGCAAGCTTAAGAGAGAGCCAAACCATGTCCAGAGTAATATTGAACTTTGAGAAATCCAATAATAACAAGTCTACACTAAACTGCGTATCCCAAAATCAAGTATACTGCCCTTCAACTTGAGATCTAATGTCAGCACATCCCAAAGTGGTGTATGCACTGCCGAACCTCTCCTGCAAGGTGTAGGCTCCAGCCTAATGTAGCAATAAAAACTCAAAGCAGCAAAATAATGCGTACTACCACTATCTATAAAAGTATGTGTAGGAATGCCATAGATAGAAACAATACCTCTAACCATAGAATTAGATGCTTCCTGCGCTTGCTATTGAGTCAAAGCAAATACAAGAATGGACTATGCATCTGATTGTTGGCTCCTTGGATGCTGTTGAGAATTTCTGATTGCAAACTAGTCGGCCACTCTCTACTAAAGTGGTCAGGCTGATTGCATTAGAAGCAAACATACTAGTCCTTCAGGCAATCTTTGGCCAAGTGCGATTGGTCCCTATACTTGTTAGGGGTGAGCATCAGTCAGTTCATTAAATTAACCGAACTGACCAATCATATTTTCCATTAACCGTTTTTCGAACCAAAATTTTTGGTTAACCGAAAATACTCGGTTTGGTTCGGTTAACCGACCGAAATCACGGAACAAAATTTTAAATAAATATAGACTAATAAGGTTCAAACCATGGACCTCTCAAACACCTTGATAAGCCTTTACCGGTTTAGCTAAGAATATTATTTGATAATATTACTTACTAACGTAGCTATATCTATAACTATAAATTAAAATAATAAATACAAACTTTTTGGGATTCGAACCATGACACTCAAGATAATAGCAACTGAACTTAACTAGTAAAGCAAACAATACTTTGTGATATAATTCTATATTTTACTATACTTAATGTATAATTCGGTTAATTCGGTAAATTAATCGAACCGAACCGAAAACTGAATTTCTAGAAAAAATTAACCGAAAACCGAGCCGAAACTGATTCGGTCAATTTGGTTCACTTAAATCAGTTTTGGCTCGGTCGGTTTCGATTCTATTTTGGTGAATCGGGGAATTATGCTCACCCCTAATACTTGTAGCACGGAAAACATGTGCCTGATGGATGACTTTGAGCCAATGACAAAGATCATCTATCATTCCTTGTAAAATGAAGACACTCAAAAGATGCCCTTACATCGGCCCCATCAACATCACTTCTTTGACTAGCAGAACTCCATAACTTGTAATATTTTTTAAGACATCGCAAGTTGCATCAAACAACAAAGTTGTGGGTGCTTCATGATTCAACTTCATTATTTTGACTACTAGAATTTCCATCCTTGATGGTAATTTTCCAAAACAAATGGAATGAGAGTGGTCTAAGTGATATTTTTGTCAAATTTAATAAATCAACATTCAAACTAGTACCAAATTCTTGTCTTGCTTTTAACCAAATTTCAAATTATTTTTTCATCAATATTTTTATGAATATGGTAAATTTAAAACAACAAATTTTATAAAAATAATAAAAACATCTAAGACTTTGAGGTTTTAATTTGGTTTGGTTTGAGATAAAGAATACAAGCTAAGCCAAATTAATTTTAGAAATCTCAAACAAAAATGGAATTCTATAAGAAAAAAAAATTCCCAAAATTTCAACTGAGAAAGTTTAAATTATGTTTCTAACACAGATTTAGCACATGTCTGTCGATGTTAGTTATGTTCCTGGATGTCCTGTAAAAAATCTTTATTATGACTTAACCAGTGACAATCTTTCAATGACATAGTCTATTCTGAAATATTATATCACATTGCGAAATATTGATTTTTAGACTACTGGTGCATTGCCATGATTTCTTTTTTGTTCAGTAATATAGAGGGTTAATCAAATCAACATTTACATTGTTCCTTTGTTTTTCTGAAGAGTTGGTTCACTTGGCTGCTTCAGGAATTGCTTAAGCTATTAAGTTAATGGCTGTCTATTTTTAATTGTAAAATTTGCAGATCATATTGGGCTTACCTTTCTTGCTGACATATCCAGTTGAGTACATCTCAAGGGCATTTAATCTTGGGCGTGTCTTCATCCATTTCTGGTGCTTATACAATCTTGACAATCTCAGTTCTTTTTAGTACATTTGCCTGATTAAACTAATATGGCCTAAATTGCCACTTATGTCTTATCATGAAAACTTTTTCCTGTGCCTATGTCCAGATCTGTAGAGTCCAAAACATGCATATGGGACGAATATTAGTAACATGAGCAATACTTTCTACACTTCCCACCCGTTTTTTCCCCTCCCTGCCTCAGGGGAAGTGAGACAATTGGACAATCTACCAGTGGGCCTTGGCATCTCCAATTGGTTTACTTCTCCAGGTGTGAGCAAGGTAGAAATGGGTAGAAATCTAATTTGTGTGCTAAAATCAACCTTAACTTCCCTATTTTTTGCTCACTGTTTCAAGTGGACAGTTGTTGATAACTGAAACAATATTGTTTTTGGCTGTGCACCTACTTCTGTGCTAACAACAACCTTCCCATCCCCAATCTCTGTGGACCTATATGTTCAGAAATATAGGTCAATCAGCATGACGTACAAGTTAGAACACATCTCCTACTTTTGTAATGTGCTTTTTGTGTGACAACTGTGAAGAATGTTTTTGCTCCACCTCATTCTATATTTTTTTCCCCCTGAGACATCCGAAATTACCTTTGATGTTTATGCCTGTCATGTCTGCTTTAGCTAGTCATTATCCAGCATATATATACATCATCCTTTTTGATCAGGTCAATCTTGTCTCAGGTCTGTTAATTTCAAGTTTGTTCCAGAAGAGATATTTGTATCAAAAAAATTTGCATGTGCCTTGCTGGCTCTACATCTTATGTTGCTTGCAGTATTTGCACACTTCAAATGGTCCAAGTAAGAACTCAGATTTTCATTATTTACAGTTTTGTTTCTTTTCCCTTCTATCTTCTTTTTTGTTTCTTGGTCTTAGTGCTTAGTAATGCTAATATGGATTTCTTTGCTAAACATTTGAATCTGAATTATCTTACTTGCAATGCAAAGATTATTAATGCACCTTATTTACTCTTTAACCAATATTTGTCAAGGCAAGCAAAGGAAGAATAATAATTTGATTAATTATGCTGCGTACTTTAGATTGATAGAGTTTGAATTATTTTGTTAATTATGCACATTATTGTTATCTGCTCAGAAATGCAATTCCAGTTTATATTTGAGCCGAGTTTGAGTAATAGCAAAGCATGTTGCTAAATGTGTCCCATATTGGCAGGAATGAAGGACCTTTTCATCTCTTGAAGTCTAGAATCAGCAATGCTTTATCAATTTTCTCTATTCAAACATTTCATTCCTCCGAATCAAGAAATAGACCACTCAGCAAAAAATGTATGTTGAAAATTTGAAATTTCTGAGGATAATTTTGCCTTTGTTTTCTTCACCATGCTCTATGTTATGTTTCCTGGATCTAAACATATATGTCAACTGATTTCTACCCAGATATAGCTACAGTCATGTTTACTGGAAACTTTATCGGCATTATATGTGCTCGATCTCTCCATTACCAGTTCTATTCGTGGTGAGTTGTTCTGAATCTGACTATGTGCAATAATTTTTTGGTAATATCCTGCTCATTGAATCTTATTTTCCAACCTACTACAACGAAAGTGTCTGCAGGCTTATATGAGCTGTATTTATTGGGATCAGTTGATTTTTGTTTCCTTATTTGAATTTGCATAACTAAATTGTGTTGGATTTTTTTATCCGGAAACCACTTTAGTTTGATTTTTGCATATTATTCCTGAGGCGTTTCTTTTAGTTTAAATTTATATTTGCTACTTTAGTGATATTAATATATCCCTTTTTTTTTCAGGTACTTCTACTCTCTACCTTTCCTTTTGTGGAAAGTACCTTTCCCTACCCCTCTAAGGTATCCTATCAAAATTGCATCATAGTTGTCACTGTTATTTGTTTAAATGTACTGCCTTTAAACATTTGATTTGCTCTATTAGGCTAATTCTGTTTGCTGGCGTGGAGCTCTGCTGGAATATTTATCCTTCAAATATGTATTCTTCATTCATGTTATTTTGTATACATTTGTTTATATTGCTGGGTCTTTGGGTTGCCCCAGTTGAATGCGAATATGTTCGAGAGAAAAAGGAGGAATGATTTTGTCTTGCTCAACTTTTGCAAGTTGTAAGAGATACTACATTCTTCTTGTGCTAAGATGGAGTTGGAAATTATTTTGGTGACTAATGATACAATGTTTTTATCCATTTTAGAATTCTCATGCTTAAAAAATATTACATATTGGCTATAAATCAAGGTCTTCTTCCCGCTCGATCTCTTCCACAAATTTTGTTTTTGAAATAACAAATTTTTTTCCAAATAATTAGAGTGCTTTATTGCAAAAACAAAACAAGAAGAGAGAGAATTAAAAGAAGTCAAAGAAAAAGGTCCAAGGAGTTAAAATGAAAAATGAAGTTTAATGAGGCGAATAGGTCTCACTCTCTTCATGCGCGCTTTATTTCATCTTCATTTTTGAAGGCAATGATACGAGGACACAGGCCACGCATGCAGCAGTAGGGATGGCAAAAAAAGTATGTTTAGGTGAATATTCGTGGGTATTTATTCGTTTATGATGAATACGGGGGATAATTTTTTACCCGCAGGTATTTCACGGGTAATTTTTCATACTCGTTTATTAAACGGGGCGGGTACGAGTATCATAGTACTCGTACCCACGGATACCCGTTTTTCGTGAAAATTAATAAATTACTATTTTACTCTCCATACATATACTAAAAAACCCTAACGTCCTAACCTAATTCAATAGCCAATACCCATTACCCACTACCCACTACCTACCTATTGAAGTGTGTTTAATTGTTTATATTTGAAGTTGTTATCAAAATATTATATATTTATTTGAAGAGAGTTTATATTTGAATTCTTATCAAAATATCAAAGTTTATATTTTTTAAAACTATCATGGGTACCTGTCAATACTCGTGGGTGATTAAATAGGTACTCATTTTTAATACCCGTGGGGAATAAACGGGTAGTGGGTACCCGTTTATTTCGCGCGGGCGGGTAGTGGGTAGGCACCCCCCGTACCCGCCCCGCCCCGTTGACATTCCTATGCAGCAGAGCGGTGGCCACGCAAGCAACAGACCGCAACAGCCATGCATTGGCCCACACAGCACACGCCTCGCATAACAATCACATGCATCAGGAGATTGGGTCGGGTTTAAATTTTTGAAATCCGATTATAATCGGGTCAGATCCGGGTTTCAACATTTAAAACTCGATGACCTGAGACCCGACTCGATTACTAGAATTATTTATATTTTTTAGTTATTTTAAAAATATTTATTTTTAATTTTTTTAAAAAATTATTGTTAAATACTTAATTTTTACCTAAACATGTAAATCCGACTACCCAACCTAGGTTGGGTTGGGTCGGGTCGGGTTTGAGAGGTGAAAAATTTTCAACCCGACACGATTACACTTGGTTGGGTCGAATCAATTTTTTTCCCAAACTCGACCCGACCCGACCTGTGAACACCTCTTATTGCCAATTAGCTGCAGTTGGAGATTAGAGAACTGTCAGCCACTAAGGTGGATTATTTACTGTTAAGAAATTATGAGAAATTTAATGCATGATCGACAAAATTTAAATTCAATAATAGAAACAAAAAATCAAATTCATGACTAAGATTGCAAAAAATAAGAAACAAGCGAGGTTAACGTGATCCACACTCGACGAATGTGTCAGTCCTACATTCACATGGAGAAGAGAACTTATATATTAATCATATAAAAGAACTACAATAAGAATGATAATAAAATTTAATTTCCTTCAAAATACGGCACATTGTCTCAAATAAAATGAACATTAAATTTTTATAAAGTAGAAGTATTATTCAGCCTTGAAACTGAACTCATCGGTCGTATGTCGAAACTTGGGAATGACACTCATTGAAAAAATGGTGATAGTAAAACTCTTAATTATCTAGATTTTTAAATGTCTCGGTATTTCTTTTTTTCTCGTACGCTTCGTTTCGGTGTGTTGTCCTCAAGAAGACGACTTGTACTTGTACTTGTACTCGAAATGGTGAACTTGATTGAATTGGTTTGAAGAGAGTAATTAGGATAGAGCCAAAAATTATTGGAAAAATAGGAAAGATCCAACTAATAACAACGTAGTTCATTATTAATGCGAGTGATAACGAAATAAGAAATCATTTTAAAAAAAATATTTGTTGATGTCACATTTTTATTATCTTGAGATGTACTTAAGGAGACCCCTTTGACATTTGAATTTCGAACAATCAAATTGATGATATCTTGATGAATGATATAATTGAAATAAATTAGTACCAGACTAATTAAAAATAATTGGTTGAAATAGATTTGAAAAACTCATGAAATTTGAAATGTGTTTACATAATTAACAACTCAACGTGTTATTTTTAAATTTTATATTACATTTAGGCAAGTTGACTAGTTTATTGATTCACATAAGCAATGCCAAATTACCAATTCAATATTCAAATAATGAAATTAACACTTCCAATGGAATATAATTGAAATATAAAAATTGAACCCTTTACCCATAATTGGCCTGGAGGTGACCCAGCTTGAGCATGATCTTTTGAAAAAAAAAATGAAAAATGAAGTACTTTATTGATGCAAATGATATAATGAAATATATTTAAGATAATTTTAAAAGTCGGAATGTATTTACTAATTAATTCATAATTTTCATAGCATCCGGAGTTTGGAAGTATGTAAATGGGTTTGGATGATATTAATATAACATATTTACATAGGTAAATTGCATTTATCATTTAGCTAAATTGCATCAGCTTGGGTAGTAGAAAGAAAAGTATTTGAGTCCAATTCATGTTGATTTTGGATACGTATATGAAATTGGATTTAAATTTAAGTTACATAGAAAAATAAAGAGATCAAATTCATCTCCATCCCTATTTATAACAAATCCTCTCTTAGCAATTGTTTGTGCTATTGGCTTGCTTAGAAATGATATCCATATATATATTGCTATGTATTCTTAAAAATATGTTTGATAATCTTTCTAACAATTTATAATGGTACGAGTTAATTTCATTAATAGTCATGAATATTTTAGTCTGAATTAGAGAATTTAAAAATATATATTTTTAAACTCTAATATTTTATTTTTATTATAAAAAATATTTTATAAATTAAAAAGATTTTAGTCTCTAACTTTTAAAATTCAAATCTGAAAAAAAAATTCTCTCAAAATTTGATTTTAAAAAATACTGAAAGGATTATTAGACATATCAATTAAGATGATTTAACCTTTTTTTATCAATTTATTCATTCAAAAAATATTTAAATTATGAGAGCTTAACATATTTTGGATTCTCATCGGGTGAATTTTCTCTTTTTAACCCCATTCGATCAGAAAATTTATTTTCACTCCAACTCCATTTTCATCTTTTCTTTTCAATCCTCTCTTAGCAATTTATTTTCACTCCAACTCCAATATCAGATTTTTTTTTTCATTTTTTCTTCTTTTTTTCTAATTATCAGATTTAACTGCATTTTTTTAACCAAAGGAAACATTAACTCAATTCTGAGTGGAGTCAACTAAAATCCAATCCGAATCCAATTGAAATTTAAGTTCGGGGTCGCATGGACTAGACCGGCCCGGTTTACTTGTTTTTGTAGACCGGCCCTGAACCCAGAAGAGGGCGAAATGGTCATTGCAGTACGACTTCTCTAACACTCACCGCGCACGCTAGGGTTTCCCTCGGCTGCAGTAGTATATTATAAATTGTTTCGGCGGCTCCGAGTTCATTGAGAGGAGGCGACAGGAGGAAGGCGAAGATCTTCAACAAGGGTTATCTTCTACCTTTGTTTCGGATGTTTATCTCTGCTCTTCCATTGCTTACCATTTTAGTCGTGATTTGATTAATTGTTGGCAGTCTTTTGCGTGCTTGTCTGGTTCTAAGATTCACGAGTCATTCATTCGTTCATATTTACGTAATTCTTTGTTCTATAAGCTTGTCAAATTTTTCGGACCAGTAATTTGAGAAATGAACAATCGTTCATTTGTTATCACTGCCTTTGCATGTCTCATTTCAGCTATAAAAAAAGGAGTCTTTTATAGGTAATCATCTGATGGATGCAACATCATTGTTTCTTTTTTCTTGACTGCTTAAACACCAACGTACTAAGCTTCATTTACCTGACAAAATAAGCCAAGAAAAAGAAACAACAATTCAAAGACTCTGGTGAATCCAGTAACAAATCCCTGTTCTATAGCAAGGGAACTCATTATGGCTACTAATTATATCATCCCTTCTCAGCTCAAGTTCTGCAGGATCTAACATCAAGCAGCTCGGATTCAACAAAGTAGTCAGTTTCCATACTGAGGACAATATCTGCTATGCATATCATTTACACAAAAACCCAACCCAGTTTTTTGCCGTAGCATAGTCAAACCCACAAGTTTCATTACAGAGCACTGACTTGTTATAGCCTGAAAATGGAGGACCTAATTGTAAAAAAAATTATTAGAGGGGTCTTTTTGCAAAAGTGCTTAATCCTATTTAATTAACCCTAATCCTCTAATTCTTTTCTCTCTCTCCCGAACCCTGTAGCAGCAGCGGCGGATAGGGAATTGCAGCGGCCGTAGTGAAGCGTCGGCAGTGAGAAGACTCCGGTGAAGACCGGAGTTTGGAGGAGTTTTGAGGTAGGAGTTTTCTTCTTCTCTTCTTTCTTGTTGTTTCCGTCTCCGTTGTTATCGTCGTTTCCATTCTTTCGTTCATCGGCGACAGCGGAGGGGTTGGAGGAGGTAGTATCGGCGAGATGTCGGATGAGGGAAGGAGGGAGGAGTCGGGAGTGGGCCGCAGGGGATGCGGCGGTCGCGGCAGCAGTGTTGCTGTCCGCGACGACGGGCCTAGCCAGGGCAGCGGCCGTTGCTGCCCGCATCTTGGCAGTTGCAGGGGAGGCCAACGTGGCCTCCCAGCCATGACTCAATGGATCATCGGCGCTGGAGGCCGTGGGAAGGCCGGAGGGGAGGCGGCGAATGGTCGCTGGTGGCCGGGAGGGCTGCCCGGCGTGGGTCGAGCAGGGTGGAGAGGAGGCGGCGTCGGGGAGGGGAGGCCGCCGTGGCCTCCCAAGCTGGTACCCGCCGGCGTTGGAGGAGACGCCGACGAGGCCGGCGGGGGTGGTTGTCGTGGTTGTCGTTGGCCGAGAGGGGGGCTGCCAGTGTGGGTTCGAGCGAAGCAGTGGAGCGGCGCTCGGGCGGGCGTCGGGTAGGAGTCTTTTTATCTCTTCCCTTGTTTTCGTCGTTTCCTTATTGCCGTCGTCTTCCATTCTTGTTCATCGGCAGCATGGGAGTATCAGAGAATCTAGTACGGTAGGATTAAAGAATCGAAGGAGGTAGATTCATGCTTGGGGCAGAGGGGCGACAATCGCCACAGCAGTGTCGTTGCCGCGACACTAGTCCAGCAATCGACTGCTGCCCGCGCCCTGGGGCAACAGCCGCTACCACTGTAGGAGACCGCCGTGGCTTTCCAGTCTCAGATCGGCGCCGGAGGTCGTGGTGGAGGCCGATAGGAACCGGTGGTTGGTCGGCGCCGGCTGGTAGAGCCGCGCAATGTGTGGATCGGAGAGGAGCAGAGGTGGATTGGCGTCGAGGGTCGAGTGAGAGAGACGAGTGGAGGGTGGTTTTATTTAATTTAATAAATAGGTTTAATTAAGAAGAGAGTTGTATCGCATGAAATGAGGTTAAATTGTAGAGTATTAGAGTATTTTTAGATTTGATCGTAGGATCGTCGGATCGAGTCGAGGTGAATACCAAAGTTATAGGTTTTTGCGTTTTGAACGTGATGGTGATGTCGGATTTTTTGATCAGAGGTCGTCTAATGTCTTTTCTATTTTTCAGTATTAGTTGGTAATTTAATAGGATTAATTCAGTTTGATAGTAGTTAATTAACGTAGAATAGTTGTATTCTTTATCAGCTGATGATTTAGAGTATAGATAGTGGTGTTGGGTGTGAGTTGATTTCTGTTGTAGTCGATGAATGTTGAATTGGTAAATTGATGATTTTACCCCTTGCTTTTATTTGCTTGATTTGCTTTCGAAATCCGTTGATCTTCTGTTGCATTATGTTGTTGAACATGCCATATTGATAATTGCATGAGTCTGATTAGCTGTTATTCATTGATGATTATTGAGCATGATATTATACTAGTCATTGTGCACACTGTTAGTGTTGTCATAAGTTGTATTTGCTAACATGAATTATTCTGGTTGCACATTCAGTTGATAGTTGTTGTAGTATTTATTGTTGTTAGCATTGTAAATCAGTTGTGATGTGTCATGTGGTGAGATCTAGCTATCATGCTGCTTATTGTTGTATCATTTATTGTTGCATTGTTGATTGGGCGGATGCCTTGGACATTGTTGATTGTTTGCCTGAGCTGTATGGGCGGTGACACCGGTGATCACGAAATTTTCACATGAGGTGCAGTGTCGCGCTGTTAGACGTTGGCGGGCTCGTGTGCGACGTCGAGGTGTTAGACGTCGGCGGGCTATCTTGTAGATAGTCGCATCTCTAGTTGGAGCAGGCTTGAGGTGCCACTCTCGAGGTGCGAGAGTGCGGGGGAAACCCAATTGTCCACTACGCTTTTGATTGGCATGAGTTGCAATAGTTAATAGGTGAACATGTGTCTTGTTGTTGTTGTTGACATGTTGCATTTTATTGCAGAGTCATTTATTGTTGCATATGACAGTATCATCGCATCATGAGTGTTGTCCTTATTGTTGGCATATTGATTCTCCTACTTAGCTTTCCGCTGATGTCGTTTGTTGTTGTCTCAGATTTGCAGGTATGTCGGTAGTCGAAGTATGGGGTAGCTAGAGTCTTGGAGGAGGAGGCGTCATCCGCTGCTTAGATATTTTCTTAGTGTTTTTAGATTGATGTTGAACATTATATAGAGAACTCTTAGTTGAAATGATGATTTCAGTTGTTTCTGTTGAGATATTCTGGTATATTTTTGCATTTAGTTGTAGTTTGCGTTCTTCCTAGGTGAGATTCCTGTTTTAGGGATAAACTTAGGCGGGTTGTAACAGACTAGTAGGCACCAGCAAGTCTGCAGTGTTCTAATCTTGACCTTATGAAGCACAACTTGACATTCTGCCATCTTGTTGTATATGAACTGCTTATTTTGTAACTATGGAGATCCTTCAACAATACTTATCATGATGCATATACTGTAACAAAATCTATTATTGAAGGGAACTTACACTTCTACTCAGGCATCAAAAAGAACTCTATCTATAAACTAACTATTCTGGATATGTGTACATGTATTGACACAATAAAAACAATCACAGAGAGGAGAGAAAACTTCTTCCCTGGTCATAAAAATGAGGTAGTGCCTTCATTTACCTTGGCCCGGACAGCCGAACAGCCGAAAGAAGCGTGTCGCTGTTACAATCAGACGGGCCTGAACCTGATGATGTCCCCTCTTCACTTATACCCTTAAACATATTGGCATAAAGCCTGAAACCCATCTGTGATGACATTGGAGGTTGAGGCACTTTCTGTAACCCCTCTAACATTTGCACAACTTTCATCATTGATGGTCTTAAGTGCAAGTCCTCCTGAATACACCACAAGGCAACTTTAACTGCAGTCTCTACTCTCTCATCCTTGTCATTGTATTTTAATCTGGCATCAAAAATTTCAATCAACTTGCCTTCATCCATCTTCTTAAAAGCATACGCAGGGAAGTGAGCTTTCTCAGAAGTCTCTGCTGGATCAAAATTCTTCCTTCCACCAATTATCTCAAGCAAGACCATGCCATAACTGTACACGTCGCTCTTTTCGGATATCGCGTAGTTTGTGATCCATTCGGGCGCAAGGTAACCCCTTGTGCCTCTGAGAGTTGTGAACACATGGCTTTGTTCTCTTGTCATGAGCTTTGCAAGTCCAAAATCCGATACCTTAGCATGATAATTGTCATCTAGAAGCACATTTTCAGGTTTAATATCACAATGAACTATCTTTGATTCGCAATCCTCGTGGAGATAAGCTAATCCCTTTGCTGTGCCCAAAGCTATGTTGTACCTGGTATCCCAATCCAGCAAAAATCCTTCTTTGTTCTTTTGGAAGATCCATCTATCTAAAGACCCTTTTGCCAAGTACTCATATGCAAGAAGCCGGTGCATGCCCTCCGCACAGAAACCTCGAAGCTTAACCAAATGGATGTGGTGGATACTGCCAATTATGCTCACTTCGGATCGAAACTCCTTCTTTCCCTGGCCGATGCCCTCTAGTTTCTTCACTGCCACTCTGGTGCCATCAGGAAGCTTTCCCAGGTATACTGAGCCAAATCCTCCTTGGCCTAGCTTCACTGAGAAGTTATCCGTGGCTAATTGAAGCTCTCTGTAGCTAAACCTCACTGGCATCCCAGATATGCTCTCCAAGAAATTGTCTTCTTCAGATGATCCCTGTGATGGTTCTGGTGTTTTCTTCCTCCGGTAAAACCGCAAAGCAAAATAGATGATAGCTGCTATCACGGCCACTGTCATTATAGAGATGATTAAGACTATGATCAAGGTCTTACTGCTGCTGCCTCCGTGCCCATTTGACCCATTGCCACCAGCTTCATTGCTTTGCACCTTAATATAAGAAGTATATCCAGCTGTCTTGCTCTCAAACTGCTTCAAGCTCCCTATCTGGTTAAAGAGAAAACAATTCCCTGAACTCTGTTCATGAAACAATGCAACACATGAGCAATTACTCGAACATGCTTCCTTGCATCCGGTTATGTTTGTCTTCAGACTGGGAGAAACAAAACTCGTGGCGAAGTACCCAACTCCATCGTCAACCTTTGCAAGCTCCAACGGAATGCTCAGGTCACAGGGAGAAGCTATCTCAGGGTTACAGCCCGAGACCGAGCTAAGAACTGTTGGGCACTGGCAGATGCCGCTGGATGAGCAGATGTAGTATGGACTGCAGGGCTCAGGCGTCTCACAAGAGTCTTTAGGAATCTTGACCGTCGCGCCGCCAGGGTTGGGGAGGATGGAGAAAGAGATGACGCCATAAGCGTCTAAAACAGCAGCCAGTGTGTCGTTCGTACTGGCACCAGATGAACCCACTATGAATTTCGATATTAGAGACTGATTCTGATCGTAAAAGCTCCATGAGCTATAATCGAGCACCGCGGAGTGTATGCTGCCACCGACCTTGTTATCGATCTTGCTTGGGTCACCCTGCATCGACCAGTACGGTTGCAGCGGTGCGAATTCTGCGAAGAGCTTGGCGTCCCCCGACTCGATTCGGAGACGGTAACGCAAGCCGTGGTCATTGGGGCTGCTCACTAGCGACATACCCTCGGTGAACCTCTGGCCGGAGAGCAGTGTGTCCGTCGGGTGATCGAAGCTCTGCCACAATGGCGAAGAACCGTCGCCAAGGAGGACCAGATTGCCGGAGTCGAGGAGCTCCATCCTCACCGCTCCCTTGCCGGAGGTGTTGGAGGACCAGATCACGTCGCTGCCGGATTTGAGATAGGCGTTGCCATCCTTGTCGAAAGTGAACTTGTCATCGTGGGATACCGGCAGACCCCGGTTGGCTGTCCACACGACGGTGTTGCTCCCCTGGTGGATCACCGATAGGAGGAACGAAGTAGTCATGTTCCTACTGTTGGTGGTGAAGCCGAAGGCGAAATTGGAGCTGTTGGATAAGAGGAACAACCCGCTGTTGTCGATGTAATCCATTTCGGAGCCTCCAAATCCGGGAGTGAGCTGCTTTCGCTGGATGCTGCCATTGCAGGGGCTCAAGAAAAAGTGCAGCGTAACAAAGATAAGGAAGAACGCTTTCATCCTCGCAGCCTTCATCCACCAAAAGAAGGAAACTGAAACCCGGAAGCCAAACCAGCAACCCCAAAAAACAGATTTTTACCTCCTCGGAAGAGAAGGATGAGGATGAGGAAGAAGATAAGGATGGAGAAGTGAGCAGTTCTCATATTTCTCCATCGAAACCAAGGTCACCAATAAATCCTCGCCGCCTTGCCTATCAAGGGAAGGAATTAAGCTCAACCACAACTCACAACTGCAGACACAAAATCCATCGGGGAAACGAATCAAGCATCTAAAAAGATCAATCTTTTACCTCGCCGGCAGAGAAGGATGAAGGAATAGCCGGATTCCACCATGGAAATCAGAGCCAAGAGTGCAGATCCAGACGTCAACCCTGCAGACTTCTTCGAGTAACAAGGCAACTGGAAAAAAAGAGACGGGCTAGGACAGAGTCGACAAAAGCAATAGAAGAAGAGGATGAAAAAATCTGAGTTTTTGTCCTCTGAACTCCCGGAGAGGCGGGGGATAGGAGACAAAAGGCGAGCTGTGAAATGAAGAACGAGAGAAGGAGAAAGCGAGAGGAGGATGAGTAGTTACATACTGCAGCAGATCTGTAGGTGGTGCCGTGGTGACTGGTGAGAAGGCGGTTGAAGAAGGAACCGATGGCTTGTCGTCCTTGGTGAATTGAAGATTATGGTGACAGCGATACTTGGCTTGATGTGGTAACACTGAAGAGGGGAGGATGGAGAGGATGAATCCGAGGCTGCCGCAGCTACTCTTATCTGCTCATTTATTATGTCATCGAAGGACGTAGTAATTGAAGCCAGAGTCAATGGAGGATTCCTTCCTTTCCTCTCTCCCCAACGCTCGTCACTCAGCAGTCACCAACCTGAAAAATGAGACCTTTCTTTTACTCCTGTGTAGTTTTAACAAAAGACAAAAGTTGCATTTTTTTCACAGAGAAAGATGTAAGGATGAGTATTTTATCAAAAGCAAGGTTCAAAATGTAATTTGGTAATCTTCTACGTTGAAGATTAACACAAATGTAATAAACCACGGCCAGTGGAGGGCTTTTCTATAAAGCGAGACCTCGATTTCTTTTTTCACAATTGTATTTTCGGAGATACCCATGACTTTTTATTTATTTATTTATAATTAATAAATAAGAGGTGGTCTTTTGCTGCGCTCATTCTTGGCTGGCGTGCAAGATTTTTGGGGGGTATTATTTTGAGCGTAGTCGCCACGCGGGGCAGGATGATAGGCTGCCAGCTGGCGTTGCGGGCCCGTGATCCGGTACGCGGGGCCCACTTTTTATTAACAACTCGTGGATCGTGAATTGCGATCCCCTGGCCCGCGATTGGAATGAGCGTCGCTTTTCTGCACTCTATTGGTCCGCGCCCGCATATGTACCCGCGGTGCATCAGTGAAGAGTTGTGGGTGGGTCCCGCTGAAGATAGTGAGCATGTTCGATCCAATCGCACGTAACATGCACCTCGATTGACCAAATCAATGCAATTAATGTGGATATCTGCCTTTTTATTTATTTATTTATATCATTTTCTCGTCTTTATTTTTTTATTTCCAACTTGCTTATGTTAAATTATTATGATGGCATTTGGCACAAACATTTTTTAATTAAACCCGCATAAATTGTTTTATTATATTTGACGCATTAATTAAAATTACA
This sequence comes from Canna indica, assembly GCA_034359265.1. Taxonomy (NCBI): domain Eukaryota; kingdom Viridiplantae; phylum Streptophyta; class Magnoliopsida; order Zingiberales; family Cannaceae; genus Canna; species Canna indica. The sequence goes on from CP136894.1 coordinate 82,655,128, forward strand.
GATATCTTTAACAAATGCTTTCTTTGAAGTCGTTGAGGTTTCATGGCCCAATTGATGTCATATCTGATAGGGTTTTTAATTTTTAAATATAGAAATAGATCATTTTGCTAAAAGCATTAAAATGTTGGTAATATTGTTAAAATCATAAATTTTTCAGCATATTTATTAAATTCATAACTATTTTTGACAACGTCCTAAAGTATACTTTAAAAATATCAAATTCTTCCATGTTTTCATGGTTCATTTGTTAATCCAGTTCAGCAAAAAAATTTGTTTAATTTATTTTTTTATGAAACTCATCTTCTTTTTGTTGAACCAAAAAATAGTTTATAGTTTTTTCGTTTAAACCAAGAAAGTTTAAGGATTTTTTTTTTGTTGAACTAAAAAATTTGTGACCCGCCAAAAATATAAATTAAAAAATTCTTATGATTCATTTTTCAATTTGCTTCAATAATTTTTTCTTTGGTCTAGCAAAAAGAAAATCGATTTGATATTTTTAAGGTCAAAAGAAAATTTTGTTTAGACAAAAAAAAACACAAAACTTTTTACGGTTCATCTAAGAAACCCTTTTTTTTGTTGAGAAATCAATCCTAAGGGATACTATGAATTTGATTTTTTTTTTTAGGCATTTAAGAGATTTATCAAAAAAATATATGAGTTTGATAAATACCTTAAATGCAAGATTTATCCAAAAAAAAATGAGTTTGATAAATACCTTAAAATTTTATTGTATTGATAAATTTGCCAAAAGTTTTAATGTTTTTTATAATTTTATCAATAGGATACATGATTTTTTATATATATAATTTTATCAGTAGGATACATAATTGATTGATGCAAACAAGTATATTTAATGATTACTCATCATTTCTTTGCATTGAGTATGCGTGTAATCAAGCCAAGTCAATCTCGAGTATATATAAACAAGCTTGACTCAACTCTGTGAAATGCTCAACTTCAATCTTCCATCTTCTTGCTAAGCTCAATTCACTGAGCTCGTTTTTTTTCGAACTTGAGTGAACTCATGACAAGAGTGTTTTTTACGGAGAAATTGAAGCATGAAGGAGACGATAATAAAAAAAAATGCTACCCTTACAAAGGAGCATACACATATGCATGAATAGGGTGCGTAACTTCTGGTGTGACCACCTATTTAGAGGAGATGATCGACAAGTGTAGATTTGAAAACACATTGATGTCCTTCGGGACGATGAGCGGAGAGCATCAGGAGACTAGTAATTATGGCACACGTCATGCAAGTAAAGAATAGGGATATATACATTTATATAAATATATATATAAAGATAGATTATGCTATATTCAAACCGAGTATTTTAGTGAACTCGAGCTCAACACACTCACATGTAAAGATCGGTTTGAGGTGGACAATATCAAGTCAAGTTTGAGTTATTATTGAGTCGATCTTTAATCAATAACATTTTTGCACATTTTTGAATTATTTTTTAATTTACTTTTTTTTTTCACATGTCATTTCTATACAATCAATCTGCATGCAAAGTGGAAGCTTGGTGAAGCCAATTATGAGTAGCACGGTTAATAATAATATTTTATATTTTTTTTAGATATATGAGATTTAAATTTTAGTATGATCATTTATTATAATTTTTTATTTTTGTAAAAGAAAATTATATTCATAAATTAGGGATAAATAAAATAAAATAAAATGAGAATAAAAAAAAAATATGTAAACATGTTCCAATCACATGCACACACAGTAAAAAAAGGTACTGAGTTACTCCTCAATTTATAAACAATCTTGGATGGTGAATTATTATTCTATGTTCATTATTATTATTATAAAATAAATTATTAAATAAGGAGGGTTGGGGCTCACCTTTTCTTGTCCCGCATAGCGAATGAGGAAATCCATGTGTCACCATGACATCAATTTATACAATCATTTTCATATGCTTTTTAATTAATCTTATTAAGTCAGTGCATTACAAATTATGCGCCACAAAATATATCGACCAACTAGTAGATTAGTTATTTAATATCAGTAATTTTATACGTTTAATTATACATTTATGTATTTTTTCTGTATAAATACGTTTTAATGCGTATAGATTTTGCATTTATGTATACTTTATAGTGATTATATTATAAACTCAATTTGGAAAAATATTTCCCAACTTAAATTTAATATAAAAAAAATCATAGTGATGTACTATTTAATTTATGCTTATCCCCGCTCAATTGCACATTTGCACTCCAATTAGCGGACACCAACATGGTCACAACATAATTCCTAACTTAAATATAATAAATGTAATTAAATATTTCATTAGATTAATTTAAATAGGTAACACGATGACAGGTCAGCTGCAGACAAAGCCCTGCATCGGATCCAACAACGTGCCATTAGGAAGAATAGTTATAGGGGTCGTACATGCTATATATTATTTTATTTTATGGATAAATAAAATAATTAATATTTATGTCATTTGGACTATACGTCTCGTATAAGTTCAGGCTATTACATCACGAGTCCACTAATCCGCACGTTAATTAATCGCTGCGATGGCGTGTCACGTGAGTAGAACGTGGGTCTCTTGAATAATAATCAATAGAGTGATGCTTCTCCACTAAATACCTATTCAAAATTATTAATAGCATAGGGGAAGAAAATGTAGGTTGCGGGCGCACAAAAATGTAGACCTAACTCTAGTGCACATAGAGGAATCTAATATGTAGCAAATACTATATTATTCGTATTTATATTATATTTTATATTTAATAAATTTTAATAAAATAATATAGTTACCCAAAAATCAATGGGGGCAAAATAGTAAATTTATAAATTATATATAATGTATAATAACATATGTAAAATGATATAAATATTAAAATATAATTGATAAAATGATAATTACCTACAAATTAAGGTGCATTTATGCTTTCCTAATATATATTCTATTATCTAGGTTCATATTTTTTTTAAAAATAATCAATCTGCACGATACTAATGCATATAATATCTAATAGGGGTCAACAAAATTTATTGGTTAATCAAAAAAATTAGTTAACTAGCCGAACATAAACCAAATTAATCGAACCTATTTATTCAATTAATTTCCAGTTTGATTAACGATTAAAATTTTCAAAGTTTTCAATTTTTCAGTAGGGGGTGAGCGAGGTTCAAGCATCATGTATTTTTCATAATACCCGGACCTTACCTTATATAGGATTAGTTTTTAGGTTTTGGGCTCGGACCATACTCTTTCAGAATTAGACTCTACCTGGAACCTATGGCGTAGTACATGTTCTGGGTACTTTGTTGGAACATATCCATTTTTTGATTCAAATGTACATATTCTGAATACCCTATTGAATATTTCCTTCTCCAATAAGTAAAAAATAAAAAAGAAGTATTTTCTTTGGTTTCAGAAGTATTTAGATGTCCGGTTCATAACTATCACCAAATTCGAAGAAAACTATGCAAGCATATCTACCTTGAACACAATTTGTTCTATGCCGGCATCAAGTTCACTGGACTCACATGCTCAGTATACGACGCGTGTCATAGTTGAGTTCCATCTAAGTTTTCTTAAACCAATGAGGACATTATGGTACTCTCTCTTTTTAATTAATGTTTTCACTCATCTTCCTCCCACAGACGTGCGACTTCTACACTTCCCATTTCTCTGCAACATCTCGTCTCCTCAACTGCAATCACGCGACGAATACTTCATCGTTGTTTGCCATCTTCGCCGGTGACGAAAATGCGATGGCTCCGCCTCCGGGCAACCAGCCCGCAGTTAAGGAGCAGGAGTTGAGCGATGCTTGATGAGTTGAAGGGGGCAATACTTCGGCACCGCCGCCGGTGCTAATATTAGGGATGGCAGCTAGCTGGAGTTGAACGATGCTTGATGAGTTGAAGGGGCTCGCCGCGAATAGAGCTGCAGTGGTCGCCCTCGAGCTCGCGGTAGCGGTGGAGCAACAAGGTGAGAGTCTCGATATAGTCGTCGACCCCGAGCTTGTTCATGGCCCAGAGCATGTCCTCCGGCGTCACGGTCTTGCGCTGCTCGCGCTTGCACCGCTCGTTGGCCTCGCTGGTGATGAAGCTGATATACTCCGACACACACTCTTGGCTTATCTACTTGGCGACGTCCGCAATCTTGGCATGCGCCGGCAGCACGCGGCACATGATGCGTATCATGTTGGCGATCGGCGTGAACCGGTCCTGCTCCTTGACTGCGGGCTGGTTGCTCGGAGGCGGAGCCGTCGCATTTCTGTTGCCGGCGAAGATGGTAGACAATGATGAAGTATTCGTCGCGTGATTGCAGCTGAGGAGACGAGATGCTGTTGCGGAGAAGTGGGAAGTGTAGAAGTCGCGCCACGTGTCTATGGGAGGAAGATGAGTGGAAACATTAATTAAAAAGAGAAAGTATCATAATATCCTCATTGGTTTAAGAAAACTTAGATGGAACTCAAGTATGACACGTGTCGTATATCGAGCATGTGAGTCCAGTGGACTCGATGCCGGCATAGAACAAACCATTGAACATATAACCAAACACATTTTCATAAACAATTTTAATTTGAGTGAAATTCGAATCTTGAAAATAATTTTGATTTTGCTAACCAAACCGATCCTAATACTATTTTTAATATCACTTACTAATTTCGCTAACCAAGCATTTTTCCTACAAGTAGATGTTCTAATTGCCTCCAGTTCCAAATTAACCACATCCTTTCCATAATATTGGAAAATTGTACAATAGTAATTGTATAATAATGAAGACGGGTAATTACCTTTTGAAAATAGTGCTACATAGACGACTTAATTTCTCCCTTAGTTATAGCAAATCTTTTGACTAAGATGTATTCCATGCCCTTAAATTTAAATTATTTAGAGTTTGGGAATCACAACTACTTGAGTGAGTAGATTAACAAGCTACTTAATTAATTACTTGTATTTGGTAAAAGCTCATTGTTGCTTGTTTCACAATACATGAAATGTTTGACCATTGTAAAATTTACCTATTTAATTAGGAATTTTTTATGGGCTTATATATATATTTTTAAGATTGAGTTGAATGAAAATTGAAAGATGGGTTTTTATTTGAACCGGTCATTTAAGTGGACACTGACTGACTGACTATAGTCCAAAAAATGTTCAATTTTTTAATGAACCCGGTCCAATTGGATTTGGACCGCACTCTTTGAACCGGGCCAGGGACTACCGTACAGACAAGTGAAAATAGATGACGTCAGTTTTATGATGGTGATGATGATCCATTTGGACTACTCGGGAGCACGTGCTTATTTGAAATTGAAATTGCATCAGTAGTTTGTTGTCAATTTGGACTTTTAAAAGGTTAAATTTGGATCCGCTTGTTTACATATGGAGTTCGGCTTATGCCAAATTGCGAATACTAGAGATCATAATAATTATGGGTCGGATCGGATTTGCCCCGAAACGCAACCGGGTACAGTCTTTTAGTTGTTAGATTCGGGTTGGGTTGAGGCCGGAACGGGCTGGATCCAATTAAATAGATCCAACGAGGAATTGGGAAACTCCTTTCGACTCTCGCGGAGATCAGGGTTTTTGCAGGTAAAGAGGTCGCCATGGAGACGAGAGAACAGGCGGCGATGGAGCGCACAGCCGGGGGGAAGTTGACCCGGCGACTGTTCCGTCGCAGGTCTTCATCGACTCCGTACGATCGCCCACCGCTTGCCGTGCGGCAACGGGGCGGTTTTGTTTCTGACATTGTTGCTCGTGCCGCTTCCGTGATACTTCCTTCCGTGTTCTCCTCGTCCTCCTCCTTGCCCGCCGCTGCCGCCGACACCGGGAAAGACCGTCAGGCTTCGCCTTCGAAATCATTTTCCAGTAAGTTGCCATCTTCCTTCGTGAAGCCTGGACGGTCGGCATTGGTTTCATGCAAAGAAATGTTTTAGGATCGATATCTTCAAGGAACCTGGTTTCTTTGCCTGGGCTTCTCGTTATGTTTCCGGTTCCGCCTTTATAAGTTTGTTTGATGTGCAACTTTGATCTCTTTGACATCTTATGCATTGCATATTCTGCAACATTTAAAAAGAATCATTTTGTATGGATACTGTGTGTTTTGGATTGATTGAAGTATTGAGTGACTGAACTTATGAAACATATACCAGCCTATCTTGACGTCTTGTTTGTTAAGATTTTCAATCAACTGATTACTTCGAGTTTCAAATGGTTTACAGATTCCAGGCAAGAAGAGTTTGATAGGAAAGAGAAGTATGTTATGGTGCATTCTTATGATGTAAGTCTTTTTTCCCTTTATCATCCACCTTATATCTGGTATGGTTATTGCATATATGCTTTTCCAAATAAATTGGTGTTTATTAATTCACTTTTGTTGGTGGAATACTGGAATGCTATTACTTGTTTATTGCAAGCTCTTATTTATATAAATACACTTTTCTTTGCTGTTTTTTTATCATTCTATGGTTTTAAAGAGCATGGCATCAATGTCCAAGAGATGGATGCATTTCTGGGATTGTAGATTGTACATATTACTCAAAAAATAAATTTAGCCAATAAATCCATGGAATTTATAAAAGATTTAAAGGAAAACTATATGGAGCCTTTTTTTGTATATTCTTTGAATTAAATGGAGTCTAATTGGGCAATCTTTTGGAAATTCAAAATTCAAAATTATGTAATTTTGTGGGAAATCCCTCTCCAACAAACTATACCCTATATAGTACAAATCATTGTATGTGATTTACCTTATACTTCACCTGTATCACACCATAACCACCCTAAATGCACTTAGTTCTTTCTGGAAGAATAAAATATTGGAAACTTCAGATTATAAGTAAGTCGATAAAATCACACTTGCCAATATTTCTAGATCATACTAAATTATAGACCATTTTGTAGAGTTTTTCTTAGACTTGAAATATGATTGACTTAGGAAATTAGAACTAATATCATGTCGCACATTTTGGTTTCTGTTATGATCATTCTGCTCATACATGATTAGGTGAAGCATCTTAAGGTTTCACACTATTGTTTACCCCAATTTATATGATTCTCTTTTAGCAAGCTGCATGTTGTTCCAGTTCCACTGCTGCTTTTTGATTGTAGAATAACTGGGTTCAGTTGGAAGAAACCATTTGATGTTTCTTGAGTTTCAAAACCACTTTGAAGATTCGTAATGGGATTTTCATTAAATTTGAAAACAATGCATGTTCTTATAATTGAATGCACTGGACTGCTGCGCTTTCCATGGAGTTTAATATATTTTTCCATATTGAAGCCAAGGGGCTAAGAAGAGATTGTCTCAAAAAACTAGGTCAAAATCCTAAGTACCTCAATAGTTAGCACTTAGCATTGGCAGCTTCACTGGTCTTATTCGTTTCTGTTGTCAAGGCTAACTAAGTTTGCTGTGGATGTACTTATCTCAATAACAAAATCTCATTATTGGAGTCTATTACTGCAAACTGCAACGTATTTGAATTATCTTCTATGAAGATTTTATGTGGTATTTTTTTTGCCTAATTTTCATCCATTTGAGTTCTTTACTTGATCTTTGTGTTTTTCATCATACAGAGGTTGAGTTTTCTCAATACTTGTACAAGTATGGATTGCTATTGGTAGCTGATTTACTTTTGTTGTTGCAATTTTCTCCAACATACTTCCTAACTTTGATTGTAAAACTGCAGGAGCAAATGGCACGTGAAAATAATCCAGGTGTAATTGCTGAAAAATCGCAGCCTAATGCTAATCCTAGCATAGATAATCATCTCAGTGAGAAAGCAAGAAATGTTTGTGACAGTGATGATATTACTGAAATTGAACTGTGGATCAAGCAAAGGACATTTTCTAGGCAAGTAATTTTTCTTCTCATATATTTGTTTCAGTGAACTAAATAGTTAGCTTGAACAAGTTAACCACAACTGAAATTTCTGTGTGGTTGCTCCTTCATTCCAATAAAGTTTGTTGAATTAATCTTATATATCATTCCAAAATTATTTTGTTTCCCTGCCAAAAAATACCCAGTGACAATTTTGTTTAGTTTTGTGAAGTGTGAACAACTGATTCTCTTTTTGTGGATGAAATGTGTTGGGACCAGTTGAACGAATGTAATTTGTTCTGGCCAATTTACATGTATGAGCTTGTGGACTTGTGGTATTTAGTTTCTGTCAAAATATTGCATGTTGGATGTGAAATTTTTTGACACTACTGGACTGTCATGTATTCTGGACTTTTCACCTCTTAAATCTCTTTCCACAATTTTTATTTAATATTGCTCCTTGTTTATTATTTTCTGATTCATACCATACAATTAGAGTGTTTAAAATGTCAATCCTCTTTTTCTGCTGCAGTGATCAGTCCAACCATATAATGGAGATATTGCGGTCAAGGACAAGCAATCATTCCCATCATAATCCATGTACGGCAATTGGCTCAGAAGCTGATGGTGCATTGGACTCAAATGCTCCTATGGAACCTTCACTCTGTGGTGTGGTGTCTGAGCAGTGGTTAAAACCAAAACCTCAAGATACTACCCAGATGAAAGTAGTAAGAAATTAAATTATATGATTCTTTTCTGCCTAATCTTGCTCTTGCAGAACTTATTCTCTACTATTAGTTTATATGTATTTTTTATTGTGAAATATTTTGTTCTGATATTTATTTACTCAAATTGAATAGGTAAGTGATGTGAGTTCTCCAGCTGAAATTGCGAAAGCCTTCATTAAAGGTCGGGAAGCTGAATCTTGTCACAAATCTTATGATGGGAGATTAGAGATGGAGACAAGTACATTTTACAATGGCGTATGTGCTTCAAAAATTCCCCCATCTGTATCAAAGTCTTTGGTATGCTGGCAAGAAACACCCTTGGAGAATAATAATAGCTACTTTACTCCTAATAATACCAGAACCAAGGTAGGGCGACACAGTTTTCAACGGACACTTTACTCTGGTTCAATTTTCTCAAGGTCTAAGGTTTGTGACTTTTCTTTTCTCTGTTTACATCTAAGCTAGCGTTGGTTTCTAAGGCATATATCTTAAATTATGCATGCTTGTTAACAGTTTCAAGGTGGTCGAGAAAATCAAAAGAATCAAAATGTTCCATTGCCTATATGGGAGAGATATACTTCTGGTGGTGTCATGGTAATCTGCTAATTTCGAAAGATAATTTTGTTTGAGCTCTATTTCAGTATTGATACAAAATCTAGCTTGACAATAAGTTTCTCTTTCTGTACTGGTTGCTAAACTTTGACTCTCTTTCTTGAATCTAGCAGAGAAAGAATTAAAATATGAAATAAAAAGTAAAAAAATATTGTACTTAGGGAATCAGTGATGCTGGAACTGAGTTCAATTGTATCTTCAGAAACTATGATTTTTATACATGTAGGTGTGAATCTATATGTATATGTATATATATCCAGCAGTGTTGCTAAGGTGAGGTTACAAGTTCACGTGTAAGATAAAATTCAATTTTCATAATAAGTTGTTGCCAAAATAATGGGCTCAAATTGGTTTTTAACTTCAGCATTGAGATTAATCTTTTTGTATTTTTGGGTTTACGTACTAAATATATAAATTTCTTTTTTCCCGCTTTGTTTATAAAAATTATATTGGATATTATTATTATTATTTATTTCCTCCAATCTGTTCATTCATCAGGTCCCTGAAAAGCATGATGGGTCAATTTATTCAGAAGAATTTAATAATTCACATCTTCCTAGTGCGTCGTTCCCTACATCATCAGCTTCTAAAGATGCAACCAAGAGTTTCTCATCCACCCTGAAGTTGACATCTGAGAAAGATTCATTGGGATGTAGCTTGAACTCCCATAATGCTGAAGCTTCTGAAAATAGTATGGGGCTTTCATCTGTTCATCCAAAATCCAGTCAGAATGCTCGGAAAATATTAGAGCATCTTAATATAACTATTCCCCCTAAAGAAAAGATCATCCATTTAGATCTGGTTAAAGCTGACACTAAAATTATGAAGGACCCCTCATCCACCTTGAGAGCACCTGAGAAAGAGTTATTGGTTAGTGGCAAATATATAAATTTTATTTTTTTGCTCTTTGTTTTTAACTTTGCTGCAGCTTGTACAAATAATATTGATTCTTCATCTGTTCAGAGAGAGAGAGAGAGAGAGAGAGAGAGAGAGGATGATATCTTACTATTTAACAATATATATCTTTGCACAAATTGACACTAATTGTGAATTTATCTCATTGTGTAGGCTGCAGCCAACTCATCCCCGAGCACAAATCTTTTACCATCCTTTACTCCGATGAGCAGAAAACAAACCATGATGGGGTTAGTAAAAGATATCGTGACTTCTTTATCTTGTGTTCATATATAGCAAACTTATTAATCTTCCCATGATAAATATACTCTCAGTGCCACCGAGAAAAGTTCTGATAAAGGCTTCGGCTTCACGTTCCCTGTGTCCACATCCTTGGATGATTCATCTGAACCATCAACCCCTACCTTGACTTCGTCACCTGCGGCTTGCAGAATGATCAGCAACACGGCAAATAGCAGCCGTGCCTTCTCCTTCGGACCGAGGAGAAAAGGGCAGCTCATCTTCCCAGTCCAGCGGCAAAGATAGCATCTCTTCCTGCTGGTTAGTTGAATTGTGTACAGATCATGTTAGGGCTGGAGATTAGTAGTTCTTTTAATAGGATATATCTTCTTGAAGAAATTTTGCTATAATTGATCATTAATTCAAGCCTAACTGTTGGCTGGATTCATAGGTAGTGATATTGATTTGATTGAACTGATTGTGACTGAATCCAATCTTCCTTTTTTAATATAAAACAATTGTGCTAGGCTTTTATGTGCTTCTCTTTATGACAGTGACAGGTGATCCATCACAAGCCATTTCATCCACTATGCATGGCTGGGAGTGGATCCGATGGATTCTCCATCGGCCGAATCCCACGAAACCCAAATCCTCATCCAACGAGTTCGCAGACATTGTGATGTAAGGTATCTCACGTCACGTGATCCCCTTCCGTCGCCACGAGGACACGCCACCCCAGAAACTTTTCCTGGGTGACTCAACCAATCTAAATAGATCATTTTTCCTTTCTCAATCTCTCTTTACTGGGCGAAGTTATGTTCACACGAAAAGGTAGTTGCGTCCGAAACATCGGTCATTAAAGTTTTGTTGAACCACTGGTCATAATTGTAGACTGTAGAGCGAGACTTGAATTTTAATGAAAGCGATGGAAAAAATGCATCGTTTAAACTCCGGCCATTCGGTCCAATTCAAAGTGAATCCGACCAATTAAAATTATTCATTTAAATAGAGTTTTAACAATTATGTGAATAAAAATCAAAGTAAATTTTCTCGTACATTTGAGACCAACGTTAAACGCACGTAAAGTCGTAGGGATCAATTCAAATTTCCACTCATTTGGCCCACCTCCGTCCACTTGCACTAGCGCTGAATTGAATCCAATCTTTTACTTGCACATAGGAGTTTGCAATTACCGACCCCATATATATATATATATATATATATATATATATATATATAGATATATAGATATAGATAGGGGTGAGTTCAGATACTTTATATTTTTTATGATACATAAATCTTACTCTTATATAAGATCGGTTCTTAAATTTTGAATTCAAATCTTATCTTGTTGGGATCTCGAATCAGACCATACCTAAAAGTTTCGAGTATTATATTGGAACTTGTAAAACTTATTCATTTTAAGTTCTTAATTCAATGTTAGAATTTGTTTATTTACAAGTTTCATGATAAAAATTTCAAGTATTTTGTTGGAATTATTCATTTATAGGTTCCACAATATAAATTTCGGACATCGATTCCAATATCAATTTTGGATACCTGATGTGTTAGATTCGGAACTCAAATCGATTTTAATCGATTTTTTAATTTTTATTTTGGACCCTACTGAATATAATTCAAATAGTTACAACTTATTGTGGGTCCAGTACTCTTGCACACCTCTATCTTGCTCCCGGAGACATATACCAACAAGTAATTATATTAATTAAACACATCAATTCTTTTCCCATTTCCTACCACAAATCTTATAAATCTGCTACCACCAGCGCCTGTTACAGCTCATCATAATTCATATCGATCCCAAGCCATGGCGACCAAGACCGGAGGCGCCACCACCCACATCCGCGTGCAGCGCAAGGCGGCCGCCCTCGACACCGCCACTACTGCCACCGTCACGCTGGGCGTCGCTAACCACGCCGAGACCAACCATCTCGGCCGTCTCCACGCGCCGCCGAAATCTGGCGAGAGAACGAAGCCCTCCTCGCCGGCGCCGCTCGTGCCGCCACAGGGGCCCTCGTTCGCGGATTGGTCGCTCGGAGGCGCGGCGGAGGCGGCCAGGCGCCATCCCCTCCC